>OW052058.1:25560407-26160407 GCA_932526445.1 Phragmatobia fuliginosa
TTCTATGTAAGGGTAGTACTGCCTCGGTGTTGCCAGCCCATTCGTGCTGAAATCAGCATGGCTCTACTACCTATACTATATATAAATAAACAATCTCAATTGTTTATTACAAAATTACAAATTGTTAATATCGATAGCTTATCAGTGACCTTGTGTCCACTTCGATCCTGGTAGCTATCTCCAATAATACATTGAAAACAGCTCTTAGTCTGGCAGTAGCATTCATAAACATATTTCTGCAAGTCACACGATGATTCATATATCATAAACTTCTTGTCTTAAAGGAATTGTGATTGAAAGTATCACACTATCATTACCTTCAATCTGAATTCCTTTTAGACCAAAAATTAATAATTTAGAGATGACATTAGTCCAAAATTCCCATAGGTGGAACATTCACTCATACTACAGAAAGTTGAATAAACTATCTGACAATATTTATTTATCTACTATTATAATGTTACATTATTTATATAATACCACTTTTCGCACGCGATTCCGCCCGCGTGTCTGTTGGTTATCACGGTAAAAAGAAGCCTATGTCCTTTCTCGGGTTCTAGACTATATGTGTACTAAATTTCATTTCAATTGGTTCAGCAGTTTTGACGTGAAAGTCGGACAGACAGAGTTAATTTCGCATATATCCTTACTAATATTATAAACAAGAAAGTTAATGAGTATGTATGTATGTTTGTTGCTCTTGCACGCACGGGTTTGGATGAAACTTTAAAGTTATTTAGCTTATAAATCAGAATAACACATTGGTTACTTTTTACTGCAATAATCGAGATACACGCGGGAGGATCCGCCGGTGAAAGCTAGTACTAACATATTAGTAGGGATGATTATGTATTTATCTGTCTTAATCAATGATTTTTATATTCAAAACTAGAGTTTCCTATGAATTAACTTATAGTAAATTACAACTAGTCCTTCAAACATTGTTTTAATTATTTCTATTCTCAAGCACGTGGTAACGTGACTAACCATCCGTTAATGTTTGATGACATTATTTTAAATTTAGAATAACTGTAATTTAAGTTGTCAGCGTAAAAAAATATAAATGCTTACGTATTTAAACAAATTAAACATAATAAAATTTGCAGTATTTATCTTAGAATCTACTTTTAAGTAATAAATGTCGAATAAAATAAATAATGGGTAATAAACTAGACATTAAATGCTGTACAAGCGTGTTTGTGTCTAAGGTTTAGACATGGCAACGACTAGGTAAACTTAGGTCTATAAGATGTCCAGACTTGTCGTACAGTACTTTCGAATGCATCTAAAATGTGAAGGTGTATGACATAATTCTGGGGCAAACATTTTGTAATCGTTGGCAACACTTACGTAAAATTATTTGTGCTTTGAAAATGCTTCTTTTATTCATTTGAAAATGTACGCTTTTAAGTTAATAATAGTTCGTAGTATTTAGGTTTGAATTTCTTTGTTAAAGTTGCTGATTTTGGTAAAATTATACTAGTTAACTAAGCTAAGTCCCGCGGTGCTACCCGCGGGACTGAGCTATTTTTGTAAATACCGAGCAACACACCGAAATAATTAAAAAAAAAACACCGTAAATTACTCTTTGTGTCATCAGTTTTCAGACAGTGAAAATCCCGTTAAAATCAGTCCAGCTTTTCAAAACTCGTAACGAACAGACAGGAAAAAAATGTTTTTTTTAAAAAAATACCGTGTATACTTTCATACGCATTAAATAAAAAAATGTTTTTTTTATCTGTGTGTATATTCTTGCCAAGTAGTATGCTGGAATCTATGGCCTCTCGTAAACCATATTTAAGTGCGCACCTTAACTACTTCCTACATCCGCAGCAGTAATCTGTACATTCTCGGAATAATATTAGATAAAATACTGCAAGGATGCTATATCTACAAACGTATAGCTAATAGAAAAAATCTAATTATAGGGGTCTCATAAAAATTAAATGGGTTTCAAGACTCAATATACATAAAAAGGTTTCATTGACTTCTATAATGACTAACCTTAATGCTCATTCTTCTTGGGAACGTAATTATTTTCAGATGAGTTATAGGACGAAAATTCTTAAATAATTTAGAGTGGGATGTAGAAGGAGGGGGACAAGCAGGTCTTTCGTTATCTCCAAATTAAGAGACCCTAAATTTTAGTGGTCAAAACGGCCATTAGTCCTTAGCCTACCTTTTTTTTTTTACGTGTGGAAATCCCAACGGGCCGTCATTCTATTTGGGTTTGTGGCGGGCTAGTGTGCCTAAATCGGACGGACTAAAACCACACAATGTGCCACTCTGCTGTTATTAAGACATCCGGACCCCTCTTAAGAACAATGATTGAAAGACGACATTGTCGCGTATTGATAGCCATAATTTCAGCAAATTTGGAGTCGTACGACTACGATTACACGGTTGAAGGTGGCTATAATTAAAATGTAAAGCGTTTTGTTTTTTAAGTCGATGAAAAAATGACATTTTGTTTTTTAAACGTCAATTTTTGTGTGGCACTGTTGGCTTCATATAGTGCCTGTCACTTATGTATTGATATCTGAGCTAAGTAGATTTAAACAAACTCTTCAAATGTATAATTTAAGGATACATTTAAAAAAAAACACGCCTACACGACGTTGTTGTTTTTATTGCTGCTCCATTAAGCTTGCAAAAAATAAAACGAGTTCAGTCTTTTGCCGATTATCAACTCGCCCATAGAGTCCTTATATAACTTAATGAGTACTTACAACAAAATAATAGTGCATATGTAATATGCACTATTATTTTGTTTTCGTTTTCAACTAACATTCTAAACAGCATTTGAACTAATTACTGATAAATTAATAGAGATCTCAAGTCTAAGATGAAACCATTCATTAATGTAAGCCAGCCATTGATCGACGTTAATGTTATTTTTTAATCATCATTGACACGAGAACGTGCGTGTTACAATCTCTCATTTCGCAATAGATGAGCTAACGAAATAAAATAAAAAATAAAAGTTATTGTTAACAAGAGAAAGCTTTTCATCATTCTGAGCGAACATGTGATCGCATCATTTGTGCAGCGTTTGAAAGTACACAATTTGCCATTTGAATTTAAATCTTACCGTTTTTATTTTATGACTTTGAGTAGCGTGATACAGATAAAGATGCAATACCGCTAAATCTTAATGACAGTTAAAATGACATGCGAACTCTTTGAATGATTTGAAACTTTTTTAATCTGTATCTCATAATATGAATTGAATATTTGAACAGTGGACAACATAGTGAATGCCTCTAACTATTGGTATGCTGTTGTGCGGTAGAAAGAGACGACGATAATGGTTATTTGATAAACGTAAAGGAATGTATGTACACATACGGTCTTAGAATTAATGACCAAGCAATTTATATGTGATATTAATTAAAGTAATTATTTTTGTGATGTATATTTGATATGTCTTTTGTTCAAATAATGTCTATAAAAAAATCTATACACATAAATAAAATTGGAGTGTCTGTTTGTAATATCAAAGGAACAGTTTCATAGTAAATACTGAATATACATTAAAAACATTGTCTGTCTGTCTGTCTCTCCAAGCTCTGGAAAGGCTGAACCAAGATTTAGACGGGACTTCTACTTGCAGAAAGCTCATCAGATCAGATTTCTGCTATGACACAAAGGTATGGTACTAATTTACAACTCGGCTTAATAAAAATAATAATAATAAAAGCGTTATATAATTAAATCATCTTTTCTCTACAGCAACTAACAGAATAGTTCATTGAAATAATAATAAAACTAATAATAATTTATATCCGTGTGGTGACGGATTAAGAATACAAAGTGTCACCACCCCTATTCATTTCATGGGTGTCGGAAGAAGCGACTAAAGGAACAAAATAAGCAGCTAACATCACTGCCACTTGGAACACAGGAAAACTTGAAACAAACCCTTTATCAACCCGTCTAGCCAGCGTGGTATAGTAGGCCAAAACCTCCTTTCTAGGAGAGGCCTACGTCCGGCAGTAGACTGTTAAAGGCTGTTGATGATGATGATGATAATGTTGCGATTGCAGCCAAAATTTTACAAAAAAATTTCAAGTAAACAATGGGGCTTAAATCAAATGAAAACATATTTATGGCATTGATAACAATCAGTTTTACAAACTAAAAATAAATAAATTAAAAATGTTTATTTATGAAGATGTCACCTACATTTAATGATTCTCACACTCACAGCTTACATTAAAATACAAAATAGATCTACTTATATTTAAATGAGTGCTTTTGAATGCAAGTACAGTCGGCAAGTACTTACATAGCTCATTGCAACAACGTTAGTAGACATTTTCCTTTTGTCATGGTTTTCCCTTAGGTATTTAACCATGCTTCGTTAATGAAGTGTACATACACTACATTTAAATCTCTATTCGATAATTCTAGTAGATATTTACCTTGATTTACATTGATTCGTTTCTTTGAATATTAAGTAATTTACTGTAAATCAGTCATCAATACTTTTATACAAAAGGATTAATAGCAGTTACGCACGAAATTATAAACATTTATTGAAAGGAATTTGAAGAGTTTGAAATACTAAATATATACCTACTTTTTTTTACTAAACACCGCCAAAATTCCATACTCCGGGTTGTTATTAAGAATTTTCTGGAAGAAAAGCCCAACAACACTTGGCCTGGTCCGGGATTAGAATTCCTGATATCTTGATCAGCAGTTGCATACGCTAACCATAGACCAACGAGGCAGTCATATACTATGTTTATGAATCTAGGGTTAACGTATGTATGTAAAAGTTAGTCCAGAAGGAAATCCCCTCCCTGGACTCCTTCCAATACAAAGGCGCAGAGAGGGTCACACCGTGTGGTTTTAGTCGGTTCGAGTCCGACACACCACCCCGCCGTAACCCCCGACGGGGTGACGGTCCGAGGGGATTTCCACACGTAAAAAAAAAAAAAAAAAAAATGTATGTAAAAGTTGAAAATATGTGTTTTGATTGACATTTCAGTGACTTTCTCCTTCGACATTTCGGTCGAGATATTGTCGCACATCGGATGACCTCTGAATAGACGCCAAATTTTATATCAAAAGTTTTTTTTTTGTTATAAATTAGCTTGTCAAAGTGACTATTCTACCTGATCCATCCTTAGTATGAGTGCATACAATGCAGCATGGTGATCCAGATTATGGAGGCCTAATGAGTTGCTTCTTCATCATTGGGCCTTCGGTCTCACATTCACCAATAAAACATTACAGCACGAATGCGGCCATTTTCGGTTGGTCTTCTGTGAGATTGCAGTTCTGTCTTGATCGAGCCTTCCCGTTCATGCATACTTTTTTTTCTTCTTTCGATGAAATGGTAACCGGCCGAATGATATCAGCTATTTCTGCCAATGTCATGTATTGTTAACGTCTTCAATTCTAATATCTTCTAGTCTAGTAATGAATTTAATGATAAAAAAATGATATTAGAAACCTCGACATCATTTTTGAAGACCTACTCATAGATATGGGTTTGATGAAAAAAAATTTTTGAGTTTCAGTTTCAAGTATGGGGACCTTCAAAATGTATTGTTTTTTTTTCTATTTTTATGTGAAAATCTTATTGCGGTTTACAGATTACAGCTACTTACCAAGTTTCAAAAGTATAGTTCTTATGGTTTCGGAAAAAAGTGGCTGTGACATACGGACGGACAGACAGACAGACATGACGAATCTCTAAGGGTTCCGTTTTTTGCCATTTGGCTACGGAACCCTAAAAATGTGAGTAAGATGAAATGGGGACCGTCTTCCTTACTTTTTTTAAAAATATTTAAGCGTCTGTGTCAAGCTGTCCTTTTTAGGTTGATCTTCTATGTTTAGGAATACAGTTCCATTAGCAAATACAACAGTTTCTAATAGTTAATTTCTACATTAATAATGTAATTGAAAAGCTACACTCATAAATAATAGGCGAACATTTTAGTAGCATTCATGAGATACGATATAAATCATTGCCTGCGCATGCGCAGCCTTCCGCGTAGACAGGCACGCGACGCGCGCTGAGAGTGAAAGTATCGTTTTAAATTAACGTCACTGCGATTACGTCGATGTAGATAAGTTTAAAATATTGGTTATTTCAAGATACATCTACAGTCGTTAGGTTTTGATCTAAATATCAACTCTATTGCGTAGCGATTAATGTTTTCAATGGGCTTATCTAAAACAAAAGGATTTGTACTGAAAATTCTACTAAATCCAAAACAAAATCTGATTTAACTCAAAATAGTATTGTCTAAAATTAGCATCGATTACTTTAGTAACCGGGACCCTATTCACGAATAAAAATCTATGTCTACATGTAAATAATAAATGTCACTAACTTGTATTATCAACTTACCGTTTATAAAATGACCTATAACATATTTTACGAACATCAGCCGTTCATACTTCGTCAGAAACATTTGATATATTTATAGCGTATGGGAATCGCTTACTAAAAGCTTTATCACACCCATCGTATGTTCATTGAACTCTGTGCTATAGGAATTAAAATATATACATACTATAAGAATATTATATCGATTGATTGATTCGTCGATTTGGTAGTGAGTGATCCAGCGGCAGAAACTAGAGGTTGGAGATTTAAATCACTCCTGGAACTATGAAAACGATCGTTTGCTCTATGATTTATGCTCTCGATTGTCGGCACTCGATGGAACTTGCTATAATACACATACTCATGTTTTTACTGTAAACGGGACTTATTCGCAATAATATTATAAAGGTTACGATACCTTCTATTTTCCGACGTTTCGAACGGGTTATACCGCTCGTGGTCACGGGTAGACAGATGTGAGCTTAGCGTCGCCTTCGTGATGTGCAGGTTGTGTCTACCCGCACTAGATCACATTGATTTCTTGTAGTGTCGATACCCCTACACACCACACTTATAACATCTGCACGCCTTATTTCATCTTTCCGATGGTGACTACACCCGCTGATGACTGGATTCCACGATGTTGATAGTCGGTATCCGTCTTCCCGGTTGAAATTTTTGTGTTTTTTGATTTCAACCGCTTCACGTACTATTCGGCGAAAATAGTTCCGATCTGTGGAGAGGACCTGCGGGTCGTGTAGTTCAATCCAGTGGTTCGGTCCCGATGGTGGTGGTCCCGAAACATGAGTATGTGTAAAAGTCGCGAAAGTCTAAAAACAGTTATTGCTCTAATACATTCTTGAATTTAAACTTTTTTGTACTTTTATTCCACTATTTGAAAAACTTAAAAGAACTTTTGCCTGACATGTCAGGCAGTATGGCAGTGTGAAAGGTGGCTACAATATTTTTTTAAGTTCATTAAATAGTGGAATATAACTCTAGGGAATAGACATTGAACTTCGGAAAAATAGGGGAAAATTGGATTTTTGAATGAATTTTCCATTTGTGGTTCTAAACAAAATTCCAAAAGTCCCCATAGATTCATGTACCGCAAAAAAAGTTATTCAGGGTCAAAAGTCACGACAAACTGTTTTTCGCGATTATCTCATGAATGGTCATAATTCTGTTAAAAATCGTAGTTTTCAAATTTATAGCTCATGAGATTGCCAAGAAAAAAGAAAATCTTAATTCTTTTCGGAAAACTAACCGTTTTCGATGATTTCAAACGAGCACTCCTTTGAAGTTGAGTATAGATACATTTATTTACACCTCGGGTGATTGCTAGTCTTTGGTGTGTGTGTATTGATGAGGCCAGAAAATTCTGGGAGTTCTGAAAGACAGAACGTGGGTAGGCCGCTACAAGGTGGACAATCGACTTGGTTAAAGTTGCAGAAAACCATTCATCGAGGGGAGCTTAGGACCAGTTATTGTAGAGAGCCTTAGGGGTGGTCCATGTTCAGTAGTAGGCGTCTCTATATAAATATATGTAGACAGTAATAGATTTGGTATATTATATATAAATACGAATTACAACATGCAAAATTATTTTTATCAATTTGACATACATTTAGAGAGAAGTATGATCGATTGAAGACAGTTGTAGAGATTAGCGGAAAAATATATTTTCAAAAATAAATTGTTCTAAATATTCCATGGAATAGGGGGCCAAACGGGCTTACATACACCTACATTCTCAAGATAAGCAAGTGCGTCACCCGGAGCGCCTCCCCAAATGGGAGAAGACGGCGTATACATATATGCAAAAACATAGCCCTCCCAGGTTCCCATGTACAGATCTGAAGCTATAACTGCCTCGTTGGTCTGGTGCGTATGCGACTGCTGATCGGAGGTCTCGGGTTCGTATCACGGATCCGCAAATATTTGTATCGGAGTTTGGGTGTTTTGTTTGAGTGTATATGTATTTATAATATCAGTTGTCTAGTACCCATAGTACAAGCTCAGCTTAGTTTGGTACTAGATGATGTTGTGTGTAGACGTAAGAAATATTTATTTATTTGTTACATTTATTTATTTCCCTAATAGCGGTTTCCTACACATGATATTAAATATGGATGAATTAGGAATTACACGGAAAAACCAAGTTGGGTAGTCATGAAATGTTTAATCAAACTTAAATACTCTACATGTCTTAGTACATCATCATCATCAACAGCCTTCAACAGTCCACTGCTGGATATAGGCCTCTCCTTAGAAAGGAGGTTTTGGCCAACTATACCACATTGGCCAGACGGTTAGGTATAGGGTAGGTTTCAAGTTTTCCTTCTCTTTGCATTGATGTTGTCTTGCGTAGTTTATCCCTTAGTCGCCTTTTACGACACCCGCGGGATGAATAGGAGTGGTGACATTCTGTATTCTTGATCCGTCACTAAACGGTCTTAGTACTTCGATCCCGAAATAAGCAGAGCCGGTACTATTGTAGCCAGACTGCAGATAAACATACCTATTTACATATCGTTAAATACATACAGATAAAATAAACGCAAATACAAAATAACTGATAACGCTGATCATAGTACTTTCGAACTGAATGGTCAGAGAGAACCTGAAGCTCAAGTCAACCAGACAAATAGAAGAAAGACAACGAAAATATGACGTCATAAGATGTTTTTCGTACAACAAATTGAGAAGCTTTGTTTCATCGTAAAACAAGTATTGGACTCCCGCCTCCAAAACATAGTGTGTAGGAAGAGCCCTCCAAAACTCAAAGGTCATAAAACTTGGCTCCTCGAGGGTCTGTGCTCGTGACAGTTCGAGGAAAATTACTCGCTACTTATAATGTTGGTATTGTTACATTTCGAGTGGATACTGAGAATGTAACGAGAGTAAACAAGAAATTTATTGGTATTTAAATCATAGCATTGGTTATAATGACCATGTACCTATACATACTAAACATGACTAAAAATACTTGGAGTTTTACTGTATTGCTTTATTTTTATTTAAGCCTCACAAAGTGACTCTGCCTGATAGAAAGCATGAGTAAAATCCTAGAGTAGGTGTAGTGTATGTGTCAGTGAGTTATTCATTCGCTCGTTCACTGAGAATGAATGAGGTGTCATTGAGTTATTCAAACACTCGTTCACTGTGAATGAGTGAGATGTTACTAAGGTATTCATTCACTCGTTCATTATGAATGAATGAGAAGGAAGCATTGTGTCATCTCGAGATGACACAATTCAGTCGATTGTTAGCAACGATAGCGAGTGGACGCGTGCGACTGTGAGCCGACAATATAGAAGGATATACTACAGTAGGGGTCACCATCCTCATTGTGAGGGTAGACTATGTAGCATGGTGACCGGGAGATTGGTGCAAAATGATTGGGCCTCCGGTCTCACACTTACCAACGAAATACGACACCAAGAACGATGTCATTATTAGGATGGTGTTTTGTGTGAGGGTAGTACTGCCCCGATCGAGTTGGCCACTAATTTATGTGGTTGAATCAGCGTGGCTCTACTGCCTAAAAATGCTCTTTTCTCCTGTTGAAAACCATGAGCAGGATCCAAGAGTTGTGGTCAAAATCCTCATTGTGAGTGCAAACAATGCAGCATGGTGATCAATAACATGGCGGTCTACTGAGATGCTTTTGCATAATTGAGCCTGCAGTCTCGCACTCACTAACGAAATACAACAGAAGGAAAGCTGCTAAACTTTATACAAATCCATTCAGCCGTTTTGGCGTAATCGAGTATCAAACTTACATGATAACTTTCGCATTTATTCTAATAGTAGTAAGATACTCTATTCCATAAAATGGAGTCACATGGAGACATGCAACTCAAGAGAAGTATTTTGCTGCTTTTTAGTATGTTCTCTTCCAAAACGGTTTTACTAATATCATTGTCATCAACTGCCTTTAATAATCCACATAAAGACAGAAGTATTTTCTCAGAAAAGAGGTTTTAACTTAGATACTACACCACACTGGCCAGCCGTGTCGGTGAAAGATTTGTTTCAAGGTGTCCTTCTCTTTACAGTGCTGTTAATGTAGTTTGCTCTTCTTTCTTAATCCACAGCCACTTTAAAGACAATAATACACTCAAAGTAAAAACTTAGTCACTTCAAATGAATCATATGTAATAAAACCACGATCGTTTCGCTTGACCTTTGTCGTCGATCTATTCCAGTCACCCACACCACATATTTTCTTTTTTTTAACAAAACTATAAAATAAATAAAGTCGGACAGTCCTAATTCTAATCTAACACTCAAGGTTTGCAAATTTTTCTCCAATACACTGCGTCTCCTTGACACACATTACTCGCTGATGAGCGCGAGCGCCGAGCCGGAGCCACGCATGCGCGTAAAAATGGCGCGGATAAAAACTAACCTCCAAATCATTGTCTACTATCGGGTTTGTGCACGTAATTTTTTAGTATGTAAATACAACCAGCGAAAGATAAGATAGCGCATGGCTATTTAAAAAAAACAGTCTCTTACGTATAGGTAGATGGCCTTGAACATACAAATCTAGATGATATGGTGGCGTGAATTGTGTTATATCAGCCCATATGACAGTTATGCGCGATAAGGATAACTTTTAGATGACGGCTGGCAACACATACCCAGTACGCAGTATCCATAATACTCATACAAGTCGTTACACGATATTTCACCTATATTTATGATTACTTTTCTTTTTTATGGAGCTTAATAATGTTTTATAGGTTATGTAATCCTCAGTAAATACTCTATCCAATCCAAAACGAATAATTCAAATCAGACCAATCGTTTTCGAGAAAATGTAAAATACTGTTAAGTTGTAGGTATAACTTAGTACACTTAAACGTAGTCTTTTCATAATCGAGATCATAATCTAAAAAAAGACCATACAAGGTTCTCGTAATATTTATAATGATGAAAACGAATTATAATCCGTTTTCAAGCTTCAGCTTTTATTTCTACAATATTATTTAACATTAAAAATAATGTTAATTCATTTAATGGCAACATATCTTACTTAATTTTTTAACTACTACTTAACTAAGAACATACATATGGTAACCCTTTGTTACAAGGGGGTTTGAATCAATTGACACAATAGGGAAATGCCGATGTTAACCTTTTGTTTTCTTGACATTCTGAAACATTGCTGCCTATTATTGTATACCAGTGAACAAAAACAATAATTTCATCTTTTAACTATAGTCACCATCGCTGCCTATTAGCCTTTTTAGCTTAAAAAATGTAGGACATTGTTGATTAAAACCTTTTTGTTCTTATACATATGTCAAGTTAGTTTTGGGCGAAATTTTACGTAATTATCTTGTTAAAAGTACCTCAACTTAACTAGAATATAAGTATTTAACATGCATAGCGACAAACTTGACCCTGGCACATTTCAATTGTCGCTAGAAATTCGCGAGAGTCGGGACTTGGCGTCGATTTATGATTGTTTTTTGTAACGACGATAAAAGATGGTATTCAGGGCGAGACAGGGTCACCGTGTTATTCGAAAACCTCAAATATTTTTAATATTTCACTCTCTCGTTTTATTACTAGGAGTTTATCGTATTTCATGTTATTATGCTGGATGCTGTCTCGGGAACTGAAACAAAAATTCGTCTCTTTTTCGGAACTGTCGTTTTCCAGGTTATAAGCAAACCATTTATGTACTTTCGAAATGGTTTACAAAAAAAAAGGAATCGTAATTATTACTTGGATATTAAATGGGTTAATACATATCGAATAAAGTGAAAATAGCATTTTATTATAATAGTTCCTACCTATTTCTTTTTAAGGAGCTAACGGCTTTTTTGGCAAAAAAAAGTACCGACGGGCTATGAACCTCTTTTACCATTGCATTTTCACTTAGACTTTTGTTAATAATTCATGTTCAATTCAGAGTTTTATAGATATAAGTATAACTAATATTAATCGATTATTTTAAATCAAAGTTATATTTCGAATGAAGTCTATGGAGTTGAAAACTAAAGAAAAAATATACTTCTACTTGCTCTAATTCATTTAAGGTAGTAGTGCCACTCTGATTGCAGTACGAACAAAAATCAACCTAACATGACATGTGTTTGTGCTATCGGCGGCGCAAAAGCATCTCACTAGGCCACCATGGTATGGATCACCGTGCTGCATTGTTTGCGTTCAAAATTAGGATGGTGACCCCCACTCTTGGATTCTACTCTAGCTTTCCATCGGGCAATAGAGTCACTGGTAGGATTAAATATAAAAATATATTCTAAAATAAATATCATTGTGTCCATGAATTTTATTTGATGAAGTACTTTTTTAAAAGACAATAAGATCCAAAAGATATAAACTCGTAATTGCGTTATTTTAAAATGCCCTTTCCGAGGGCCACTGGTATTCTTATCGATCAGATACAAACTGATAAGCCAATACAATATCAGGTAATGGTATTGTATCACCTTATACAATTCCACTTATAACTTTACGATTAATGATAGTCGCAAATGAAGTCACAACAGTTTCAAGGGTACATATAATAGCGGAATATTTAAAGATGCTTTGGTAGAATTTAAATCTCTATGGTAGAAATTTAAAAAGAGAACGTTGACCTGGAGCCATTTGGTTTTAAGTTTCTAAAGTATACTTTACAAAATATTGGTTATAGAGGTATATGAGAAATAAAATTATTTAATACGTAAGTTGTGAAGGTTTGTATACAAAAGAAACGACGGGAGGGTTAAAAAGTACCGTAACAAAAGGAAAGTTTTTAAGTTATTTTTTACGATATGCATTGTGTGTTTGTAATTGTTTTATCTCCACCCCGAAAGGGTTGACGGACATAACACCAAATAATTTATGACACAATTTTATGTTTGGTGTAGTGTTCTATGTTTAAAAAGTTTTTTTTTTAATACACCCACGTAACGAATTTTTTATGAGCTGTGGACAGAATAATGCTGACATTGTATTTTATAGTCTACATTTCATGGGCCCGAGGTTGTCCAAAAGTAGACAGTTTTGACTGTAAATTTTTAAGTATTTATAATTTTTACGCGTTTCAATGTAAATGGAAAATTTGTTCACTTAATTGGACAGATTGTAAGATATGTATTTCAAATTTAGCCGTCTTATCTTCAAGTTTAATGTCTTACATGTGAAAAATACATTAACAAAGTAGACTATCTTGACGGATGTGTATTGAGAATTAACAAAAAGGCTACATTTTTCAAGGGATATAGTTTATAGAAAGGTGAATCAACCAGCCGCTGTTGGTTTCTGGTTTTAACTTTTTTTACAGATTCAGGTTATGTTGTATATGATATTTTTTTGGAAAATAATCTTTTATATGTATAGTATGGAACGAGAAGTTTCGATGTTAGAATTTTTGGCTTAGTAAATAAATAATCAAAACATAAGTTTAGGGTCAATATTGCAACCCCTAGCAAAGAGTTTACAATGAAGTGTTACCAAACGTCAAATAGACAAGACATAACAGTTTGCCAATTCTAAGTCGAATTATTTTAGAAACCGCGACGAATTTAAACATATGCAAATTCAAATCTGTTAAATTATGCAGGAAGCCGTGTCTAGTTGAAATGTTTCTATTATGTAGCTAGACTATAATAATAATTGTTTATTATATGGCAAGACCATATTAAAATAAGTTCCATCCTGGATGGATGGAAATTTAATTTTTATATTTTCTCCGAATGAGAGTATATATTGCAAAAAAACTTAAAAATATCGGTTCTTATGTCGCTAATATGAGACTTCAAATACCTATAGAGTTAAAGTTTTCAGTATTATGGGGGGAATACATTTCCTTGAATGAAGTGAAGCTGATTTATATAGTTTTAAACATTGAGTTATTTTAAATATGTTCAAATGAAAATATTTCATGAATATTCCAAAACTTATAACGAAATTACAAGAAAGATCGAAAAATCTGATTTAATCTTTAAAAAACACTTGTTTTCATTTGATTAATAGCTGAAAGTTCGTGATTATGTCACTCATTTGAAAACATAAACAAACGTCATGTCAGTCGATACGCGCGAAACGTTCGTAGTAGTTCGTTAACCTTCGGTAATTTTCGGCTCTAGTCGGTGCAAAAATGTCGCGATGCGCAACCGTTCCTAATAGATCTGTATCCCCCCGCGTGTACAAAAACTACACACGCCAATATCATATCTGAGGGGGTTCGGATGTACTATCTTGGAGGTCAAGTTAGGCTGGTCCGCGGACATCCGCGCTTGTCTCGATAGCCTTGGCCTAGTTTGATAGTGGCTAGTGGCTTTAGCTGTGCGCTTCGCAGCTGTTATTTAGATAGCAGCGATAATTCACTTCCTAATGGAGTTTTTGTTTGTTACTAACCACAAATGCATTAACAACAAAGAAGTACGCGGATACGAGGGCATGGGGCGTCATTATTTCATAGAAAAACAATACGTCTATAGTTAAAAAAAAACTAAAGTATTTTTAACAATGCTAGGTCTTCAAGTGACACAATATTTATTCTAAATTTAAAAACAATTTCGTTGTCTACCTCGTGTCATAGACAACTCGACATTTTTTCAGCATTAATGAATAAACCTTTTTGCTCTTTTTTGTCCCTTTGCATCTTTCAGCCAATCACATTCGCATTTATATTACAACTTGTTTCAATTCCATAGCACATCAAAGAACGTTCACAAGTCGTCGTACATATTCTGTCTCTTTCTGGCGTGTCGTCATTCGTCACTGCTAAAACCATTTATTCATTAATGACTGCAATGAATTCGGGGACATCCATGACCTACTTTATCATATAGAGTAGCTATGTCTTTTTAAAGAATGACGTCGATCATGCGTTGGAAAAATACTATGTAAGTACAAATTGACTTTGTTTTGGTATCTTTAGTGGATTTGTTTGTTTGTCACGCTCATCACGGACTTTGCACATTACTTGTCATTATGGTCATCTGGTATATCTATAGATTGAAGAAAACCGCCCAAACTTTGACAAGTCAAAAGCGTAGACAATATCTATCAGTTTTCCTTCTTCACTTGATCTTGCACTGTTAGTTCCTGATATAATTAGAAAAGCTTGACAACTCGAAATTTATATTAAATGTTCAAACAACTAAGATGTGTTGATTTAAATTTTGGATTATGTTGTAAATAACTTATACATACATTGTTTGGGTAAATTGCCGAGTACGTGGCTGCCTACCATAGAGCTACATGTAAACACTATTTTTTGTTCTTAATTCAAACACGAATAAAATAGCGTGAGCGTATTAAAAAAAATTGGCACTCGCCCTACTTTTGTCGTAAGTACCTACTTTAGCTTATAAATAACGGTTTAGTATGATATTATGTGTTATAAAACGCTTATTATGTAATTTGGACAAGAATGGTATAATTTTAATGACCAGATTGAAAAAAGACCGAACAGAGTATTGTCCTTGGTCACTTTATGGGTTTAAATTTGGAATGGCTAAGTGCATTACTCATAGTCAAAGCGTTTGCCAACTTGGTCTGACTGTGTAAACTCTGGGAAATCACCAGCCCACTCAGTTCAATCCCCCCCACCGTACAACTCACGGTGCGCGCCTGCCTCTACGTACACACAACACACTTACATTATACAACCTTGATCTCTACCTATTACTGAAAAATGTTGCATTAAAAACACCCAAGTTATTGTCTTGCATTACACACACATCTCATTCAATTAAAAACTCTACATCAATTACTTAAAGTCTAAATTTGTATAATAACTTCTTTTCGGGACCTTGACGGTTGGCCTTGCCTCTATCTGGCGTCCGTTCTTTCCGCCTTCGCCGAATCAATTTAAAACATTATTATTTTTATTGAGTTATTTTAAAATACCTTTGTTATATTTGTTTAATTTTTATCTATATTTTATTATTGTGTAAGCATATTACTTATTAAATTTCTGTAATTGAAATCAATAAATTTAAAGAACTATAAAACGTGGTTATAGCATTTTCTTTGTATGATTGTAATTGGAAACCGCTGTAATGGCCTCGTCTACTCAAGGCACAGTATGCTATTATATAAATCGAGATATTTAAGCCATTTTACATTATATAATATCAAACATCTTAATAAATAGATAATGCTCGAACTATACAGCAATTCTCTTTTTTATTACTGCAAAAGGCGAGTAAAATTTTGTGTACGAATTGTACTGCTCATGTGCACACACGGTCATACGTAATCACTAAAAGTGTGTCATGATCACTAGGTTAAGTTTAAATGTTTCAACTGAAGGTTTTTGCTGCAAAGCGGTGTGGTGGGACTTCGCACACCACCATGCCATAATCTAAGGTCAATTCTTTCGCAACATTAACACCTCCATGCGAATTCCCGTCATTCAAGTAAAGAAGATTCAGTGGCAAAATCAAGGCCACTATAAAAACATTTTTCTCATATTTTGAATCATATTCTAAATTTAAAAAATGGAACGATCTATTTAGCGAAGTAGGTTATCGTATAAAAATACTGAGGCATAAATTTATCTGTGCGAGCACCTGTTATAAAAATAATGCGATTCATTCTGCCAAAATCAAATTTTGAAAAATTAGCCAATGAAAGATTCACTTTTTTTGTAGTTCCTTGTTACAGTTAGTAAAGTAAAATTTAGAAGAAATTTATACTCGCTTTATATCACTTTTATTCACTACAATATCACGTGATTGCTGGCATTGGCGCCAATATATTTTTTCCACAGATCATAGCCAATCTAGAATAAACATTATTTTTGTGCCGATCTTTTTGCAGATATAATGACAATATTTTCATAAAAATGTAGGCGTTGCTTTGACACACCTGTTTAAACTTTAATTTTACGATGCATGTTTTATTATTAATAGACCACATAATATATTACGTTTAGATTTACATGTTTTCCTGTTACGAACTTTAATGTGCAAGTAAGTGTTCAAGGATAAATTATTTTTTGACAGTAGCATGTACCTACTTGCTTTTTTATAAAGTTGTAAAAAACTGACGTAACCCTTGAATAAATAGGTAGGTTCTTCTAATCTATACTAAGTGTATATTTTGACATTTCTGAGAACATTTGACAGTAGTCTTAGTCTACTTATCATATTAAAGCCTCCACATAATTTGCGATTAAACTGTGCGCTGTACTTTATACACTACTTTTTAATATAAAGTGTGACATTACTTCTTCTTAAATCTATAAATTTTCTGATATTTTCGGCTATGAATATTTTTATGCAGGCTCTAGATTGTCTATTATGTTTCATTTTTTTTAATCTAATGACAAAGGTATCAAATGTACTCGGTAAATGAAAACAAACTTTCAAGAAAATAAAGTAAATACTGCCTCTGATGTAGAAGCCGGGTTTATTTAAATAAAGAACATTTAAAAGCCAATAACGTCATCATTGATGAAGATATTTTTTTTTATATGAGCTTGCCGAAGTGACTACTCTGCCTAATATACATATTAAGAATGCAGACAATGCAGCATGGTGACCCATGTTATGGCGGTAATGGTACTGCATCACATCATCATCATCAACAGCCTTTAACAGTCCACTGCTGGACATAGGCCTCTCCTTGAAAAGGAGGTATTGGCCTACTATACCACGCTGGCCAGACGGAAAAGAGCAGGAAAACTTGAAACCAACCCTATACCAACCGTATAGGGTTGGTTTCAAGTTTTCCTTCTCTTTACATTGATGTTGTCTTGCGTAGTTTATTCCTTAGTCACCTTTTACGACACCCGCGGGATAAATAGGGGTGGTGAGACTCTGTATTCTTAATCCGTCACCACACGGACTGCATCACGTATGACATCACAAATGCTGTCATTTTAAGCTGCTCTTCTGTGTCAGGGCAGTACTGCCTCAGTCATGTCCTCCCGTTCTTTCTGGACTCCTCGTGACTTTATTACCTAATCTAGATTGAGATTAGGCTAAGATGTATGAAGTTAGCATTAGCTGTTATGCTGCAGTCACAATTTCGCTCACGACTTAATCAAAGGAAGTTTAAACGTGGATATTCATGAAAAAATCTGTTGGTTTTACCCTAAAGAGTATCCGGAATTTGACTACGTATTACACAAAGTTTAAACTCGAGCGTGTTTATGGGAACACATTACAACTTGTACTAAAATGATACTTTCTTTCTTTGCAGGGTAAGAAGCTCTTTCATATTTCTGGGTTCCTGGTACCGCGTGACACGTAACATTGCAATATTACTGCCTATAACGCAACGGACACAAGTCTTCATCTTGCATGTATGTAGTTATGTATTTTTGTACTCGTACTTATTACCATGTAATATTACTTTGACTGCCTTTTTTATCTAGTGGTCAGCGTATGCAGCTGCAGATCAAGAGTTCTCGGGTTCGATTCCCGGGTTGGATCAAATGTTTGAGTGATCCGCAAATATTTGTTTCGGAGTTTGGCTGTTTTCTATATTTGTAATACTCAATGGTTCAAATTAAAAAAATCTCTTAAATGCATGGTTCGATAAAAATCAAACTGAAGTATGCTTTAGATTCAATTATTTCGGCAAATTTAGGACGTCACTAATATATACTTAGTAACACCAAAACACAAGGTGTTCAAGACATCGGCTTTGTATTATCAATTCATTGTACATGTACAATCATTTTTTTTAAATGATAAAATATTTTAATAAATAGTTTTAGACCTTTACAACTTGTTGGTCTAGTGGTTAGTAAATGCGTCTGCTGATCAAGAGGTCTCGGGTTCGATTTCCTCGTCGAAACAAATGATTGTGTGATCCGCAAATATTTATTTCGGAGTCTGAGTGTTTTCTATGTGTGTATTTACAAGAAAAGGCATCTTTGAAAATGCACCTAAATATTAAAAAAATCAAAATTCATAATAAAATCGTGTTAAAATGGTTTCATTAAGTTAAACAATGATATTGTTATTAGTAGGAAGTAGAGCCACGCTAATTTCAGTACGAATGGTCCGGCTCGACCGTTGCAGTACTACCCTCACACAGAAGACAATCCTAATAATGACAACATTCTTGTTGTCGTATTTCGTTGGTGAGTGTGAGACCGGAGGATGCAAACCAATTATTCCGCATCATTCTCTCGGCCTCCGGAGGCCGGGAGAATAACGCAGAAACAACTGACCAGGCCGCCATGGTATGAATCACCATGCTGGATTGCCTACCCACACAATGAGAATGGTGACACTTACTCCTGGATTCTACTCATTCTTTCCATCAGACAGAGTAGTCACATAGAAATATGGTAATGAGTTAACACACCGTATGTAGTTCGAAGTAAAATAGAAATAAATTTCTTTGTTGTTTAAACATATGTGTTCTGCATGTCTAGACATATTTATAATACTGTGCCAACTATAAAAGGTCTTATAGGCCTAAAAAAATTATAGTAATACCATCATAATGGAGTACATTATTAGTCATTGTAATAATATGGACCGGTGTAGTGCTACACTTGCAGAAAGTATAATTTAGGGCGCGAATTGCGAAACTGTATACGCTGCGTCTGCGCATTTCGGCGTCTTGCTTTTAAACAATACTCGGTGTTGCCCAATCGCCCTAGATACAGTGTGCGATTGGTAATAATGTCAATTTAGTTGATTATTATATTTGCATGTGCTGTAAAGATGATTTATCTTAGTGTTAGTTTGTTTCATTATTAAGACTGTTATATATATCAGTTGTCCAGTACCCGTAATAGAAGCTCTGCTTAGTTTGGGAATAGATGGTCTTGTGTGTAAGATGTCCGAAATATTTATTTATTTATTGTTATATTAATTTGAATATATGTTAATAAATTAAAACAGTTTAATAAATAAAGAAACAGGATTTAATATAGAGAAGAGCTTGGTAAACAAGGCTTGATTAAAAAATGTATACATTAAAACAGGCATAACCGCGAACAAAACGTCAGTACATTTTTTTTTTACCAATTTTAGCTTTATAGTCATGTAAATAAATAATTCTAATTGCTAATATGTTACTTTCCTAAAATACATATATCTACTATATAGAATATTTCATATATTTTGAAAAACTTCATTTACCTATTTAAATTCTGTTCAGTCACTCCGCAAACAGAACATGGAAAATCAAGTGAAATGAGTTACGCTTAGTGGATAAAGCGATGCAAAGAATTGAGACGTCATATTTCGGTACTTTCAATCATTTACTTACTAAAATCTAAATATATTTTGAAAAGCAAGAAAAAAGTAGGTATATTCGTGTATAATGTCAAAATTTGACATCTCACCTAGAATTAGACGCCATGACAGTTAATTGTATTACCGCGTATTAGTATAAAATTCGCGCGCTTTTTCTTCTTGTTACAAACGTCGGACTTTGTTTATTAAAATATCCTTAACGGTTACAGGAATAATAAATATATTTATTATAACTAGGTAGGTAGTATAACTTCTTTAAGAATGTTAGTTTATTTGTATTTTCATAGTCTACCATCTTGCCTGTAACTTTGCCCAGACATACATGTATTTATCTATGAAATTCCGAGCAAGTACATAATTTAAAAATGTACACATATAATTATCTGCCGCAAACGGAGGCCGAGCCTTGATCCAATTTGGGCATGCCGGTAGATAATTGTTCGTCCTAATTCCTTTGAATGCCACTTTGAAGAGACTTATTTAGAGGAACAAGGATTAATAGATACTCGAGAAATGGATCGGATCGATCGATACAGTACTACCCTTGCACAGAAGACCAGTTTACAGCATTTGTGTTGTCGTATTTCGTGGTTGAGTTTGAGACCGCAGGACAAATAATGCAGAAGCATTAATTATTAAACATGAGGATGATAACCCCTACTCTTGGATTCTACTCATGCTTTCCGCTGGGCAGAACAAAAAAGAGCTCAATATCCAGCTTCTGTGACGGATTAAGAATACAAAGTGCCACCACCCCTATTCATTCCATGGGTGTCGTAAGAGGCGACTAAGGGAACAAAATAAGCAGCTAACATCACTGCCAAGAGAAGGAAAACTTGAAACAAACCCTTTACCAACCTATCTGGCCAGCGTGGTATAGTAGGCCAAAACCTCCTTTCTAAGGAGAGGCCTATGTCCAGCAGTGGACTGTTAAAAACTGTTGATGATGATGCTGTTGATGATGATATATTTAATGAGAATATTAGTTGAACTATAAAGTAATACATGTAATTGATTAAAAGAAATCTGTCAATATCGAAGTGTTTAATATTTTAATTAATACCTGCAATTATAACTTGCATAATAACATATTAATGAGGGCAGCAGGTTACCGGGGCATTTGACAAAGAATACTGTTTATTTAACTGTAATATATTCATACTATATACCTAATATAAATATGGATACATTTTACCAACATGTTCGTTCATTTATTCTATAATCTCATTCTTGTAACTGTGTTGTTATGCTAGTTTTTGCGTATGCGATTGCTGATCATGAAATCTCGGATTTAAATCTTGCATCGGGCCAAAGAATGTTATTTAATTTTCCTGATTATAGAAATACTGTCCGTGTGGTGACGGATTAAGAATACAGAGTGTCACCACCCCTATTCAACCCGCGGGGGTCGTAAAAGGCGGCTAAGGGATAAACTACGCCAGACAACATCAATGCAAAGAGAAGGAAAACTTGAAACCAACCCTATACCAACCCGTCTGGCCAGCGTGGTATAGTAGGCCAATACCTCCTTTCTAAGGAGAGGCCTATGTCCAGCAGTGGACTGTTAAAGGCTGTTAATGATGATGATAGAAATACTTGACCCGGGTTTGGGAATACCCGGATAACCGACCTATCTTCTTGTAAGAGGAAGGGAACAAACAATGCACCTGTGTTTGCACACATGCTTGTGTGATAGTTGGATGCTCTCCGTTGAGACTAGCATCAAGTTCACCAAGTTCCTCTGATAATCCAGTTTTCAGGTTCTTGGTTGGGCATCTGTACAGCATTACGTTAATATTTACAGCTCCAATTACACGTAATCGTTTTATCCAATGATCTATTTGCATCTCTATTTATGTACATGATTACATTTGCCATAGTATTGTTTCTCGGCCTATTTATTTAATATATTAAAGTACTTCACCAAGTTTTTGGTTCGATAACAAGTTAGATCTCTACAACTGCTTCAGAGTTTTTTTGCTTTATATATATTTCGGACAATTATACACAACGTCATCTAGTTCCAAACTAAGCAGAGCTTGTATTAAGGGTACTAAACAACTGATATTAATACATAAATATACATTTTTTTGTAAATAAATACATATTATTATGTATAATTAAAGTAAACACTCATTATTCTGAAACAAATATTTGAGGATCACACAATCCGGGAATCAAACCCGAGAATCAGCATCCGCATACGCTAACCACAAGACCAACAAGGCAGTCAATATGAATATTTTTTATGTGTGTGAGTACTATTTTATATGTGTGAATACCTATTATTTGTAAAAGGTTATAGGAATGAGGGGTGATATGATTAATGTGTCAAAACAGACATAAGAATAAGGTAGGTACATTTTCGTCCAAAAATATCGACTAATTAATAATTTTCAGGAAAGGAAAACAAAAGAAAAATGTGAAAATATGGAATATTATAACAAATGTAAAAGTATTAAGTAAATACATAAATATGATAAATTATTATAATTAAAATGTGTGGTATTGTGAAAAATACTTACATTTGGAACGTATTTCTATATATATCATATTTATTTATTCAACAGCATTGCGGTTAAACTTCCGTATAATCTCTCTCCAGCTGAACCAACTGACAACCAGTCAAGTAAGAAGCACATCAAATGAAAAAAAAATTCCTTTTAGTTTTGTTGTACAAAACAAAAATAGTATTAGTATACATATGTTGTTTATCAAAAAAAAAGATTAGATTTCAAGTGTAGAAAGTGCAAAATTTTGTAAATTATGACAATTCAAACGAAAAATGAGCTGAACGAGACGAAGACCAAACTATGCCTATGGCTTATGATGCAGAAGCATCGCTCTTGACCGTCTTAGTGTGGGTCACCATGCTGCAGTGTGTGGACTCACCATCCTCAACACTCTTGGATACTGTTCGTGCTTTCCATCAGGCAGAGCAGAGTCATATAAAAAGCTGCTGGAGCTTCGCACGTGTACGATGTATTTTATAAATAAATCTTTATCTTGAATCGCTCTCTTTTGATAAAAAACTCATTAATATAATATGTATGTATAGATTGAAATACCAAAGACAAAAAGAACAAGCGTTATAATTACACCTCTGTACTGATGCTATCAAAGTGATTCTCTCTGCCGCGGCACGGATTTCAATAAAATGTGAAGATACTTGAGAAATCACTTAGGCTACTTTTTTACGCAAAAACCGACGTACACGTAGGCGGAGCCACAGCCAAAAGCTAGGTTAGTATAAAATAAAGTCGCTATAAACAATATCACACCTGTTTAACTAAAATTGGTCAACAGTATGCCTTATATAACTATAAGTACATATTTCCTCAGCAGTTTGTAAATGTTATTTAATTAATACATAATATTAATATCCAATAAAGTTTGAGTTACCCGCCAAAACTTAGTCCTTTCATCAATTCCAAAGAAAACAAATCAAATACATTTTGATCGTTGCGAACGCGCACGGAATCCGGTAGTTATCACTGCAAACATTGCGCTAGAGCGAAATAGAAATACAGTCATGAAGACCCGTGCGAGCGAGACAGCGACAAGGTTACCGTCAGGGCCGAACGTCGCAAGAACATGGTCTCTATGCAAGTACTTTATATCGAGTGTTTATCTTCATAAAACGTGTTAATTACAATAAAATTTATGTCTAAGAAATATTTAGTTGTCTGTGGGCGTAATGCACTTATTTTTTTTTTTTTATTTGACACCCGGTATCTGATCTCAAATTAGACAGAGACGCTAGTTATTAGCGTGTGTCATCAGCACACGTCATTTTATTAGGATGAATATTTTTTTTTTTTAGCCTACGTCACTGCGGTCTCTAAGTTACCCCTAAGCTATTAACTCCTGCCACTGTCACTCTACTCTACCTGATGGAAAACATGAGTAGAATGCAGGTGTAGGGGTTACTATCCTCATTGCGAGGGTAAGCAATGCAGCATGGTTATCCATACCATGGCCTGGAAGCCGGATGAATGATGCAGAATGATTGGGCCTCCGGTCTCACACTCACCAACGAAATACGAAAGCAAGAGTGCTGTCATTATTAGGATGGTCTTCTGTGTGAGGGTAGTACTGCCCCGGTCGAGCGGGCCCATTCGTGCTGAAATCAGCGTGACTATACTACCTTCATCATCATCATCAACAGCCTTTAACAGTCCACTGCTGGACATAGGCCTCTCCTTGAAAAGGAGGTATTGGCCTACTATGACTGTACTACCATAACCGTATATATTTCACAAAGTGCAAACATATTACACTTGTAGTGATGTATTACGTTTCGTAAACCTTACGTTGCGACTTATAGTTCAAAGTATATCAATTTATTTGCAACACTATTGTGAAATAAATTACTAAGCCAATGCTAAGGTCACTATATTCTGCGTAAACGTGTACTAGAAATAACATAGATAGTTACTAGCAATGTTATTATCAATAAGTAAATAAATAGACAAGACACTTTAGTAATATTTTCCCTCTTTATTTTTTGACAGTTGTTTTTTTAATTTATGACGTGTTTTAATGTTACCAGGTAATAGGACCAATTTTCTTCTTGTTAATATTGTGTATCATTAACTACGCTTGACGTGTAGAACGAAATTAGAAAATGAAATGATTGGCCATATTTAACCCCATGACGTCCTCCTAATAAATATCATAGATGAAGGGAAAGGGGGGACAAATTATGAACCGTGTAAGAAAGAGGTCAAAATCGTGTCCTAAAAAGAGGTCACAGGAGGAGAGGCAGAAGAGTATTAAAACTTAAAAAGACTCTATAAATAAATACTTACATACATAATGTTACTAGGACCTAAACATTCTCCTAAAGCTGTAAATGATGATTTGAATGGAATGTGACCATTTTCTAGACAGAGAGCCATCAATAATGTCATACAAACGATGACAAGGAAAAAATAAGATAAATTCCAGTTTATAGCTATCGGAAAACTTAGAATTGTGGTTTCACAGTTTAATACAACAACGTCACAAAATCGAAAGGAAACAGTGAACGTTTTGGATCTTATATTGTTAACTAGCTTTCCACCCGCGGCTTCGCCCGCGTGGAATTCGTATATATCGCGCGACACGGTAAGGGTAGATTAAACAATCTTACATGATTTTATGTTTGATAATAAGGAACTTAGACACAAACTTTCGTCCCCTATTTCAAACCCTTCTTTCTACCTTTATTTTCAATCGGTTCAGTGGTTTAGGCGTGAAAGCGTAACAGACAGACAGACAGACAGAGTTACTTTCGCATTTATAATATAAGTAGAGATTACACCATCGGAAAGTAGAGATTTCATCAAACAGAAAACACCCAAATTTTTTGAAAAAATTAGATATTTTGACGGGTGAATTTTCGGTAATAAGTCAAAATCGGGTGAAAAAATAAATATTTCAAATCAAATAAATTACAGTGTATTCGAGACATAAAAGGTAAGTTTCACTAAATTTCGTTTAAAAATAATTTTATTTGTAAAAGATAAAAATAAAAAACCAAAAACTTAGTTTTTTGAATTTTTCACATATAATTTGAGGTTATGTGAAAAAAAGTGTAAATAAAAAATCGGCCAAGTGCGTGTCAGGCCACGCACGGGAAAGGGTTCCTCAGTCACCCATAATGGTACGTGGATTAGAAATTGTATCCAATGGATAATTGTTATGTTTACGTATTAATGCGTTAATTTTGTATGACTTTTCCAAGTAAGCACATTGTAGAAGTTAAGCCTCTATAACTCCTGAACTAAAAAAAGTCATCTAATTCGTTATAGTTTTCATTTAAAGTTATTATATGGATGGAATTTTTTGAGCCGGCCGTTTAGCTTTTAGAGGGGGGGGACGCCCTGTTTTCACAAAAAAAGTGGCTTTTAAAGTGGAATTTCTCGCAAACGGATACCTAAATCAAAAAATGGGTTTATAGATCGTCTTAACAACCTTTTAATGTATTTAAAAGACCTATATAATGATAACCCTGATGATGGGGTAACTGCGAGAAAAAAAACATCCCCACTTTACGTGTAGGGGAGGTACCCTAAATAAAAATATTTTTCATAATTTTATTGTAACGCTTTGTCGACGTAATAACACACATATTCATGCAAAGTTTCATCTTTCTAGCACTTACCGATTGGACGGTAAGGAGGACGGACGGACGGACGATAAGGGTTCGAAGTCATAAACTTCGGAACCCTAAAAATTGTAGATCTTTTGATTACCTACAACTTTGCCTTTTAACTTTTTTCCATAGGACTTGTAGTTTTGCCGGAAATTGAGATAAACCGTTCTTTACCCTTTGTTTTATATATTTAGCCATTCAAAGTGACTCTACCCTGCCTGATGGAAAGCATTAGCAGAATCCAAGAGTCGGGGCTACCACACTTGCTGCGAATGCAGACAATAATGTATGGCGGCCCACATTATGGCAGCTTAGTGAGATGCTTTTTCACGCCCCGCTTAAAGGACCCGAAAACCTCCCCCCTTACCCCTTCCCGACCTCAGATCCCACGTAAATTATTTTTCCTTTCATTTTTATAATATTCTCCTCCTTTTCCAATAGGATTCATCCTATTAAAATTTTATTTGTTTTCAAAAATTATCTACCCTGTTCTACTGGTCTATATGTCATTGTCAAACTATCATTATGGTTGCCATGCAATTGTGTTATGCCTAGCAACCTGTGAAGTTTTGACAGGAGATAAACAGTGATAGATTTTGATACCTACGATTTATGTATTTTTATAATCACCTAGCTTTGGCCTTTGTATCTCGATTATTGCAGTAAGAAGTAGCCTATGTCCTTTCCCAAGTTCAGTTCTATCTTCATACCAAATTTCATCAAAATCGGTTCAGTGGTTTAGGCGTGAAAGCGTAACAGACAGACAGACAGACAGAGTTACTTTCGCATTTATAATATTAGTATGGATTTATAAATCCTGACTTTATTAAATGAGCAGAAAGGTTTTGATGAAGCATGTCATTTTGACAGGAATGACAGCTAAGCAGTTGATCAGTCATACCGCTTTTAGATTAGTTGACTGCTTTAAATAATTTCATTTCTAGAAGGAACTAAACGATCTTATTGTGTGCAATAAAAATAGCATAATAGTTGTATATTGTTGCGACATTTAGCATTTCTTCGTCGAACATTGCGTTGGCGAACTACTGGTATTAGACAAGTGATGTTTTACAACGCCGACGCTAATAACTACATGCAAATAATAACGCGTGGGTATTATATAATAAATTTATACATTAACAACAGAACATAATAATTTTGTTTATTGGCCCGTGATTAAACGCAATTAAAAAAAAGAAGAATCTAAGTAAGTTCTGTTTTGGTACTACCATAATAATGTTGCCAGATAATGAATTCTAAACACAGATAAGTTACATTTATATGCCTATCAAATTTATGATCAGCCTTCACGTGTCATCTTCTTATTCTACATTTTCGAATATAAATATTCAAGTTATTGCACAGTGATGTTTCATCTGAACCTGCATGTCTATATACTTATATTTCAAATGATAGTATCTTACTCACCTATTATTTACTATTGAGTCATGATTACATAATGACAAATCATTATGGTCCTTCAGGAGTGTTGGTAGGTAGGTAGTGTAGGTACTGAAATATTTATTTAAACACGTTCAAAACTGTCAATTTAAATTCTCAGATCATCACATCACCTTATTATACTTAATAATAAACTATTGGACAAAGGCCTTCTATAAACATAGGTAGCTTGCTTCTCTAGTCGACTCTTAAAACACCCTCAGGATAAATATCTAAAAACTTAAAAAAGAAAAATGTTAAAATTTAAATAAAGTATTTTTGACCTCCATGTAATCAATATCATATCAAGGTTGCTAAAGCCTACATTGTATGATCTACCCGCACTCCAGTACAATATGGAGATACGTGATTTTTTCACGTGACAAGTGAAGCATAGTTGTTTAACAGAATGCGATCACCAAAAACCTAGTGACCCCGTCGAAAGCGCCAAATAAGGCCACAAAACGTGCAGACATATCCCCGCGGCGGTAAGGCCACGCTCGCTGACATAGACCCAGTTACTGTGACATTGGCACTACATTCATGCGCAGAGGTCGCGCGTTGCCAGTTTAAAAATAAAACACCGCACCGCTTTGAAGCATTTCATCATTTTTCTTTTGACAGTTCCAACATAGTAAACTGTTTTTCAAAAACATTTAAAACCTTCTTCGTATTTTTTTCAATACTTAGCCGCCATGTAAGTATTGGTTCTGTCAAAAAGTTGGTGTAATTTGTTAAAAAGGTCTTGTACCATTAAAATTTTTACTTATCTCCAAGAATATGTAAATTACGAGGCACTAAAATGTATGTAGCATTAGTATACAGGGACAAATGCTCTATTGTCAAATATTTAATTACCTATCTATCTATTTGAATGTAAAGGGAGGTCAAACACGTGTGCGCATTTTACGTTGTACGTGTTACTCAGCATGTACCTACCTAAGGCGTCACATGATTAAAAAAAAAGAAAACTTTGTGTTGACTCCTTTTATTTTCCACTATATTGTAGGGATTAAAAAAATGTTCAAATTTTTTATTATATAAAAATAATAACATAATTAGCGCAACAGGCCTTATGCAGATAGAATAAGGAACAAGTGTTTCCCGCCTTTAATAAACCATAAAAAATATTTTATGTTTTTGACAGATGTCAAGGTATCTGTAGCA
Source organism: Phragmatobia fuliginosa (assembly GCA_932526445.1). NCBI lineage: Eukaryota > Metazoa > Arthropoda > Insecta > Lepidoptera > Erebidae > Phragmatobia > Phragmatobia fuliginosa. Next base: position 25,589,704 of record OW052058.1, read on the forward strand.
ACACAACGTAACTGGTTTGCTTCACCCTGATAACTCGTAAGGTCTCCGTTGCATAAGTTGAGGTCCGTATGTGTGATGCGTGGCCTCTTACGTCATATTCCTGTTGCTCTCTACGTTTTCCTGCACATAGGTATGTGTATAAAAGTTATCAGTTATAAACAGTGTTGCAATTTAAAAGTAATAAACAAATTTGATGTTAATCATTTCTTTTATAAATATAATCCCTATAACAGTGGTTACTATAGCCAATTTACACCTTATATATTTAAATATACATGTAATTAAAAAAAATGACAGTTGCATAGAGATGAAAAAAAAACATTCATTATATTTGTATTTTTTTTATCGTTATCATCATCAACAACCTATAATAACAGTTCAATAATAGACTATCGGCCTCCTAAGCAAGGATGTTTTGGCCTATTATACCACGCTAGCCAGACAGGTTGATTTCCAAGTTTTCAGTCTTACTGCAGTGTCCTTTAGTCGCCTTTTACGATAAGTTGGGGGATGTGACAATCTATCACCACATGAATAAGTTTTTTTAAAGAAACTAATATTAATAAATTATTTCAGTAATTAACTTGTAAAGCAACATAAGATGAAATAAGTATACAATAATAAATAGAAGAAACCGAATAAATACATATTAATGTACACATCATATTAAACACGATTGGAACGAAAATGAAAGTGATTCATTAGAAACGTATTCTGCTCTAACGTATTCAAAACCGCGCTTTCTACAGAAAGCATTGGTTAGTTGTAATGTTTATATCGCGTTTACGTAACTGCAAAATAAAAATGGCGTCCCGTATTTCACATAAAAAATTGACATAATACTGGCTGTATCGTTTTAGGCAAAGGTGTCATAATTAGGCCTTCAAACTACGTGTTTAATTCAGTCGGTTTAACAACGCCATCTAGTCTCAACTTTTGGAATTTAAAAGTATTTTTCTCATAGTATCTAAAATATCTTTTTTCATATTTAAGGCTACCAAAGTGACTTCACTCTGCCTAATGGGAAGCATGAAAAAAATTCAAGAGTAGCGGCACCATCCTCATTGTAAGAACACGGTCGCTTATTGAGATGTTGTATTTTGCCATATCTATGCCATTCAATTTAACCTATAGCCGATCACTGCTGAAAAAAAGTCTCCCACAAGTAGCGCTAGACATCCCGGTCTTGGGCGGTCCGCAGCCATCCGCCACCAGGCACTTTCCTCAAATCGTAGGTCCATCATGCCTCAGGGCACCCCACTCTCCGTTTGCCTAATCGTGGTCTTCACTCTTCTTTTATTTTACAAATTCATCAACAACAATATTACAAATTCATCAACAACAATGTTACAAATTCGAAAGTAACTTTGTCTGTGTGTATGTTACGTTTTTACAGCTAAATCGCTGCCACTACACACACGCACACACACACAAACATAAGAGAGTCTGATTATAAAACCTACTATTACTATCTAAACATAATATATTATTTAATATTTTGAAACTCATGCATATTTGAAGTGCAAAATAATTTATTAAGAACATTATTTGCTTTCTTTTTCGAGTGGTTTACGGTTATATGTTATTGCATGTCATTCATTCATTTTCGATATTTATTCAAATTACTTATTAAATCACACGGGTCATCGGTTGGCAGTCGTGAAAGTATTAAGTAATTAATTTATACCGTTTGGTGTATTTTGTAATATTAGTTTATTCAATAATATATAATAATGTACAATGGCAGATCCTACATTTCATAACTTCAAGCTTTTGTCAAAGGATTCCGGCTAAAATCTAACAATTATAATATTAAGAGTTATACATTCAGTATTTCGAAAACTCACTAAACCAAATTAAATCACAAATAATGAGTTTTGTCCTGCCAAATGACATTTTGAATGTCAAAGGTTGATTAAAATTAGATGTGTCAATCCAGTTGTGACTAGATATGTCAAATTATAACAAAAAGGAACCGATTTCAAAGAAAAATTATTCCGAGTACCCAAATCGCGACTATCGTGCTTGAAATCGGTTCGTAAACGACGAAATTATCGCTGAACATACATAAAAAATAACAAAAGATTCCGACGAATTGAGAACCTCCTCCTTTTTTTTGAAGTCGGTTAAAAATAGACTTCGTCTAAATAATATATGTATAAAAAAAATATTTGCATTTTGGAAACCGCCAGAATATAATCTTACAGTTAAGTTTAATGCAGCAACAATAAAAATAGCACTACTATATTATGTGATAGGAGACTGACGTTCCATCAACAGCCAAAAGATCAACTCTCATAATAAAAATCGTTTAAAAAAAAACCAGTTCCGATCAAATTTCAATCTCACAAACTGTTATTTATTTATTAGATATTACTAGGACTACGGAAATACTCGTACCTTTTATGATAATTGAGAAAATATTAAAAGAATTTTCTGGCTCTGCTCGAACTATTGCTGTTTAATTTCATTCCTTTATGTCGTTTAAAATATTTCGTACTTAACTTTTCTATAATTTCCGTTCCGTTCAACCTACTACTGCCCTTTAATCCCTCGGTTGAAAACAACAGACTTGCCACGTGAATGGGATCAAAAATATAAGTTTATAATGTGGGTGTATTACTCAACTCTACCGTCAGTTATACAGGCGCGAATTATGTTTTATATTAATAGAATACTTTTTTTGGCCAAGTTTATATGTCTTATTCAATTATAAAATCTATAAGCTATTTCTGGTTAATGTAAAAATAGTTCAGGAAGGAATTAATTCCGAAGAAGTCATATAAAGGATCTTTCATTTCCTATTATATTCGCAAATTGATGTTAGAAACCTTATTTCAAATAATTCAAGATGGCTGCCATAGTATTGGTCGCTAAGCGGAGACGAAGGAGGCAAAGGAAACATTGCATTTTCTCCGCGAAGCCTTTGAGCGTACCACCACAGACAGCAACTACATTAATCCTAGTTTTGTTTAAAAAGATTTTTTAAGAAGCATTCTTTTAATTTCATTGTTTTCAGTAAATACCAATAGGATTAACAATATTGTACTTGCTTAAAATACCTCTATTATTAGCAAAGATTATAGTCTAAATATAAATTCACCTATAAGATAGAAATTCGAATTGTATTTACATAAAACGGATGTATTACATTTATTTATAGCTGTTTAGCTACTTGGATACTCATGATTCCAGGTAAACAAAATTTTTTTAAATCTTTAATTTGATTGTATTCACAAAACATTAACTTTATCAGTCATTTAAACAATAAATATGTAAGTGTTTCATGAAATTGTTTGATAATATCTGTCACTTAAGATTGTCAGTGTATTATCAACATGTAACGAATTATCGTACATAAAAATTACTTTTTAATCAACTAGGTTAAACTGGCAACTTTTATGTTAAACCGCCCTTGAATATTTATTAAAAAAAAATTAAAATTCTATTTTTGAAAAACGAAGGCGGTTGTAGTCGTATTTACGCGTGTACAGAAAGCTATCCGGCAAAGTTGATTGAAAATCTACTGTAACGTCTACGTAATAAAGTATACTTGCTTGGTTACTAAGCTATTTTATAGTCACATAAGACTTTTAAAATTCAATCCAAACTTTTGTATTTTACTAAACTCACACTTAGGTATCCTTATTCTATGAATAAGAAAATAAATAAATCTTACTTTTTGTTATTTCTACTTCTAGAGATCTTAACACGAAATTTATTGATATTTTTTTTTTCATATTTACCAATGTCTTTCCTCTAATTATTATATATTAACTGACCAAACTTGAGTTTTAAACTATCGAGTGCTTTGAGTGAGACGCCCACACCCGGCTATGAAGACGGGCGGGGCGGGCACGTGTATCAATGAAGAGTCACTCCCCGGGCAGGGCGCGGTACTGGCATCAGCGAAAGCGGGTTACTACTGTTTTTTGATTTGCTGTGAAGTTTAAGTTTGAAACTAGGGTAAATTTAAGCTAAATATGTTATTTGTATAAAGAAAAATAACTAAACAAGTGTTGGTTTTAGCGGCCAATTTTACACTTAATGAGCACTTGTTACCGACGATAAGCACTATATTATTAACAAGTTGAAAGTGACCATAGGCGTTGATAGCGACTTACCATCAGCTCGTGTAGGTGGTGGTATATCCCTGAGGGGATAGTCAAAGTTGTATTGCACAATTTTATTTTTTGCAAACTGCAACTTTAATCACAATTTAATGATTAATTTGTGCAGAATAGTTTATTAAAAAAAATGCATTATAATAATAATTTCATAAAATACAATAAACACATTTTACAAGAGGATAATACACTAAAGTGTAATGATTAAACAAGAAAATTAGAAAGATTATGAAAAGAGATTATCTTTTTTTTTAAATCTTTTTTTATAATGAACAGCATGCGCTCAAGAGATGTCAACCATCCAGAAGAAACCAAAAGAACCAACCATTTGATGGTTCCTATGGTAATGAAAATCTCTCTATGTGGAAGTAATTTTAAAAATATTGGAGAATTATATTTCATGAGCTGACAGTAAAAATATTTTTACAAAGTCGATTTTTTAGACTTCAAAATATAGTTTACGGGTATCAGAAAATTTATTCTCTTATAGAATAACAAATTCACTTACTTAAGAACACATTTATCTGTTCTCACTTCTCCCTGTTTACTGTTTACCTAAAGCTTATATATATAAATCTGTAATAGGCGACATTATTTTCTATCGGCAACCCTGTAACTTAAAAATATGGGTCGCGTAACACGAGTATATAAACAATCTGCACAAGTATTTAAAACTTTAAGACTTTGGGGCCATCCATAAATTACGTCACACTTTAAGGGGGAGGGAGGGGGTCGACGAAGTGTGACATTGTGTGACAAGGGGGTGGGAGGGGTCCTAAATAATGTGACGTCACATTTCAAAATCTATTGTAATCTAAGTCTTAAAACACGAACTTTAAACTATTACTTTATGAAACCCTCAAAAACATATACAACTATATCTGTGTAAATATAAGATACCAATTGTTTTGGTGACCACTCGCTCTACCATGATTACGCGCCGACCACCTAGGCGCTCTTTGATTGCACCTAGCGGTGATTTGTTTCTTTGTTTCTATTTCATTTGACCACTGTCTTTCGCGGATGAAACAACGTCGTTCTTAGTTCTATTTTGTGATTAAATCAACTTTTTTTTGTCGAATAGTCCATCCAAAGGTTGCCTGGAAGAGATTGCTTTTAGCAATAAGGCCGCCCATTGTACATATCTTACAGAAACTATCAACTGCAAAAACTGTATTTGGTGTACAATAGAGTATATTCTAATCTAATATAGTCGAACAAATAATTAAATATTTGTGGCAAATTTGAAATTAATTTAAAGAAGATAGGGCCAATACATTTACTTTTCTAGAGTATATTATATACACGGTGATTTTATAGACGTTTTGAAAACGAAACATTTTAATTTGTAATCATCAATAGTACCAATAAAAATGGATAAATCAATTGTAATGTTGACTATAAAAAAGTTTCAGTTTTAATATTCATTTTTACTCGATCGACTAGGAAAGTAGTAATGCACTGCAAAGTAGTATGACTATGAATTAAACACGCCGCGCGCCGGTGACGCTAACAGCTAATTTACAAGATTACCTATGCGCGAGCTAGCGAGTAGGTACTTCGTAGTTTGACTCCAGTTTGTTCTTCATACTTAATACGGGCTTAGGACTGTCGTATTGTCGGATATACTTATTTATTTAAACTTCTTTTCGATTATTAACCACGAATCACATCAAATCAATTTATCAACGGATTGTAGGACTGCGGCGTTAATACCTATTTTTTTAAAACTTCTTTTCGATTTATTAACCACGTCAGGCGTGTTAAAAATCGGAGCTATCTACAGAATAATTAGCTTACATACCTATTTACAGTTTATTTAACACTTCTCTGTATCGAAGCAACTGCTCAAAATGGAATCCGCGTTCAACACACAAGCGTCCACGTTTGATACAATTGTATTTTAATTTTCTTAATGTGTCTCTATCACTTTTCACTTTATCAACTTCATCACTTAACAATTAACATCTCTAAGTACGAGTTGCCGGTTAGATGACCTTTGGTCCGTGGTTAGATGACCGTGACCGACTGACGCCAAGGACGCGTGACGATTGAGTCCCGCTGCGCGCGCGGGGCAGGGGCACAGTCAATCGTTATTGGTTGAAAGACGAAATCGTTGATTTTATTGGCGATTAACGATTTACGATATAAAACGCATAGTATTTCTGTTTGTAGTATGTACCTACGTGTGATTGAATAGTGCTACTACTGGTTCTCACTTTTTATCTGTAAACGATTTGAATATCGACTTTGATGTTTTTTTTTTTATATATTTTATTAAATTAACGTTATATATAGCTTCTGTTATTGATTACTAATTCAAAATTTTCGGTTTCAAAACGCTTTCAAAATCACCGTGTATATTATATTTATACTTTTTTTACGCGGGGAATGCTTTTCTCACCATACCCTTCTTGGGGACAACGAAAGTTGTGTGTAGGACTCCCGGGCAACCTATACCTATTAATCTCTGAGTCACGTTGAGAACTGGATACTAATAACAATAAAACTTGGATTCGTTTTTTTATTTTGTTAATTTCTTTCATTAATATAATCGTTTTCAGAGTTCCGTAGTTCTTGACTCGGAACACTTATACATTCGTCAAATCCTTCCGTCCGTCCTAAACCTACCGCCCAAACGGTTGGTGCTAGAAAGATGAAACTTTGCTTGAATAGGTATGTGTTGTAATTACGTCGATAAAGTGCTACAATAAACATATGAAAATTATTTTTATTTGGGGTACGTCCCCTATTCGTAAAGTGGTGCTGTTTTCTTTTTCTCGAGGCTACCAATCGTGTGGGGTATCACTGGATAGGTCATTTAAAAACATGGCGAGGTTGTTAAAACGATTTTTCGATTTAGTTATCCGTTTGCGAGTTATTCAACTTTCAAACGCAACTCCTCTAAAAGCTAAACAGATGGCTCGAAAAATCTGAAAAAAATCATTATAGTTGTCCATATATTAAAACTTAAACCAAAACTATTGTGGTTTTGATATATTTTTTTCAGGAATTGTACAGGTCTAATTTATAAAATGCCCTCACTTGAAAAACTTCGTACAAAAATTAAGAAATAATAAGTAAACTTAACAGTTATTTATTGGACACGATTTTAAATATACCTATCATTATGGGCGATCACAGAACCCAATTCTATGCGCAACCTGACCCGCACTTTGGAAATTTTTTGATTTATTATTTTCTCTAATTTATACAATTAATCAATTTTTGTTTTATTAGTTGTTTGATTTGATGTTAATTTTACTAAAAAATAATTTAAATGGAAATAAAACTGATTTTGGAACCTGTTTTCATTCAATTATTTCTAAATGTAAATTTGCAAATTATGTGACGTCACACTAGGGAGGGGGGGAGTCTCACAAATGTGACCAGCTGTGACAAGGAGGGGGGAGGGGTAAAAAAAACATGAAATTCGTGTGACGTAATTTATGGATGACCCCTTTTCTGAAAAGTCACGTTTCACATTTTTCGAAGGTTAAAATTGGTTTAATTTCGAATAAGATACTAAATAAAAACGTTTAGGGTTAAACGAATCTTGAATTTTGTGAAACCTTTAAAAAACTATTATGTATGAAGTCCTGATAGCACAGCTTATCTGAACGTTACGTTATGATGCTATAAAAATCTGTTCCCATGTTCAAGATATTGTAATTTTATTAAAGAGAAACAATTGATTTCATCAATAATTTATGAAAAAGTAAAAAATATACATATTTATTTATCTCAAAAAGGAGATATGTACATCATTGTATTGACATACTAAAAATTAAAATGCAATATAAGGTGTATTGTGTATTGAGTAAATTTGAGTAAGAACTGGAGTTTGTAGTAGTTTCGAAACCTGTATAACAAATCTCAGGGCCTAAGTGTTTTTGCCTATATTCAATTAACATGAAACAGACTATATAAAAAGCAAAAAATAAAAGTAATACACGTTTAATATTTAGCAAGATTCATGAAAAAGTATAAGTGCCATCGCATTGTTTGTCTATGGTACTTTTTGAAATAAAGACTACGAAAAGCTCAAAATCAGATTGGACCTTCGCAAAATATTCTTAAAAGATATAACTGTAAAATTTTGTAACTGTATCGGATATTTCTGTCAAAAACGATGATAAATCAGCTTCCATATCTTAAGAAAATGCCAATAAAATTCTTACTTAGGCCCGTATTACACTGTAAAATATTTGATAAAAGATCTTTTATAAAATATATGATAAAATATTTGACGAATGGATCTTTTATAAAAGATTTGTGGCTAGAGTTTACACTACGTAAAAGATACACGTCAAATATCATTGTTGATCAAATATTGGTTTAGTTCGGTTATTATACTTGAGTATTAAAACGTCATTGAAACTGTTGGTCTAGCACTTGTAATCAACATTATCATGGATGATGCAGCATTCTATGCTTGTTTAACTACATTGAGTGCTATAATATTGACTGCTTTATTGAAGAAAAGGCAATGTCGCCGACGCAAGCGTGTTTGGGTTAAACAATGGATTGTAAGATTTGCAAGGCGTGGCGTTAAAGGGATTCAACAAAACATAAAATAATTATTAAGTGAAGACAAGTTATTTTATAAATACCTTGCCTTTTGTTTCTATTTTTGTAGTCTGCGTGTTTTGTGTTGTTCAGCGTTTCGTGGCATTCGTAAATGTTTTTAAATAAATATAGTAATAAAAATAAATAATAATTATCATTAAACAAATAATAAATTTTAAACAATCAATACATAATTTCATTAAGCAACATTATTTTTTATAATGCTTTATTCATGTATTGTCGAGAACTTCGAGTAACAAATCATTGTCTTCAGATTCTGACTTTTTTAAATCACACATTATTGACATTAAATAATTACAACATTTTTGCGGATAGTTTCCCAGGTCTTTGTATATTTTTGACATAACTTTTTTTTTCTTTAATTAACTATAGGCATTTTAACGAATGACTTGCTGATAAACGTACCTACGAATTGAACAATCAAATTACTAATAACAATAACAATCAAAGTATTTGTAGTAAATATAAGCGCAGTTTAACCTTAACCACGAATTCTTAAGAATATGTATATATTGATAATAGTGTTCTCTCTGACTCTGCTCTCTTAGTAACAATCAATCGCACTAGATGTCGCTAAGATTGTATTATCTCAGGGCTATACACCTTTATTTTGCTTATTTTGAAATAAAAAAAAATTGACATTATAAAAATCCCCCTAAAAATATGACACCCCTAAAAAAACCCCATCCTACACTTTTCCCCCCTAAATTTAGGGGGAAATCCCCTAAGCTGGGCACTCTGAGTTTATTCTTGCTACTACATGACAAAATTAACTACTAAATGGTGGTGCCACCTTACAAAAAATAATGCTAAATTGTGCAATAATATGGTAGAAATAGGTGCCGATGCAATCCAAATCTTTTATAAAATGTAATGCCAACCTACTAAATATGATAAAAGAAATATTTTATAAAAGAAATATTTTATAAAATATGGCCTATTACACTATCAAAGATCTTTGTCAAATGTGGCATTCGTACTCGGAAATCAATAATTTTGTTGTTTCAACAGTCCAACTGAACTTAATTGTTGCCATTTCTTGCTTGATAGGTTAATGAAACCTCCATCGTGGTGTCTCGAACAGAAAAAGGGACGAAGCAAAGTTTATTCTTGCTACATTATGATAAAATTCGGTTCCCGGGTCAGACAAAATATTTGTGTGATTCACAAATATTTGTTTCGGAGTCTGGGTGTTTTTCAATGTTTAATATGTATATATTTACAAAAAGCAGCCAAGTGCGAGTCGGACTCGCCAATGAAGGGTTCCGTAGCAGCAAGTAACATCATATTTTTTTTATAATTCGTTGTAACTTGTATTGATGTTTTAATAATAGTGTTTTGATTGAAACAAATGTAAATTGCGGTTTATGATTTACGACGTATTAAAAAAAAACTACTTACTAGATCTCGTTCAAACCAATTTTCGTTGGAAGTTTGCATGGTAATATACGTCATATATTTTTTTTTAGTTTCATCATTCTCTTATTTTAGAAATTACAGGGGGGGGACACATTTCACCACTTTAAAAGTATCTCTCGCGCAAACTATTCAGTTTAGAAAAAAATGATATTAGAAACCTCAATATCATTTTTGAAGACCTATCCATAGATAACCCACACGTATGGTTTTAATGAAAACATTTTTTTTGAGTTTCAGTTCTAAGTATGGGGACCCCCAAAATATATTGCTATTTTTTTCTATTTTTGTGTAAAAATATTTATGTGGTTCACAGAATACATCTACTGACCAAGTTTCAACAGTATCGCTCTTATAGTTTCGGAAAAAAGTGGCTGTGACATACGGACGGACAGACTGACGGACAGACAGACATGACAAATCTATAAGAGTTCCGTTTTTTGCCATTTGGCAACGGAACCCTAAAAAAAAGTATGTTTATGTATTTATATCAGTTGTTTAGTAGCCATACAAGCTCTGCTTAGTTTGAGACTAGATGACGTTGTGTGTAAGTTGTTCGAAATATTTATTTATGTTTGAATTAATAATATGGTAGAAATAGGTAGAATTAGGCTTAACTAATTCTACCATATTATTGCACAATTTAGTTTTATTTTTTGTAAGGTGGTAACACCATTTAGTAGTTAACTTGTTCAAAATTCTTTTATAAAATGTAATGCGAATCCGTTAACTTTGATAAAAGAAATGTTATAAAAGAAATATTTTATAAAATATGGCTTATTACACTATCAAAGATCTTTGTCAAAGAACTTTTATAAAAGATCTTTTATCAAATATTTTACAGTGTAATACGGGCCTTACGCTCGAAAACATTTATTTCAACTAATGATACGAAAGCGCGCGAAGGATGAGAGGGGAAGATTGGCGTCCACGTGTAAAACACCCTCGCCCCATCCCATCGCCAGATTTAATTCCTCTAAAGAAATATTTAATATTCTTTGGAAATTTTGTATTAGTTAGATAACAAATAATAGATTTGCGAATGGAAATTAAATTTGTTCATAAGTAATAAGATTAGAAGTTGAAATTTGGCATGTTTTAAGTGTTAGGAAAGACAATTAAGTTATGAACCTATGTATTTTATTTTATTTGCACTGACTGCCCGATTCGAAATCTAAAAATGGCTAAATCTTTGGGGGGGGGGGGGGGAATTGATAGCCTTGCTAAAAGATCTTTTGAAAATTTCACCCCTAAGGATGTAAAATAAGGAATGAACGGTCGTGTGGCAGGACATCGTTTTCAAAGATAGAACATGAAAAAAATACACGAGTAAAGCTGCCGGCTATAGTTAGTTACAACGTTTAAGTAATGTCAAATTTAACAAAAAATACATTTATCTATGTTTTGTCTAGGTTTGCAAGTAATATAGTTTTTTGGAAATTAAGTTACATAAAAATAGATAATTTTGTGTTAATCTTCAATGCTATAAGTTTATATTGCAACACCAATACATATACAAACTCAACAAATCTTGACAGTATAAATTATTATAGTCTATGGTTCCTATGTCAATGTTTACGCGGTAATTTTAATTACGAATTTTTCTCAGGTTGTAGGAGAAAATCCCTCTATTTGAGGTAAAAACATACTTACAACGCATCATTTAAGCAAGACTCATTCACATTTTTAAACCTATGTAACATTCAATAGACTTGTAAACCATATAGAGTAATTTATCTACACGATCCAAGAATGTCGATTGTTATCTAAAAGAAAACACGAAAACGCTTTAAACCACTTTAGTATATCACGTATTGATTTTGAAATAATGCTATTGTTTACCAATAGTGTTGGCACTAAAGAATAATCATCATTTTCTTGCCAGTTTCATATTTTTTTTGGAGTCGGTTCGAATACATATTCCAAGGAAGGAACCGAGTCCAAGGAAGCCAACCATTCTTTCTTCATAGATCTATGCCCAGCAGTTGACTGTAAAACATGAGTTGAAGTGAATAAAGTTACCGAATCTAGAACAATTTCCATCCTTCTCTATTGGAGACGATGGATTCAATGAGCGGCTGTAGAGCGTATGTACAATGAAACATGCTGGTTCAGGTATATTTTACCTTTAGAAATCATTTACACATCTATATCAATACAAATAAATTAAGTATGTGTTTCTTGACTATTTTTTTATTATTATTATCCCATAACGTCCCACTGCTGGGCTCCGATCGTTTCTCAAAAGCAGGTCAAGGGCATACGTCCCCACGCGGGTCTAGTGCGGGTTGTTGACTGGGAAAACACGTGGCTACGTAATCTTGCCTTTGGATATTTTTAACCCACCCGAAGGCCTCCAACTAAGCTTTACGACTATTATGATAACAACCGGGACCGAATTCTTAACATATCATGCCAGAAAAGGTCACCCACCTAAGTATTGATCGCGCCCGTCGTTGCTTCCCCTCGGTGATTGTTTTAAATCTAAGCCACTTGACTTTGAGCTGCTGTGACAGTCCTGTCATTTTAATCGACTCATACTTGACATTTCATTCTTTTGCCTGACATTTAACCCTTAAAATAGCTAATCTTTACATGTTTAATGATAACTAATTCAGACATCCAAATCACAACTTCAACTAGTTTCAAACTAAGTAGAACTTTTCTAACAAAGTTTGATTTCATAAAATACTTACTTACTTTTTTTGTAAATGTATAATTTTTATGGATTAAAAAAAACAAATATCTGTAGGTCATACAAACATTAATCGACCCAGGATTTGAACCGGAGACGACAAACATAGCAAACAGTCATATACACTACTACTGCGAAAGTGGCAGTTTGAAATCTTTTAATCTTTCTGTGACATTTTAATTCTAGACTCAGACAATCCTCAGTATAACCTATACTGATCAGTATTAATAGTCATAATAAAATTTTTTATTTAAATTAAATTTAAATAAACTTGTTGGTCTAGTGGTTCGCGTATGCAGCTGCCAATCAAGTGGGCTCAGGTTCGATTCCCGGGTTGGACCAAATGTTTGTATCATCTACAAACATTTGTTCCGTAGTTTGGGTGTTATCTATGTAAAATGTGTTTAAATTTATAAAAAAATAATATGTATTTACATTAGTTGTATAGAACCCAAAATCGATCACAGTGGTGTGCAATGGGAGAGGCCTATGTCCAGCAGTGGACTGCGATAGGCTGATGATGATGATGATGATGTATAGAACCCATAGCACAAGCTCTGCTTAATTTGGGACTAGATGATGTTGTGTGTTAGATGTCCAAAACATTTATATTATTACTATTTTTTATTTATCATCATTTGACAACGTAACCAGCTATATATTATATATATTAAAAATAAAGCTCTCAAGAAAATTATTTTTAAATCTTTATCAAACAATACCCTATGGGGGACATCAAGCGAGACAACGATGGTTGTCTTATCTCCAGAAACACTTAAACGCAATGCGAAACTCGTTTCTGCAATGCGGCATTTTCTTATGGGAAAATATTTCGACTCTTCCTACTTACTAATACAACACAGGGGATAAAATAATGTCTAGTCACGGAAAAGACGCACATTACTGATAAAAAGTCGTATATTTTAATATGTTTCATATTTTTACTATTATTAGGCATTCCTGTTGAAAAAACATTAATAAAAAGTGTACCTGATGTAAATCTTATCCTGCTTAATGCTACAATAGCTTCATAGGTTTATTTAAGACCGAAAAATTATCGATGATAATAGTTTTCGCTTGCCATATTTTCTCTATTTATCAAAATACACTGCCTCTAACAGGTAAATCGATATGTCTGTAGAAAAAAAAAACACACTGTCATCATAAACTTTATTTACAAATACCAGGAGAGCATGATTTTCAAAGAGGTTTTATGAATATCACGATTTTTAATTTAAACTTTTTGTCTAATAAAAAAGTATCTACATTTTTATTTACGAGTCTGCCAAAATGCTACTAATTTCCCTGATGGAAAGAATAAATTGGATCCAAAAGGTCATGGAACACAATGTAGCATGGTGACCCACGCTATGGCGGCCTATTGCGATGCTTTGCATTATTGGGCCTCCGTTCTTGCCTCACCAACGAAAGACGTCAGCAATGATGCTCTCATTTTAGGTTGGTCTTTTGTGTGAAATTAGTACTGCCCGGGTTGATCCCTGGCCCTGGCTCTACTACCTATAAATAACTAGCTTTCGCCCGCGACTCCGCCAGCGTGTATATTAATTATCGCGGTAAAAAATAGTTTCTCTGGCTTTATGTTATCTGTGTACAAAATTTCATTTAAATAGGTTCAGTAGTTTTGACGTGAAATCGCCACAGACAGACAGAGGATGACATCAAACACATGACCTCATGCTTAGCAACGAGGTTCACTAACCGCCAGCTCAACAGGCTAGCCATAGTATATATTTCCGAACCTAAAGTTACATGAATGAGGTATCTTTATTTACATATTACTGTTACAAAACTCGTAGTACTACGAGGTGCGTAGTTACTCTGGATCGATAGGCGGGTGCCTCAAGGCGGGGAACAGCGTACCATAGCGTATCAGGGAGGTAAGGGCGCGGATATAGGGGGTAGGATAGCGACGTTTCATAATAATTCAATAATAACTTTACACATATCACACAATCTGTTCTAAAACTAGATAACCACACTGCTGATGTACATTTCTTAGTCTTAATTATTTAGATACATTTTGGGGTAGGTTACTAGTTCAAGCGGATTTAGCTGAATACTTGGCTATTTCTAAACACAAAGTTACATAGTGTAGATTCATCATCATTTGTCCAAGTTGAAAATCTAACTAAGGTTAAACATATTGGTACTGTCACGAAGCTGAAGCCAGGTTCTAGTTATTACAAATAAGTTACCCACACCAGCATAGAGAAAATGTAAGAAAATGTGTAACAAACTGAGGTTTGTTAAGTTGATCAGTCCAGCTGGCGAGTTATAATATGGTATGCCAGAGTCTTCGGAGAGTCATATTTCTAGCAGTACAATTAAAGGTTATTATCGACAACCTGCACCCTGAAAGCTCTGAATGGTTAAAAAGATAATAACTACAAAGATATTATCAGCTAACTTAAAATGAATTAATTAAATTCGTACGTAGATGAGAATGAAAACAAAACTAATTCGTGTATAAAACTTTCACTCTCGCGCCAACAATTAGTTCAGTGTGAGTGTGCGAGTCATTGTTTATGGTACAATTGACAGGTGGTCGAGATCTTATGGCTTAAGGACCAATCTGGAGTCCGCAGTGATGTGAAAAAGCAAAACAAATATAAAATGTAATTATGTAAATGTGAACTGTAAAAAACTTAATTCAAAAGTTTTATATTTTTCAACATTAGGTGTGGTATTATTTTATAAAATACATATATAAAATAAAATATTACCTAATCAGTTTCTAAATGACAGAGTTCCGGCATAAATAAAAAGAAAACAAGTAAACTGAAAACCTCATCCGTTTTGAAAGTCGTTTAAGAAGAGAATTTCTTTAACACGTATCGTTAGGAAATCAGGAAAGAATCTGTTCTTCAGTTTAAACCTTTTAATAGAAGAATATATTTTAAGCTTAAAATATGCATGCGATATATAGCCGGTTCCAAAAATAACGGGTCAGTCACATAAACCAATAACGGGTCAGTCACATAAACCCGAATATCTCCCGAACTACGTATGCCATCCTAATGAAACGAAGACTGTTCAATTGAGAATTTAATTATACAGATAAAAAATAAAATAAAACTTAGTTACACCCACAATATTAATCTTAAATTAAAAAAAAACTAAAGTAGTCATATTTTTCTTAAGATTACATTTTTTTTATGATTGTTTTTTTGCTGTTTTTCATCACTTTCTCCATTTAATACTTTGTATTGCCTCCACGTGATGAAGCCTCCAGTGATGAAAAACAGCAAAAAAACAATCATAAAAAAAATGTAATCTTAAGAAAAATATGACTACTTTAGTTTTTTTTTAATTTAAGATTAATATTGTGGGTGTAACTAAGTTTTATTTTATTTTTTATCTGTATAATTAAATTCTCAATTGAACAGTCTTCGTTTCATTAGGATGGCATACGTAGTTCGGGAGATATTCGGGTTTATGTGACTGACCCGTTATTTTTGGAACCGAGTGTAGATCACACGGCCTTCAAAAGCACTTTAATAGGTATCAGATATTTTTAATTCGTTCATTACGAACATAAATTTTGTTTTTAATTAGCGTAATGCCCAATTTAGGTATGCGTCATAAAGTGACACAAATAAATATTTACGTAAATAAGTTTAAGATAAATGTATATTAAATGTCAGAATCTGTCTTCCGGATAATAATGTTATTCTTTAATAGATAAATGGCTGGCGAATGTTTACAAGGAAGTGATTAGTTTTGTGTATAAATGTCAAAAACAGTTTATCGCTGAACTTTTTACACTTAGTCCACACCCAACTAGGGATCTGATAAGATCTGTCCGTTGTTTAATGCCAGAAATCACGAAGTAACAGGCTTATGCGGAGATAGTTTTGCAGCTGAAAGTAATTAAGTAACAAAAGTGTAGTATTTTAATATATTTACGTGAATAGAAAACGATGTTGTAAGATTTCATGTTTGTGCGGTATAATACTTGTACGAGAATGTGCGGCTCGAAGGACCATGTATGGAAAAGTAGGATACTTGAGGGGTGAAACAGGAATTTATTGGAATCTCCTGTAGATGTCTAGGAGGGAATTATTATAGACTGTTCATGTAATGTGTGATGGTGATGAGCAACTGTTAGATTTTAATCGTATTTTGTTTTAAAAAGAGATGGGAGATTGGTTACACAAGTGTTATATTACCGACTTGATTTAAGGTAGGTACATTTAATTTACTCCTATAGTCACGAATTTCAATTTACTCTGATGTTTGTACCCAATACTGAAAGCTTACACGGGATTCACACTTTATTGTAGCATATGACTATTTTGTTCCATTCAGTAGAAATTCATAGAGAACAAAAGATATATTTATAGATTATCTATGTTGTTTTATTTTCATTCATGAAACTAGAGTTTAAGTAGAACTAGACAGAGTATTACACGATACGATACAGTCCACTGCTGGACATAGGATCTACAATACTAAATGTGAAAAATGAGTCTCCTAGAAAAATTAAAAAGTTGTACATATATGGAAAATGCCTGAAAAAAATAACGAGTTCACCGCCACCACGGCGAATAATAGTGCACCGACAATAAAACTTTTATTGACATCGTAAAGGTGAACGCATAAAAATCATTTAACTTGGGCATTTACGAGCGGACCGATTTCCTGATGCTGGGCACTTTCGCACACCCCGCGCCTGCTCGCTTTTCACGGCTTTCCTCAGAAAACTATATCGGTCCCGCTCCCGCTAGTAACGTCGTCCCGCTCTCACGCCAAGTTCGACGACCGGGGCAACGAGCGCGCGAAAGTACTTTCACTGCGCCGGCGCATGCGAGTCTCTAACGCCCGTCTGTTGTTACGCGCAAGTTTGCGTCTTTATAACGTGGAGTTTTGTTCTATAGATGTTCAGATACTATATGGTGCTTGGAGAAATGGGCTTTGGTGGTTTTGCGAGGGAGCAACTGTTTAGTCGTTAAGTGCTTGTAATTCATCTAGGAATGCGCCTCGTCTATGGCGCGAGAGCTTTGCTCTTTCCGACTCAACCATAGACAATAATGTCTTTGTACTTTGATGTTTATATTCGTTATCTGTTGCGTCAAGAGTATTCTATTTATAGCGACCATAGATTATTGGCATTTGTCCATTTTGTTAAGAATCTTAATGTTTATTAGGCGATAGGTCGTAATAGCTTGAGTTAAAGTTACTATGCAGTTTTATTTTCATTAACATTTAATCACTAAAATTAAGGATATCCAGAGAGATTGCTATGGGTGTGTACTAAAAAGATAGACAAACACACTTTAAGGATCTTTAATTAGGAAATACATAGTTACTATCATTACATTCTGTATTTTCGAATAGAAATTCGCACTTGATTTTATATTCCATTCAATAATACATTAGCTAAAAATCATATATCACACACAACAGAATGAATATAAATCTATTACAAAACACTGTTATTTTTTCTCTGTGGACGCCACAAATTATGCACTTTGCGTCATTTGCAGTAATGAATAAAAGAAAACTTTTTTCGTTTAAAACAAGCAAAATAGCATATAATCGCGATGTCGTGTTGCATATCAATCCTAGTAGGAAGGCGGAGTGAAAGCAAGGCTTTCTGTCACGCGGCGCACGCTCAGCCGCATTAACCGAAGTGCACAATGCAACGGCTTAGAAACAGACGAACATCAAGGAATAAACTGTAAGATATCGACTTATCTATAACATAACTGCCACCATAGACAAGTTGCAAACGTTTTCTCTTTTTTCATTGTATATTATATTGTTTTGATCACGTGACTAATTGACATTAGCCAATGAAACAAGAGAATAGAGAAATAGAATAGAAAACGAAAAATGTTTGCAACTCGGCTTTGTGGGATGTATTTGATTAATCCTGGTTACGTAACTAAATAAACGCACTTTGCTGATGATTTGGCGGTGATTCACGCCCGTGCCTCGGAGAGCACCTAAAGCCGTCAGTCCCGGTTGTCATGAACATCTATGGCAATCGTTAATGGAAAGTTAGTGCCTTCAAATATACTGCCAATGGTCAATCTTCGAATTTCAATTCTCCCTTAGGGTTGCGGAGGTCCGATACTAGTAGCTTCGTGGAAAAACTGAAATTCAGGTAAAACCGGTTGAACTGGTAGTCGACCCCAAATTTAAACTTGGGAATATGGCTAGTAAAAAAAAATATGACGAAACTAATCAAAATTTTAAAAACAGTTTCAATACATATCTACTTCCCGTATTGTTATTATTATGCTGCATTCTTACAATGTCTGTCATTCACAATGGGCATGGTAACCAGTACTCTTGACTACTGCTAATGCTTTCCATCAGGCAGAGTTGAGTCACTTTGATATGCACTATATATATAAACAAAACCTACTATTCTATGAACCTCCAAGATGTCCAATTATAGCATTGTATACCCTCATGGGTGGATTAATTGATTAGGCGCTGAACTGCTAGTTTAATGTTGATATTGACGTGTTTGAATAAATTGATTGAGTCTATAAACAGTTCATCTGGGAGTTTATTACGGGTTTACGTGATATTTACTGAATTTCTGAGATTATTTGCGTTATTGTAAATTGTCATATTTTAAGAATTATTTCTTAATAGTTTTCGCCCGTGGCTCCGCCCGCGTGTATCTCGGTTATTGCAATAAAAAGTAGCCTATGTGTTATTCTGATATAAATATTAGCTATATTACTGTAAAGTTTCATTCAAACCCATTCAGTAGTTTTTGCGTGAAAGAGCAACAAACATACAATACATGCATACTCACAAACTTTCGCGTTTATAATGTTAGTAAGGATTAAGTAAAGTGAAAATTTATAATCAAGCTTTCGCATAATTTGAGATTTGCTTATTTCATTTCCCAACTTGTGCACCAAACTTATTAAAAGAAATTGTAAGGCTTGCAGAAAGTAGGAAGAATAAATTCTAGTTTTCAATTACTTAAAACTTAACAAATATATTTTACAGTCCTGTCTTTTTCTGCCGTCAGTATATTTAATAATAAATCATTTTATTAATAGATATGAACGGTAACGAAATCATCAGTATACAGCTGGATATAGGCGTTTCTTTAGAAAGTAAGCTTCGATCTACTCTACCTCGCTGGTCAGATGAACTGGTGCAGGGTTTGCGTCAAGTTTTCCTTCTCTTCGTCAATGAATAGGTCTTATTAAACTGTATTCTTAATCCACTAATGATTTTTATCAACGTCCATTAAGTTAAGGGACGACTTAGAGTGAACCCTTAGTGATATTTTCGTTTTCACCTATCTTTAGGTAACACCTAAGTGCTTAAATCTCTTTTGAAATATAAGGGCTACGTTCAAATGATCCTAATAAGGAGGCGGTTTACTATTATTAAATCAGTTTGTTATTATTAAAGCTGTTCTTTTGCAAAAACGCTGTAGTTTTCGACTGCAACGTGCACGCCGCATTACAATTCACTTTTGTTTTATGAAATTCTCACATAATTGTCAAGTTGCGGTGAATGTAATACAAACTGGCATAATCTAGCACTTTTATTTCCTTCTACAAGTAAAAGTGACAATTATAATTCTTTCGTAATTTACGCCAGCGGATTTATGATGTGCATTGCTTTTACGTAATTATAATTGAACGTAATAATGTTTATACTTAACACTTATATTTACTTCATATGCTAAATACGCGTAATAAAATATTGTTTTTAAGCGATCGTGATTATAAATATATAATAAACGTATATATATGTCAATTTGGCTGGACTCTCGCGGAGCTTTAGGGAATTATTGGCGAACATATATGATTTAGTACCTTTGCCAATAGAGCAAAGCATCTTTGCAGTGCCACTGCTCAATAGCTCAGGAGAAGTTAGGGACAGCTCTCCCTTCTGCCTTCCTGAATATACAAGTGACGGATTAAGAATACAAAGTGTCAAAACCCCTATTCATTCCATGGGTGTCGTAAGAGGCGACTAAAGGAACAAAATAAGCAGCTAACATCACTGCCAAGAGAAGGAAAACTTGAAACAAACCCTTTACCAACCGGTCTGGCCAGCGTGGTATAGTAGGCCAAAACCTCCTTTCTAAGAAGAGGCCTATGTCCAGCAGTGGACTGTTAAAGGCTGTTGATGATGATGATTATACATAACATAACTATCTAAATTTAAATTAGTAGGAAAAAAAGTTATTTCATTGGATAGGGGTAAATGAGCAGACCACTCATTTTTAAACCTGGCACGATGACTACTCTACCTGATGGTAAGCATAAGTACAATCCAAGAGTGGGGGCCATTACACTCACTTCGAATGCACTTGATAGTAAGTGGCGAAGGAACTAAATTTGCATGGGCTTCTGAAACTCAAAAGATACAAGTGTTTTGTCACTATTTTAGCCTCCCCCTCCTTAATAGAATTGGGGGAAAAGGAAACTCAGGTAACCTACTCACGATACGGGCATATCAAGCCGGGTTAGCTTCTTGGTTTCTTCCTATTTTATGTCCAATCCGTGTAATATATATACTTATATATTTCCAAATATATAGATTTTGTAGATAACCTACATCTAGACATAGAACACGTCAACCAACATATATGTATACTGGGTGGTAATAGAACTATTTGACTGCTTTGTTGGTCTAGTGGTTAGCGTATGCGGCTACCGATTAAGAGGTCTCGGGTTCGATTCCCGGGTCAGACCTAATATTTGTGTGATCCTTAAATATTTGTTTCGGAGACTGGGTATTTCTATATATAATATAAATGTATTTACAAAAAAAAATTATGTTTATGTATTAATATCAGTTGTTTAGTATCGATAATACAAGCTCTGCTTAGTTTGGGACTAGATGATGTTGTAAGATGTTCAAAAAAACAAAATATTTATGGGCCTTTGACTCAGTAAAAGTAACCATTACTCAACAAGCTTGTCATATATATATACACGTTTTTATAATATAAACTTTATATAACGGCAATGTTATGAAGAAAGCTGAAATGAATAATAATGGTTATATTGTGGGACTTATTCAGTGCAAAAGTTATTTCTCTGTGTACAATGTTATTGTTATGTAGACTATGCTGCAAATTTTAGAAAGCTTGCGACTTTGTAGCGGGAACGTTACTTATACAACATATTTATTATAATTCTCTTCATAAAATATAAGTTACGTTACTGTGGAAAGGAGTAAAATAAATAGTGTGTGAAAATATGAATCGCACATAGTTAAGTCGCCTTAGGTGATAGAAAACAATCACCAAGTTTAAGCAACGACGGCGCGGTCGGACCTAGATGGGTGACCGTTTGTGTCACGTTAAGCAGTCGGTCCCGGTTGTTATCATAAGATAGCAGTCGTGAAGCTTAGTTAGAGGCCTTCGGGGGTACTTATTTAGGGTATAACATACCTCTGATTTGCTTGACGTTTCGACCAGGTTGCACCGGCCGTGGTTACAGGCTGACAAATAAGTGATCGCGTTAATTCCCGTAAAAATAATATTAATTATCATGAAACGCGAAAGTTTAAAAGTTAGTGAAGATTACGTAGCCACAACGTGTCTTGCCAGTCCCCAACCCAGCGTGGGGACGTGTGGCCTTAACGCTCTCTTGAGAGAAGACCTGTGCCCACCAGTGGGACGTTATGGGTTGTTGATGATGATGATGAAAATATGTACTTTCAGTTCATGATCGTAATCATAGTCAGAGTCGCTCTCAACTCTAATTATGATTACGATCAACGTAATTTTGTAGAACGAAAAGTCAGAAAACCTTAATTGTATTCTTCCCTAATTGCCGTAATTAACTCTTTCTATGTAAATATACTTTATTTTCTAATTGGAAAAGATTAATCGAAAAAGTCTTACAGTTCGCCATAATCACATTGTTGTTTTTATTCAATACTAGCTATCGCCGGTGTGTATCTCGATTATTGCGGTAAAAAGTAGCCTATGTGTTGTTTTGATATATAAGCTATGTTACTGTAAAGTTTTATCCAAATCCGTTGAGTAGTTTTTGCGTGAAAGAGCAACAAACATACATACTCACAAACTTTCAAGTTCATAATATTAGTAGGATTGACCTCTGGTATGTAACTCTTAGGTACGTATAATTTATAGGGCCGTGGCCCGATAGGTATGAACACCTCGCTTGCTGAAGCAGGAGAATCCTCCGTGTTGGAGGAGCACAACACCGGAGTTTGGAAATTGCATCTTAACCCCCGTGCTTCGAAGAGCTTGTTAAGTCGTCGATCCTGCGCCTAATCTCTCCTCAGTCGTGTCGGATAGCCGTCTAATCGAATAGTGAAAGTGAGGGAACAAAAAGTGTTTACGCACACACTTGTGCACTATAACCTCCTGCGTCTGACTCCTGCGACTGGTCTCCGTTAAGACTGACCATCGTGGTGGAAATCAGATGGACTACTCCTATCTACCTACCTACTATCGTCACCATCATCATATACTATTTCACACTTTACCATCTACAGTTTAATTAAACTCAGCCCTTTTTCTAAATAAATTTTATCTACAGATTAATATATTTTCAAGGCAATCTTTTCTTTCCTGCCACCATTAAAACTTCAGCGCTTAAAATGATTCACCTAAACCCTATTACAGATTGCTTTTATATTTAAAAATGTTACCCTTTCTGTAACATTTAAAAACAAAACTCGAGAAAACGACAAACATGAATAAAATTCCATTTCAAACCTAGTGCTGCCGCTCGCATAGTTAAAAGTTCCATTAAAAATTCCATACAAACCATAAAAGCTTGAGTCATCAAGAATCCGAACGTCTGCCTTAATCTTGGGCACGTGCCGTTTGGTGCTCGTTCGAGTCCCGGCTGCGTCTATTTCTGGTAAATGGGTCAAGCCAATCCCAACTTAGCTGCAAGAACGAATACAAAAAGAGTAAAGTGAGGAGCGACGGATGCGTATGCGCACGGTTAGCCAGTTTAACTAAAGTTAAGTGTTTTAAGTTTTGTTTGTTTGATTTGTATCTTCAGTTCTCTTTATTTATTATAAACTTTTGTAAAAAGTAGCTTATGACCTTCTCTAAAGTCCAATCTATATCTGTACCGAAATTCATCTCAATCGGTTAAGTCGTGAAAGTTCAGGATTATTTACAGAATATATGGAGAGAGTAGTGACAGTTTTTATAATATGGTTTGTTTAAAATTAGCGTCTATCGACTGAATTATCTACTAAGATGCATCAAAAATGGTCGGAATCTGACTATTATACGATGTCATAATTCAAAATGCATAATCTCATCTAGAAGTCACAAAGGAAGTAAAAATTGACATTTAACGCATTTTAATTTACTGCGTTATGCTAATGTTTATCCATATTGCATAAATCTATAAACGATTTTGTATTAACGCTTTTTAATATTATGATAAATTATTTTTTTGGTCACAACTTCCTTTAACTACAGATAATTTATAATAAATTTTATTTAGAAAACATACAGTATCTGTCGAATTAACTTCTAAGTAAATTACTATTAATTGAATCTAGTGATTTAAAAAAAATACCCGGGATTTTAGTATGTCACATGTGGTTCCTCTAATTTTTAGGTAACAAGCTACGCCATAGCATTAAGTTATATGGGCCATAAACATCCTAAACAACCGGATATCAGTCGATAAAACAGTGATAAGAGGCGAACATTTTGACATTGCTGACAGATGTCAGTCATGAGCGGGAAATCATTGAGAATTCTTTTTGTTTTATCTGCAATGCTGTTTTGGGTCAGTCGTAATATCTTTAACATTGGAAGCATTACAGAAGGAATTTATAATTAAACAACTATAGCGAAAAAACAACGATAAAACTACCAAATAATAATATACCTGCAGCCTCATTTTATAAAAAAAATACCTACGGAGTTATTTTGAGATGGTAACATTTTATTATATTCATTGCACGTGACTCACGATAGAACGCGACACGATAATTTATCTGCCAATAAAAGCTATTATTATAAAAAAGCAGTAAAATCAATCACACACGTTAACCGTACATAATTGTATAAATAGATAAACTTAATATATAACTTTAAATGCGCTCAGATATATAATTAATTTATACAAGAAAAATTATGTACTCGCACTTAGCTCTTGCGAGGTTGGAAAAAATAATAGTGGATGACATTGGACTGCTACAAACATACACAAGTATAATGTATATTATAAGTCGCAGGAGGCGGAAGTGTTGTCTTGCCGACTCGTTCGCCTTACAACTCGCGCCAATAAAAATATTGCTATATAATATACCGGCGACTTGTTTTTGAACGTGTAAAATATACTGACATTGTCAGTGCTTGGCTCAGTTACTGCTAGCAATTTACTTTTAAGACGCTGAGTGCAGCCAATGACCTTGAGCAATGGATACACCCCTTTTTGTTCGATAAAGCAGCGCCGCGTTTGAGACGTGGTTCGTTATCGGTACTACCACAGTCTCCGAGAACTAATATTCGTCTTTGAATTTTGCACTCTGCTTTTAACACAGGGCCTTAGAATATTTTAGATAGGGCAAAATAAAAATGCTATCGTAATGGTATGATAAAAAAAGTCATGTGGCACTCGGAGACTGCCGCGGTAAAGCTATTGCATAGCATTTTTTATCAACTTATGCAATTTAATTATTTATTTATTTTTTATTTATATAGTATTTTTTTATTTAATATTAATCCAAGTTTACAAAACAATATACACTGTCTTTTTACCAACATACATTCTAACAATATTATTGACAAACAATACAGTCATAGTATATAATATGAAACTATTCTGAACGCGACGATACCGTCAGAGCTCAGCGAGAATGTGATTCGTGTATGATGCAAAACTACATTCTGCGGTCCATCTCCTTCAGAGCTATTTTCCAATAGTCTTTTGCTGTAAATAAATAGTCTATGAATTGTTAGTTAGATTTGAGTGACATTTCAAGACGTGCAGTATTTTACACTGTTCTTACCTTGGAACTTCAGAACATTGAACGTTTTGTGAGAATTCCACATTTTGCAAAATCCTGTGATTAAATAATAGTATTTATTTAATTTAATATCTTTATTACTTAATTATTATGATGATAATATTATGCGGTTAGATACACTATCAAAAATGACTATGCATAAAATAAGGCCATCATAAATATGATACATTGTGTAACTAAAATGGCAGAGTCTACGACTTTTGTAAGTCTATGTACGTTACGTTCTTCAAGACTAAAGCTGGAAACACATTATCGGACGCGGCTGACGGACGCGGCTAACAGCCGCCACTGTAAATTGTACAATATTTTATTAAAACAGTAGTAGAGTGCCTTGGTAATATATTTTTATTCAATGTATCAAAATATTGACTCAGTAATATACATATTTATGATAATTAATTGATTTTAGTGGAAAAATAAGTGTGCACAGTCGGACATTCGAACGCTCAAGGTCAGTCTGTCCACGACTTACGTCCGATAGTTTGCACAGCAGAGTGTATGTTCATACTCTAGATCACGGCTATCAGCCGCGTCCATTAGCCGCTTCCGATAATGTGTCTCTAGCTTAAGCTTGTTCCACTACACAGTTGACAGTTTTTAGGGTTATGAAACTACATTACGTCTTTGTAAGGATATCTAGTTATATAATCTTACATGTCAATCAAATTATAAGTTTATTAATAAAATAAATTATTCTTACCTTATAGCCTCCATCATAATATGATTTTGTTTTGTTTTTTAATAAAGTTTTTTAGATTTATCAGCTAAATATAGCGCGCGAGTCGAGCGACATAGGTCCGTTTAGCATGGCGCCTCAGCGCTCACTGTCGTTCTCCATAGGAGTGACAGAGAAAAAGCGCTTGAAATAGAAGGGCGTAAGTGCCAAACCACAAAATTCGTTATTTTTTGTAAATGTTGCAATTTAAAAAAAAAATAAAGTTGACCATTTCCTTCAGTTACATATGATACACAATTTTACTTAATTTCATTTACATTACTTAAAGCACAACTGTGTAAAGTAAAAATTTAACTATTTTCAGAGGCTACTTTGATTATTTTTTTTATAGAGTGAAGTTTTTCAAATCGTGTTTTGGAAATAACCACTATGTGAGGAATATGTTCAATTATAAAGACATTGATTTTGGTAATGATATGAGCGATAGGTTTTTATACAAAACGATCTTTATTTACCTCTATTTTGGTTTTCAGCCCCTTAAATAATATTTGAAGATCTTCAATGGTTGAAATAGAGATCAACAACGAAAACTCATAAAACGTTTTCTGAAGCCTTGAAACCTGGGATAGAAAAAGGTTTTTTTTATAGAACTTATGACTACGCAATGTTAGTAAGTCGTTAACTTGAGGCAGGCGTGATATTTTTGAAGAGATTTCGATGTCTTGCTGATGCGGCTTTTTTAGCTAAATTCACCTTATTTGAGCACATAACTAAATAGATAATGTACAGATTTGCAAAATTGTTCTCTGTTCTCGAGAGTCTAATGGAAGTAGTTTCGATTAAATCTTATATTTATAATCTAACTGTGGTTTACTTTAATCTCGGTTTAAGCGCAGCTCGGTGGCATACGCCTGCGGCACGGTGCATCGCCCGCGTTGCGCAACAACGCTATTAATACACCCTCGTCTAACGCATCGCCGGAACACCGGTGAAAGTTCGCACTTTATTCTTGTACCTAATACTTATTTTGTACTTCAATATTTGCATTATTATCAAAAAAAATAATATTAATCTATAAATTATTTTGAAACATTGTATTTTTGACCTTGAATCCTTAAATTGCAGTATCCACATAAAATTAGATAACGGAAGTCCTAAGTAGAAGGCAGGTTTTAAACAAAAAATACAGTAAAAAAGCGGGAACTTGGCACTGACAGTGACAGTGACATCAAGAGTAGTTCAATTTTTAAATTATATTTTTTTAGCCTGTTACTGTCCACTACTGAACGAAAACCTCCCCCAAAGCCCTCGAATCAACTTTATCTTTGGTAGTCCGCATCCATCTAGTGCCAGCCATTTTTTCATACGCGCCAAAAATATTTGTGAAATTAATACTACCAAAGATAAAATATATATTTTTGTTTTTAATAAATAAATAAATAAATAAAATAATAAATTGAAAATCCTGAAACCTTTAACATAAAGATAAACCTGTCAAATGTATATATATGTTAGTGTTAAATTAGATATTTGAAATGTTTAGAGTAATCAATATTATAAAAAGACGACACAATTTCTTGGAAAAAAAAAGTTTTGGGTCTGTTCGCTTTGATAATGTAACTTGGGACACCTAATTAAAAAATCAGTGCCCTGCAGCTTCTAATAATTCATAATCATCTGCAAGGTCAAAGACACAAGCATTATATACATAAGTATATTATTATCTGTTATTATTATAGAGGTGTCCTCGCATATTAACAAACAATATTATTTATATTCAAATATTGTGTAAACAACCGACTATTTCCGTGTTCCATTTAAATTTTTAGTCAAAAATGGTCTCTTCGAAGGTTGTTTAAGTCACAATGATTTACGTAACTCACCTATTAGTTCAAGGTTTATTGGAAAATAGCAGCGTAATTAAATTTACAACTTAATTACGGAAAATTTGAAGGAATTACTCTAGTAGTATTGAACTAGTTGGAATAAAAATGTTTGTAATGAATTTAAATTAGGTTAAATATAGAAAGTCTTTAATAAAATATATTAAAAGGAAAAAAATATTGTGAGTATTTAGAAACTCACGTTTAAAGTGTTCAACCGATGTCAGTCCTCTATCGCTTACATCATGGAGAGTGTTCTGAAGAGATGTTCCAACTGTCCCCCATTCCCCTTTCTTCTACAGGACAACGCGTGCTAGCCTCGGAAGCCACCGCTTCAGAGTAGTTGACATACGCTCACGAACTAAACGGTTCCGAGCAGTCAAAACCTGGAACTCTTTGCCAGCGCATGTGTTTCCTTCCTTCTATGACCCCGGGTCCTTCAAGCGAGGTGTGAATAAGCATCTTACTAGGCCGTCATAGTGTGGGTCACCGTGCTGCATTGTTGGTAGTGACAGTGAGGACGATGACCGCCACCCCTGGATTCTGTTCATGCTTTCCATCAGACAGGGCAGAGTCATTTTGGCAGCTAATATAGCTTTATCATGGAGATACTTTGATTCGATGGCGATAACTGCGGGCGAAGCCATGGGCAGAAGCTAGTACAAAACACAATACATTGTAGTTTGGTACACTATAATATTTTAAAGTTTTAGTTTTATCTCAAATCCGACTCAAAATACCGAGTTGTGGTACAGTTAGATTTTTTATAAAATATTCTTTTTTATTTCTAAACAACGTAGATAAAACGTTATTTAACTGAATATTTTCTTAGGTGGTTAGGATAAAACTAACCATAACCATTCCATTTAGATGTTACTAATGTATATATAAATCTAATTTTCCTTACTTATCTGGCCATCCTCTCGGGCGCTGGGGTCCACCCTCGCGTGGGTGCTGGCGACAATCCAGGGTGCGTCGCCCCCCCGGCCATTGTCTCATCGATCATTCACAAAAATAGACCTACATAGTATGTTTTATTTGTTAAAACATTAAATTTTTACGACATAATATAAAATGGTTGTTTTTTAGTCCGTTAAAAATTTGTTTTAGATGAATTTAGACTTCCACCCAATCCATGTACATATGTGTCATGATCAATCATCAACAACCCATAACGTTCTACTTCAGGTCTCCGGTCTCCTCTGTATCATCCTACTAATACTATAAACGCGGAAGTTTGTAAGTATGTATATTTGTTGCTCTTTCACGCAAAAACCACTGAACGGATTTGGATGAAACTTTACAGTAATATAGCTTATATATCAGAATAACACTTAGGCTACTTTTTACTGCAATAATTAAGATACACGCGGGCAGAGTTGCGGGCGAAAGTTAATCAACAATATGTGTATAAACTATATGTGTAGTAGTTTTTAAATAATACAAGATGTCGAAATATGTCAATGACACAGAAGTATATCAATAGACCGCTCCACGGTACAGCATTGTTTGCATTCAGTATGAGTATCGTGACGCTTGGATTCTACTCATGCTTTCCATAAGGCAGAATAGAATCACTTTGGTAGTTATCATTAAAAAAAAATACATACATTCAATTTTCTCTATTCGCCATTTAACAACAGCTCTGCATAAAAATATACATAACTAAATCTCTAAGCAACTATAAAAATACAATATTTAATATAATAGATACGTAAAAAGATATTTAATAAATTAGTAATCATGAATAATATATTTTAATGTATAATTATGACATGCAGATGTAACTCTTTAAAATATTTTATGCACATATTGATTGCACATTGTCATAATCTTTTATATAAACAAGTTAAAATATTGTGAACGAAAAAATCTAGAAAAAAGCTTTCATCTTCTTATTGCTCAACTAAATTTAGTTATATAACAAAATCAGATGTAAATACAACTGAATTAATTTGGCTATTACCGGTAAAACCTCTTTACATCGTAATTTCATTTAAAAAAAACTCCACTATAGTCGTCACAAATTAAGAAGCCCGGTTTGACATTTGTCATCGTGGCGTAACTAATACGATTAATTCGTGTTTTTGAGTGCAATTTTTCAATATCAAGCTAAACTTGATGCTTATTTATGATACGCGTTGTGATAGTGTATGGGTAACATAGTAATTAAATAGGATTATGAATTTGATTTTTCAATTTCTTACATGCGGCATGTCAAATGACAAATGTCAAAACGGGCTTCTTATTTTGTGACGACTATAGTACTAGGAATATATCCCTGTCCAGACTTAGTGTCTGACAGTGCCTTATCTCCGTTCCATGATGATTACACAGTGTTGTCCCATCAAAGGGGATCGGCCCCACGACACAGGAGCAGTAGGAAACAGCGAGTTGACCCCTCCGTGCAGATAATATGACTTCCAATTGCAAATAAGGGCAATTTCAACCATATTAGTCTGTGAATAAATTCATTGAGGTTTGTGAGGCATTTATATGTATTTTTAAATATATCAATGTTAGTTTTCCAATCGATCCCCAGCTCTCTTGATCAGCAGCGCATAAGTCGAAAACAAGGCAGAAGAAATCTGTATCAACTGTATCCGATTCAATTGACTATAAAGTCGATCAACAATCGATTAAAAGCCTTTTTATTAACAGTTGTGTTATATATATTGAGATTTACAAATATTTAGAAACAACATCGTATCTGTCCATTCTCTGATGGTAAAACTCCAGTGTAATGTTCTCAAATGTAAATTTCTGCCCACTACATAATTTATTACAATCCAGTTACATACACGCTCAGTTCAATTACCTACCCGCAACCAAAGATTGAGTTTCCCAAGGAGCAAGTACCAGGCTCCCATGAGTTTATAGGATGTACAACGGTAATTCTCATCCTTAGTTGTTATACGGAAGTGTAACATGCACGCATTGTGGGCAACTAATGCAACAATAGTTTTCCCATTTTCCCGCGCGCCCGGCCGGTGACCGCGTTGCGTGCGTTCACCCCGGGACGACGCGCTTTTCTTGCGCATACGCCGCCCAAACATCGGGACTTCTTTATACGTCATTAATGGTAAATATTTCTTGCAGAAACGTTTTAGAATCAATAGCCATTGAATTGCTATGATTAATAAAAATAAACGAACCTCTATACAAAATCACAAGCTGATCTTTTTATAAATAGAAATGTTCATATACCTTGGTACATCATCTCATAATGAAGATTCTTGGTCAGATTGGAAATCTCAATATATAAAACACAACTGTTAATAAAAAGGCTTTTAATCGATTGTTGATCGACTTTATAGTCAATTGAATCGGATACAGTTGATACAGATTTCTTCTGCCTTGTTTTCGACTTATGCGCTGCTGATCAAGAGAGCTGGGGATCGATTTCCGAAATACTTGTATGATCTGCAAATATTTGTTTCGGAGTTTGGGAATTTTCTACATGAAAAAAAAAAGTATTTATGTATTTATATCAGTTGTCTAGTACCCATAGTACAAGCTCTGCTTAGTTTGGGACTAGATGATGTGTGTAAGACGTCTGAAATAATATATTATAGATACTTTAATAGATATAATAAAATATTATGCATGTCTTGTCCTGGCTCATCTCAATTACCCTTTTTCATCCTCAAGTACACATATTTACATACAACATGTCCTGCGTGTTACTTGAGCGATCACCGTGCGATCATTACCTTGTTTACTTTGTTATGGGACTTCTACACAGTCGGAACCAACCGCCAATCACATGTCCTTGGTCGGGTTGATATAAAAATGGATACTGTAAAAATCGGTTGAACCGACCGATGGTTGGTTGATGTCAACAGCCTTGGTCGCGAGCGCATCCCTCGCGACAGGCCCCAACCTGGAACGCTGTCGAGCGGTTGGTTGGTCAGCGGTTGTTTCCGACCGTGTAGAAGGAATTTTATAATGTACTGTTATATGTTAATACATTCTCATTATACACATACATACATACATACATACAACGACGTAGGGTTAGGCTGAGAAAATAAACGGTATAAAACATGACATAATTTTAGTTCCGCATACGTATTAGGGAGCAAGCATTACGTAAGAAAATAAAATGCTATATAATTGAAAACAATCTATATTTATAAACTAACTGTGTCACGTGGTTACTCCTTATTAGCTTCCGCCAGTGAATGTCCTGTCAAAAGCGATCCAGCCGTTCCGGAGATTAGCCGAAACAGACATGGTTTTTTTTTTAGGTAAGTACCGGTAATATACTTTGAAATGCATTTGGTTAAAAAATGTTAAATTAATATTACATACAGACACTCTAATTTTATTCATTTGTATAGATATATTATGTTGCTATGAGTACTCTTCACAAACTGACAAAGTTTAGAACTGAATACTGTTTTGAAAAAATATAGTTTTTCGCGTTAGTAGCACTCCTAATTGGGCAAGACAGAGTACATGTAATTTAATTATAAATACCCATAAGTTTCACTAGAAACTAAAAAAAACTAGTACCTAATTAGTGTGTTGCCATCCACGCGGTTCTCATGAACGCATAAAAAAAATCGAAAGAGTTCCCCAAAACAAGGCATTGTCAAGACTTATTTTATTTTTTTAGGTGACAATACTGAGTATAAGAAACGCTTGGGAATGTTTCTGTAGAAACTTGATATTGTTTTGATACAATTTTTTGGCGGGTAAAAATAATTTTGTTGTGGAATTGAAAAAATGTTTTTCCTTTAAGATATTGATGAATGAAATCTTGTACTCGACACGAGAAACAGAGATGGCATGGATCTTTTGAAGAGAAACACGATATTAGATTGTCAAAGCATAATTTTGCTAGCGGGGAAATTGGATTTGTGATAACACTAGCTTTCGCCCGCGTATTACTCGATTGTTGCAGTAAAAAGTAGCTTAAGTGTTATTCTGATATATAATCTATATTACTGTAAAGTTTCGTTCAAATCCGTTCAATAGTTTTAGCGTGAAAGAGCAACAAACATACATACGCACAAACGTTCGCGTCTATAATATTAGTAAGGATGATCAGTAGTTCATCATCATCATCAACAGCCTTCAACAGTCCACTGCTGGACATAGGCCTCTCCTTAGAAAGGAGGTTTTGGCCTACTATACCACGCTGGCCAGACGGGTTGTTTTCCTTCTCTTTGCAATGATGTTGTCTTGCGTCAGTGGTTAAACAAGGGTAACCAAGACCAGGATAAAAAGCTGTAGTAAACGACTATTTGGTTTAACTGATATTATTCAAATATTCTACTACCCTCACACAGAAGACCATCCTTATAATGACAGCATTCTTGCTGTCGAACTTCGTTGATGAATGTGAGAGCGGAGGCCGGGAGAGTGATATAGAAACAACTGACCAGGCCGCTATGGTATGGGTCTTCATGCTGCATTACCCTTACAATGAGGATGGTGACCCCTGCTCCTGGATTTTACTCATGCTTTCCATCAGGCAGATTAGAGTCACTTTGGTAGGGTTAAATATAAAAAAACTCAGATTAATTAAAATCTAGGATCTGCATTGCGATGGACATTATTAATTTAGATTTCTAGATTTATATGCGAGAGGTCGCTTAGATCCTTGACATATAACCTCTATAGAGGCTAAAACTAGGCGGAATTTAAAGCTACACTAGTATTATTATATTTAGCTAGCGTCCCGCCCCGGCTTCGCATGGGTAGATTTAGATATTTAAAAAACCATATTAACTTGACAAATTATATACTAAAAAAAATCTTCCTCAAGAATCAATATATCCATTGCTGAAAACAGAATGAATCTCGGTGTAGTAATTTTATAATATGTAGTGATGATTACATTATAAGAGGACATTTATTGGTAGTAATGTAATATTAATTGTATTACGTATTAGTTCAGTATGCACGGTGTGCTTTATCGTTTAGGCGGTCGCCACGGCGCTTTGTTCTGCGCCAAGTGATGTGGGTTCAAATCCCAAATAGGACAATACTTTGAGTGTTACACAAATTGTTGTTCTGAGTCTGGGTGTTCTTTGTGTCCGTTTCAAGTATGGTTGTAAAGTCCCCGCGACACAGTTCACGACAAAGAAAGTACTCACGTTGTAATAGTGCATCCTAATGTTAGATTTAGCAAAGTATTATTCATAGGATTATTACCAAACAAAAAAACTTTCGCTTTTAATTAATCATCTTTTTTAGGGTTCCGTAGCCAAATGGCAAAAAACGGAACCCTTATAGATTCGTCAAGTCTGTCTGTCTGTCTGTCTGTCTGTCTGTCTGTCTGTCTGTCTGTCTGTCCGTCCGTATGTCACAGCCAATTATTTCCGAAACTATTAAAGCTATACTGTTGAAATTTGGTCAGTCGATGTATTCTGTGAACCGCATTAAGATTTTTACATAAAAATAGAAAAAAAACAATACATTTTGGGGGTCCCCATACTTGGAACTGAAACTCAAAATTTTTTTTTTCATCAAACCTATACGTGTGGGGTATCTATGGATAGGTCTTCAAAAATGATGTTGAGGTTTCTAATATATTTTTTTTCTAAACTGAATGGTTTACGCGAGAGACACTTCCAAAGTGGAAAAATGTGTGTCCCCCCCCCTCTAACTTCTAAAATAAGAGAGTAATAAAACTAAAAAAAATATATGTTGTACATTACCATGTAAACTACCAACGAAAATTGGTTTGAACGAGATCTAGTGAGTAGTTTTTTTTCAATACGTCATAAATCGTAACACGCAATATACCTTTCATCCAATCAATACACTAGTATAAAAACATCGATGAAAGTTACAACGAACTACAAGAACTTTTATATGATGTTACTTGCTGATACGGAACCCTTCACGGGCGAGTCCGACTCGCACTTGGCCGCTTTTTTTAATGTATAGGTACATATATAGTAAATACATTTGTATAGTACAAGGATAACAGATTTAAAAGGTGTAACAATGTATAGGCACATTAATCAACCAAATTAAGGCGTAAATTTAGTAAGTTACATACAATTAAAACTATATACTAAGCAATTAGATTACATAGCATAAAATAAGAACCAATACGTTCATTTTTCTCACTTACATTCATAAGAGAATTTACAAGTTAGAACGAGATAGAAAGAACAGTCTAAATCTCGAAATTAGACAAGAAAACGCACAAACAAATCGCATTTCATTTCTTAAAAGTACCAGGAGAGCAGATCGTTCTAAGAAGTTCATCGCTCGACTACGTTCACTATAACAATATGTTCGCCTCTAACCATCATCTGTGGTACATGTCTCGAACATTCCCATACACCGTTACCAATAGGTGTTTCCAACACCTCGGGCACTTTGCATATCTTTGCCGCTGAACCTTTTGGGACCGGTGTACCTGTGGATAATAATAGTAGCCTTATATCTTACCGCTGTCTGATTTCAAAAGAGTCAGAGCCTAGAAAAATTACTTTTAAATGTAGTCAGAATCACAAAACATGACAACAAGTCCTTCCTATTCTATATATATTATCAGTAGTACATATTAAGGGGACCGATATATGCAGTTTCTCAAAGAATATCCTAACGGAAAAGCACATTAGCACTATGTGTGACCCGGTAATTGAACCCTAGCCCACACGTTCGCACGCAAACATTAGCGTACACAAATGCCACGCAGTCAACGAGGCGTAAACATTAATGTGAAGCTTCTGACGCGTACTACGTCACAGAATAGCTACAAGTTACAGGTATCTTTATAATTTTAACAAAAAGGAACCGACTTCAATGAAAAACTATTAGTACCCAAATCGCGACAATTGTGCCTATGATATTTGAGGAGTTCCCTCGATTTCCTTGGGATCCCATCATCAGATCCCGATATGGTGACGATGGGACCACCTGTAAGCTACGCCCATTCCAATGCAAAAAAAATTTTTGAAATCTGTTCATAAACGACGAAATTATCGCTGAACATACATAAAAAAAAATGATAAATATTCCGACGAATTGAGAACCTCCTCCTTTTTTTGAAGTTGGTTAAAAAGACATATGCCATGCTACTAGCTTTTGCCCGTGACTCCGCCCGTGTGCACGTCGGTTAACGCGATTAGGAGTAGGCTATGTCCTGTCAGGAATCAAAATATCCCCATGCCAGATTACATTGAACTGGTTTAGCTGTCAAAGCGGGATAACATGCTTTCAATTTTATTGTATCTGTTATGAATGAACCTGCTAAAGTGACTCCACTCTGCCTGATGGAAAGCATGAGTAGAATCGAAGAGTTGTGATCACCAACTCATTGCGAATACAGACAATTCAGTATGGTGACCCACACTGCTTTTAATCATAGATATCTGCCCAATCATTCAACATCATTATCCTAGCTTCCAGAGGCAGGGAGAAACCTCCGACCAGGCCGCCATGGTATGGATCACCATGCTGTATTGCTTTACCTCACAATGAGGATGGTGACCCCTACTCCTGGATTCTACTCATGCTTTCCATCAGGCAGAGTAGAGTCACTTTGGTAGGCTTAATAGGATGGGTTTATTTTCTGTCTTAATAGAGAAGGAGTCAATGTTGTCATTGAATTAATCTTTATAAAAACAACACATACCCAATCCTGGAGGTATTTTTCTCTTCTTGACCCCCTTCTTCTTCCAAACCTCTATGATGTCACTGAGCGCCATGTTCCATTGCTTATCGAAAGCAATGACAGTGGCGTGTAAAACTCCTCTAATACCTGTGTCTTTGCGAGTTATTATCTGAGGACAAAATATATAATAGATATTAAATAAATATTTCGGACATCTTACACACAACATCATCTAGTCCCAAACTAAGCAGAGCTTGTATTATGGGTACTAGGCAACTGATGTAAATACCTAAACATACTTTTTTTTGTAAATACACACATGTTATACATAGAAAACACCCAAACTCCGAAACAAATATTTGTGGATAATATATAAAATTCTCGTGTTGACAATATTCGTTTTCATACTTCTCCGAAACGGCTTGACCGATTCTTATGAATTTTTTTTATGCATATTCAGTAAGTATAAGAATCGGCTACTATATATTTTTCAAATACGCGAGCAGAGCCGCGGTCATCAGGTAGTGTTTATATATGTATCGGTATCAGTTGTCTAGTACCCATAATACAAGCTCTGCTTAGTTTGGGACTAGATGGCGTTGTGTGTAAGATGTCCGAAATATTGATTTATTATTTATGTACCTATTTGTGATTATAGTTATATAAAACATATTAGTAATGTAAAATGTTTGTTTGTTACAGAACCACAGTGTGTTGCATGACGCGGACGGACTCCCATTCTGATGTGTTCACATCTGTCTTCCAAAACAACCATACATCACCTCCCTCAATGGTAAGTCTGAGGTCTCTTTTTTTATATACTTAAGCCTACCAAAGTGACTCCACTCTGCCTGATAGAAAGCAAGAGTAAAATCCAGGAGCACAGGTCGCCATTCATTATGAGAGTAGGCAATGCAGCATGGTGACCTATACCATGGCGGCCTGGTTTCTGCATCATTCTCCCGGCCTCAGGAGACAGGGAGACAAAAGGGACTAAAGGGACTCTCGCTGGCAGAAAGCTGATGATTAAAGAGCAGGATATTTTTTTTTAGACTCACTCCATGGAGTTACTGTGTGTGTCAGATACTATTTAACAAAGTTGGTAGCAAGGAGGCTGCGTTTGACGTCACAAGCATCATATATAGATGAGGGAAGAGGTGACGTAGCTCTTATTACATCTCGCTGGCTGAGTGCCAATCGTCACGGTAAATGCTTCTAGTATGTTCCACTGTGATTGATGCGTATTCTTCATAAATATATATCTACTAGTTTGGCGGTGGTTCACGACCGTCGGTCTCGGTTGTCATGAACATCTATGTCATTCGTTATTGGGAAGTCAATGCCCTCAAATATAGTGACAATTAGTTCAACCATCGAATTTCAGTTCTCCCCTAGGGTTGCGGAGGTCAGATGCCAGTCGTTCCGTGGAAAAACGGATATTCAGGTAAAATTCCGGTTGAACTAGTAGCCGACCCCAAATAATATTGGGAATAAAGGCTAGGAAGAAGATGTATTTATTAGCTGACCTATGCAACTTTGTCTACATCACTTTTTAATCGTGCTCCTATTAGTCTAAGTGTGATGTTAGCTATCTTAAGGCACACCAGAAAAACAGTTTCGTAGTTTTTCGTGAGCAGCAACGTAACACGTGAACGATATACACTAGCTAAGTCCCTCGGTGTTACTCGCTCCGTAGTGTTGACGCCAATTTGTTGTAATTGGCGAAGCTAGTTTAAACAAAAAATAGCTTAAGTTACTTCTTATGTCATCGGCTATCAGGGGGTGAAAGTTCCATCAGAATCAGTCCAGAGGTTAGCCGGAACAAACAGACAGACAGAAAAGTATGTACCGTATATACGCATTTGGTAAAAAACAGTTAATTTGATATACAAACACACACTTCAATTTTATTTATTTGCATAGATAATGTATGGAAATTAAAAAAAAAACATCTTATACGAGATTGAAATTTAAAAAAGCATCATATAATATGGGGTCAAAATAAATTATCACAAGTATTTTTTTCATTCTTTATTTTTCGGCCCACGTATTAAAATTAAAATAAAACTTGAAACAAACACTTTACCAACCCGTCTGGCCAGCGTGCTATAGTAGGTCAAAACCTCCTTTCAAAGGAGAGGCCTATGTCCAGCAGTGGACTGTTAAAGGCTGTTGATGATGATGATGATGATGTATTAAAATAAATAAACATCTCAAATTGCAAATGATTAATTATATAGTTATAGGCTTATTACCCAAATCGCAATGCACAAGGGCATTGATGCACATAGCGATGTAAGCCAGTGAATTGGGTACTGCGATCTGGTTGGCGGAAGGCGAAGCGACCTCGACCGAGGTCGATTTAATTTGTGAGTACCGCGCCAAGGTCCCACGCCTCTCCAACACGGAGAGGATGGAAACTTTTTGGATTGTTTTTTATCTATGGTTATTCGGTTCTCTATATCAAGGTGAAGGTACAGAGGAAGAATTTCTTAAATAACGTAAGGAAAAATAAACAGTCACGTTTGGAATGGTAAATGTGACTGCCTCGGTGCTGCCCTTGAGGTCTCGGGTTCGATTCCCGGGTCCGACCAAATGTTTGTGTGATCCGCAAATATTTTTTTCGGAGTTTGGGTGTTTCCTATATATAATATGTATGTATTTACAAAAAAAAGTATGTTTATGTATTTATATCAGTTCTCTAGTACCCATAATACAAGCTCTGCTTAGATGGCATGGTGTGTAAGATGTCCGAAATATTTATTTAGTATTTATAGATTTGAGAACTAAATTGTACCCTTGAAAGAACTAAAGAAGGTTATTGATAGTTTATTTTATAGAGTACTTTGTGGTTCAACTGTATAGCAAAGCGGTTGGATTACTAATAGTGTTTCAAGGGTATTTAAGCAACGGTCATGTGTTCATTTGGCAATTTATGTTCATGTGGAGCAACATATGCATGGTCTAGAGGGGAGTAGTAATGAATATGCCTGTTTAGACTGTAATAATACGACCGACTTCGACCATGGCGACCACTTCGACCCGTTATAGGGCTTGGCGCTGATACGTCCGGAGATGGCTTATCAAGATATCTCGGATTCGATTCCCGGGTCGGACCATATATTTGTGTGATCCACAAATATTTGTTTCGGAGTCTGGGTGTTTTCTATGTATGCATGTGTGTATTTACAAAAAAAAGTATGATTATGTATTTTTATCAGTTGTTCAGTACCCATAATACAAGCTCTGCTTAGTTTGAGACTAGATGATGTTGTGTGTAAGATGTCCGAAATATTTATTTATTTATATAATTATTACAAGTGTTGCTACCATGTTGCTTCAATGTGCAATACCGAATAGTGTTGTATAAAAACGAAGGAAAGGTATTATTAAGGATAAGAATTCACAATTTATATTGCACGAGCCATTTTGTAGTGGTTAGCGATCCTACTTAGAGGTCATTGGTTCAATTCCCATTTAAGGAAAATATTGTGTTTTAAGTATGAAGATTGGTTCTGTATCTACATGTATTTTATATTTAACATGTATTTATTTAACAACAGAGCGATAACAAGACCACTGCTACAGTTTATCATTTTACACTGTGTCGGTTGCCCAGTGATAGTGTATACCTGGGTTCAAATCCTATGTCGAACCAAATCTTTTAATGACTTACAGATATTTGTTTCGGAGTGCTGGTGCATTTTATATATATACAAAAAGAAAGTATATAGGAATTATATAAGTCAAACTTTGTTTAGTATAAAACTAGCTAGCGTTTTACAAGTCCGAAAATCCGTCCGTCTTTATTGCATTATCTACGTATCGAGTAAAGAGAAAATAAAAACGATTATCAACCTATATTTAAAGAAAATATAAATTTGCAACATCTACAAACGCATTTAAAAACATATTAACCATGACATTAAACTGGAGTAGTTCCTTCAAGGTACGAAGGTTAAAGATAAATTTAAAAGGGCGCGAACTTTCATACATTAAACCCATTAATATATCCATTACATCCATACAGCCACTCATGAGTTTACACCAAATAAGGGCAGTGGATATAATATTGTCAGTGTGACAGCTAGAAGGTGCCTTCCGGGTTGAAAGTTGCTTTTGGTCCAAGGTCTCTGGCTCAGCGTCAGAGGGCACTGCTCCGCTGCATGAGCTTACGTCACCTGCTAAAACGACCTTATGAGCTGGATTTTATTTTTATATTCCTCAATGGATCTGACTAAAGTTTTCCTTTTTTGTGTGGGAATCCCCTAGGATCAACATTCCGGGTGTTATAAGTGTGGTGCGACGTCTCGGAATCGAACCGAGGAAAACACACGGTATTCCTACTACACCTATAATATCTAAACTTTCACCCTTCCTTCCAGAACTCATCAAATTTATGGATTTTGGATTGGAATTTATTGAGATTATTTGTAAATTTTCCATTCATGGATTCTCGTATGCTATACCAAGGCCATTAGTAGACTATATGTTAAAATTTTAAATAAATTTCAATAAACATCAGTCCGTGTGGTGACGGATTAAGAATACAAAGTGTCACCACCCCTATTCATTCCATGGGTGTCGTAAGAGGCGACTAAAGGAACAAAATAAGCAGCTAACATCACTGCCAAGAGAAGGAAAACTTGAAACAAACCCTTTACCAACCCGTCTGGCCAGCGTGGTATAGTAGGCCAAAACCTCCTTTCGAAGGAGAGGCCTATGTCCAGCAGTGGACTGTTAAGGCTGTTGATGATGATGATGATGAAACATCAGGAATTACTAATAAACATGAAATGGTATACATAACCATTTTAAGCCGTAACTTGGTGTAAAGTCAAAATAACATAATCTTCTCAGTAATGTTCTTCAACCTATTTAAGTTTCTTATTTTATATCTACTAAAAGAATACATTGCTTTTTGGAATAATATAA
The DNA here is from genome assembly GCA_932526445.1 of Phragmatobia fuliginosa. Taxonomy (NCBI): domain Eukaryota; kingdom Metazoa; phylum Arthropoda; class Insecta; order Lepidoptera; family Erebidae; genus Phragmatobia; species Phragmatobia fuliginosa. The sequence goes on from OW052058.1 coordinate 25,631,606, forward strand.
TTTTCTACATTTACATATATTGTTCAGATATGCATATACCTTTAACAAACAAAATTATAAATTACAGTTAACAGCTGCGCCCATCGCCAGATCTATGTACCAGTTGTGTATACACCTGCCATTATGTACATAGAAAATAGTACATGTCAATGGCCCCTATATGTATATATAGTTGTGTTTAAATTATAATTAGCTTCAGTGATTTATAACCACAAACATTTGATTGTTAAATTTTCTAGTTCAGAGTTGTAGAAACGGGTTTTTGTTTACTTGTTTCTAAGAGAAAACGGCAGATATTAAAAAAAATATGCAAAAACAATATTTAAAACAGATATAAATATTTTTGGACATCTCACACACAACGTCATCTAGTCCCAAACTAAGCAGAGCTTGTATTATGTGTACTAAACAACTGATATAAATACATAAACATACTTATTTTTTGTAAATACATACATATTATACATAGAAAAACACCCAAATATTACTCTGTAAACCCTGATAGGATGTTTAACGTACATTTGATACTATGCTGACGCTTTCATCGAAGTCAAAAGTGAAATAAAGTTAAATTGTAACGGTATACTTTTTGTTTTTTGCCTTACAGGAAAGTCACTGAGAGATAAATTTGCCAAATAAGAGCTTAGTTACTTTTTCCTTTGGTTGAATCCTCTGAGTAACTATAGTTACTTTTAGGTACTAGTCCAGTGATTTTAGGGTTAAACCTCGGAAAATCGACATACCCAGTATATTATTACGTAAAAATTTGTATTTTGGCATCCTAAAACTTATTACGTATGTCGATTTTCCGAGATATTCACCTTATTTGGCCTAAGATGGCTGGACTATACCCTTTGAGTCAGATTGTGTTAAATCTCCCGTGTCTGTTATCGAGTAATCGTATGTTTTATAGAATTGATATTACTGGATCTTTTTGGACAAAACGCGAGTAAATAAAGCCAAACTTATTTCAGAATAAAATAATTTTATTCTTAATAACAAGATTATTTTTTTATCAAAATATAGATTAAAGATCATAAATAGATAATATTTATCGTGGTAAACATTGCTTAGTTATTAGATGCAAAATTTTAAGCAGGATTAATGCAACAAGCGAACGTGCTAGGAAGAACATTGAATGCAATTGAGCAATCATAGTTGACAAATGCAATTGCGAGATACCTTGCACCTGACATTGGCAATGGTGGGCTGACCTTAAATCAATTGTGTAATATAAACACTAGATAGAAACTAGCCCCTGTCCTCAGCTTTGCTTCAGTTATTGTAGATTATATACATATTACAGGCATTATTTCTTAGCGGTATAACATTAAATATTTACTTAAGATTTTGCCTAAAAATTCAGATATGTTTCGTGTTTTACATGGAAATTACCATATTTTAACTGCTGTAGCTGTAACGCAGTTTAATGATCAGTCAAAAATTTAATACCTAACAACTTAATGTAAGAGTAAATTTTCTTATTATAAATAGATTAAATACAAAATAAGGAAATTTCTCAGAATTACAGAAAAACAGAATCCAAGGCCGATTCAATTTGCTTAATGAACATTAAGTTTGAGGAAAAGAGAAATTATTCATTGGACAATAATATTTTGCAAGTTACACGAAACAAGGAGGGTTATTAGATAGTCGACACTTGAGAGGAAGCCCTAGTGCAAACTATCCCAGAGTAAATGCAAGCCCAGCAATTTACCAATCAGATGGTGCAATTGCATCACGTGATGGCAAAGGGACCTCGCCTACGTCTATTCAGCGGAAAATGTTGATTGCGCGTTTTGATGCTGTTGCAGATAATATGGAGAATGCTCATATAATATTGACTATTCTAGGAATGTTCTCTTGCTAACAGGTCAGGAATTTATCGTTGGCAACCGCTGCGGTACCGTGTTTTTACACGACAGGCAATATATTTGGAGCTGTCCAATTAAAGCTATAGTGTAAATTATGCAATTCTAATAGATCCCTCTGCTTGTTTGCTGCGTTGTTTCAATTTTCGGTGGTCACGATGAACAATATCCACTAATAAGTTTTGGTTGGTCTTTTGTGTCTAGGTTTCACGTCAACCGCCTTTAGGAATAGCATGGATTTCTAAGAGACACATGAAAATAAAAATGGGGTTAACAAACTGGATAGGGCAAAATACTCGTAGCTAGCCTAATCTTGGATGGATGATCTAAAGATAGAAGAAGGTGGCTAAGACTGACTTAGGTTTCAGTTTCAACCCTTAATTCTACCGTTGATAAAGGCTTTCATTGTTTTCTGGATATTTCCTTTAATGGTTTTAATTAATGTCCATCGGAATTTTGTTTTTAATAACCGTGACGAAGATCATCAGACATTTAGCCTTCTGATATCAAATTTAACACACACAATATTCTGGCATTCGGAAACTGTTATAAACACATTAGATGGGTTATTCTTGGTGCCGTAAAATCATAGAATTAGAGAGGAAGTAAATAAAGTTGATATAATGAAACAAACCACATCCATGGCCGAAGACATTTGGCTCTGTCTCACAAGGCGAAGGGCATTGGGCACTGCTACCGGTAAATATTACGTAAATATCTATTTTCATACAAAGTGTATGTGAATTGCAGGAATTCAGTGGCCGTGTGTAATCGGTCGGCTAGATAATTGTGGTGTGATTTATGAGGCCCTTAACAGCTGGGAGGTGGCTGGTTTACAAATGTTAGCAATTAATATTGAGTGTTTATAAAGATTTTAGTACGGGCAACACAAAGTGCTGTGTGTTGGCTCATACATTACGTAGATAATACTCATTATGAATTAGTTTTTGATGAAGTTTCGTTTGAAGGGAATATTGCATACAATGTTTTTTTTTATGTAGGAGAATTAGGAGATGAATGTAGCAGATAAAATGAATAGTGGGATATCCTGATGTTGTTTACCCCTATGTATCCCCCTTCGAATTAGGGAAGGGGTGCTGCAGAGGTAGCGTATGCGTCTGCTGTACTTGAGGTCTTGGGTTCATTTCCCAAGGCAGATTAACACTTTGTATTCTTAATCCGTCAACACACGGACAGTATCACTTCCTAGTGGATATTAATCTCCTAAAGGGACTAATAAACGGAATGTGGTAAATCAACAAGAGACTAAACACCTCCAATACCCAACATAGTAGTATCTAAATGTTCATAACCTTTCCTAACACCTTACGTACCATAACAATAGTCGTTACCGCAGCACGGTATCTGACGGAAGGAAAAGCATCAGTTTCGTAACTTGGACTTGAAGGTTAGTGTTGTGAGGTCGTGATCACAATCGGGGATGTTCAATTGGCTAATATGTTACCAGTAATTATGGCTGTTGGTGTAATTATTACTCGCCGTGGTGTAGGTCAGGTTACGTAACGTTACGGATGATAGGTTCGGGAGCAGAGATGTTGTTGCTATTTTCGTTTTCTTAACAAATAGTTGTTTGGCAAAATGTAAGTTTTATATTCAACGTGATATTTTAGTTTGTCCTTTACTTTTTTATATTAATAAATCTTTATTTTTAAACACTAGTTGATTTTTATTTTAGATAGTGTCGTAATGCTAAAGGAACGAAAATGTTTTAGAATCTGTCTTTATCAACATTATCGGCATAAATGAATCTACTCTATTTGATGACAAGCATGAGTAGAGACCTATGGTGGTGGTCACCATCCATTTTGTAATGAAAGTATCGTAATTTACTATTAAAAAAACTTGTAACTTCTGTGTAAATCAATCACCCGTTCCCGAGATCAGATAGAGAAAAAAAGTATTAAAATTTTATGTGTTACTAAGTGCCTATGCTTGCGTATGTGCAGCGCAACTCAGTTTGTCAAAGAGAATACAATTAAACCGTTTTACTAACATTTTTCATTGATATTACCACAGAATACATAATAGTACCAGCACAGAAGACTCACTCCGAAAAGTAAATTAAAGTTATAGATACCCTCGGTGTCAAAATATTAAGTTCAATTCAGATCGCACAGCGCCGAACCACTACGATTATATTTACCTACAATTGCGTCTCTTTCTATCGTATAACTCTGAACTGTTCTGACGATGTCTGTTCGACCGGCGTGTCTGACCCGGCAGGCAGCCGGCCGACTATACCTAAACTGCGGAGTGTCACCCCCCTGATATTACGCTTCTATTGTTATGATAGAGAGATGTTATGAAGCCTTAAATTTTCCCCAATAAAAACTAAATCTAAAACTATAAATATATATTTCTTTTCGAACCAGGTTTTGAGGTTACCAAAAAAAAATATAAATTCTTCAGCTGTATAATATAATTACAGATATAGTTTGACTTTACTTTTACAAATCAGAGTAAGATAAAACTGTCCTTGACAGCGCAGGGTTATATATAATGTCAGGTTAGTGAAAGTGCACAAAGTATGCGCGGCGGCACCTCGGCCGAACGTTTCTCCTCATATCTAATGCTCATCTCCGTGATCGAAGGCTTTTTATCACACTAAAGTGGCAAACAAGGACAACATTATCGATACTTTTTACATTGACCGTTCAGACCAAGGCACTTGTTTGAGATATAGATAATTTCAAGTAACTGTGGGGGAAAAGACCCAGATACCGCAGCCCATTCCGGTAGGCAGACCAAATTTTCTCCACTTTTAGCAATACGATCCATGTTGCCCTGCATACTGCTCAAGACAGAGACAAATGCCGAGCTGCCACTAGCAGAACACTAGCAAATAGGGGTCACGACCCTCAGAATTGAGGATAACGACGCAAGGAAGAAGAATAAGGCTACGAGAAGTATAAGAAACTTTTCAAGTTTCGAATTCTAGTTTGAGAGTACTCTGGCATAAAAAACAACGAAACACAAGCGCGATTTAAAAACCAATCAGCACCATCTATCGGGCTCAATGTTCAACTTTTGTTCCAAGGTTAAGATAAAACATAATTAGGAGAGGTATCTAATCGATCCTTGTCTGGTATTATCTAATAAAAATCAAAACATTAATAATAACACATATATAGTAAAAGTATCCATATTGATATTTACAACTGGGTTATTTATCAGCCATGTGATTACATTTTCCGATAAATATTTCATGTTGTTATTATTAGCCGATTTGGGCAATAGCGGCAAAAAAAGCCAACGCAGGATACATTATAGTGACCAAGTGTGTGCGCTAAAATAGCTGTAAATGTCTTGAGATGCTGGACATTCGCTATTCATGCATAAATGTAACAAAACAGTAGCATAGACAACGTGCATTGCTTTATTTAAATTATAGGCATCATTGTAACTGTTACTGGTGCCAAATATGGAAATTATTGCGATCAGTATCAGAATGTTAAGTGTGTTACAGCCGCACATATTGTATCCAACAGTTCTACGTTGTATGATATTGCACTGTATCTAAGTTACTAGCTCAAAATTTTTAATGTTTAATCAATAAGCTTAATTAAATAAATTGTAATAGAAAAAAGGGTGTAACACAGACTTCTTAGTTGTTTTCATTTACATGTATTATATTGACGAAGAATTATATTATTATTATTTTTATTTCTCATGAGTAGTTTCATCAGCAAATTTGAATGACACCAAATTGGATAATATACTCTCCCAAATAAAAATAATTTGCCAATCAGAGCATTGAGAGAGATCTCAGGTATCAAACATAAGAAATAAACCGAATCGAGAGCCCTCCATTTTCTCAAATACAATCCATAAGTTAAAATGACCAATTAACATTGATACCACTTACAGCGTTCAATAATATCTCATGAGGTATAACAAACACCTCAAAATATTTATAGAGGTTGCATTTTGAGGTTAATATTATAATAACACTAAAAATAAGGTCACTAATATCATATTTGCAGATATCCTCAGGTAACTATTTTCAGATGTTGATCCGTTTAGCAATAAGGGCCATCGAGTTTTTGAATGCCGATTAGTGTTTTAATTTGCTTATATTTTGAATAAATATTACACTTAGCCTTGTTTGTTTGGCCTCAACTTTTGATCGTGAGGTACCAAGTTCAATGTTTGGATTTTGTAAATCGTTACTTGATTGATATTATGTCATATTGATTGGAATATTATGTCAATCGCCGGGAGAAATTATTTGCCACACTCATTTTCTTATACAAGCTTTCACCCGCGGCTCCGCCCGCTTGTATCTGGATTATTGCAATAAAAAGTAGCCTATGTGTTATTCTGATATATAAGCTATATCACTGTAAAGTTTTATACAAATCCGTTCAGTAGTTTTTGCGTGAAAGAGCAACAAACATACATACTCACAAACTTTCGCATTTATAATATTAGTAGGACTAGCAGTTTACCAGTTGTATCTTAAGGTTCAAAGCATAATCTTTCTGTCTGATAGTTCTATGGAATTTACAAAAAATATTTTCAACTTATAAGTAAAGATTTCAGCGTAAAACAAAGCAAAGAAAATGCAAAAATACGAAAACGTTTAATGTCGTCGACTTTAGCTCAAAGTTACTATCCGACCTTGAAGCGACAGCAAAATAAGCCATTTTCAAACTTATGACCATTGACCGCTAGAGAAAGTAAACAGAGACGTGCGGCCTTGGAGAGGCCGTCACCGCCGTTACAATCAAAACAAGACTCAATTCCGAATGAATTAAATCCAAACTCGTCTGTCACAACATTAGTATACGTAAAAAAAAACACACTGACCTTTTAAATTGCACTTTAATACATTTAGATACAGTATGTTTTCGGTCGTATCACGGCTAGTGAAAGTGAATTGGCGTATTTTAAGGAAACGTAACACGGTAGCTAAGGTAAGGCATGCTAATATAATTAGTATTTAGTCGCTCGTACAAGTAATAAATTGTTTATTTATAGTAGCTGGACTAGGTTTTAGATGGGTTTTGACAGCACGCGATAAGAAAGTGGTTTTACATGTGCATATGTACGTCTTGAGTCATATAAAGGTTAAGTGCATCTTTAAAGGCACTTGTTGTTGCTTTTATGATGACACAGACAATAGATTACCGTGTAAGAATAATTCAATCTGGCTGTATATGGATATATATTATAACTTAATATCAACCAAAATTGGTCTAGTTGTAGAAATAATACTATCAGATGACCGTTTTTCCTGAGGTAAAATTACTAAACCGAGAGAAAACTACTGAAAATAAATGAAAGATTATAACGATCAACACTATGTTTGTGTTCGCATAGTTATTTAAGCATTGCTTTAAATTACAAGCGAGTGTTACGTTACAATTTTCGTGTATTACGCGATCGATCTTTTGTCTATGCTTTTGCTTTCCCGTTGTTATAGTCTATGATCATCAAAAACTTGTCTATGAACAAGGCCGGCGCCTCATGTTTTCTAGTGCTAGATTAAAAAAACTAATTATGTATTCAGCTTCATACTAATACATAGATTGTAAATGAGACGCAAGAATGTCGTTTGTCGGTATGCCTCTGTTATTTATAGGGATCTCGATTGCCTCAAGGCAACTTCAACATATATATACCCAGCACTTTTTGTGACAAGCCGAAGTCAGAAGCAAAGAGATAATACTAGAACTAAAATAGGGGAGTTGTCTTTTAAAAAAAAAAAAAAAAAAAGAAAAGAAAAAAGAAAAGAAAAAATAAAAGAGCTTGTGAATTACATTAAAACAAATAAGACACCAGGAGCAATATAAGCTGTGTCGGGATTTTTAAATGATCATGAAGCGGACACAAAGAACACTCAAGTGTTGAACCCATAATCTTCCCTATAGTAGGTCTCACAAAGCCACTCAGCAGTAGCGGCTGTTTGAAGTATATGGATGGTATGCGTTAAAGAGAATATGGCTAGAAAGGGAGTTGGCAGTCAACTGTCGTTTAAAAGAAGAGAATGGAAGAAGAAAATTCATTAGCACTGAGCCCAAATTAATTTTAGAAAAAGGTAAAAGATGATCATGATTCTCAAGAGTTTTGTTACCATATCAAGCGTTCTGCATTTTTTTATATATTTAGCTGACTCTGCCCTGCCTGATGGAAAGCATGAACAGAATCCAGGAGTAGCGATCACCGTCCTCACTGCAACTGCGGACAATGCAACACGACGAACCCCACTAGGTCTCGATTTTGATACTTTCACTCCCAGAAAACCAATTATTATGAAACTATTATCAGAAATATCTGAACCGTATTGAATCCGGTTTTATAAATATATGATATACATATATAATAACGGATATCCCCTTACAAGGTCAGTGTCAAAGTCGAAATGCAAAATGTCGGACACTTTTTACTAACGAACCGGATAATTATATAACTTTGTAATAATTAACACTTAAATGTAACAAATTGCTTAGCAGTCGTTAATTGTGTAATATATTCTTAATTGAAGATTTTGGTTAGTAGTATGTGCCGGACGCCGCCTCAGAGAGGGTCGTCGTACAGAGACGGTGCCCGCATCAGGAGCGGGCAGGCGCTGGGAGGAGTCGTCCAAAAGGAAATCTGATCCTGGACTTCGAATCCTCCTACCGTTTTTAGTCGGTCCGAGTCCGACACACCACCCCGCCGTAAGCCCCGGTGGGGTTACGGTCCATGATCATTTACCATCCGAAAAAAAAGAAAAAAAAGGGGGGGGCGGTACTACCCTTGCATAGAAGACCATCCTGAAAATCTAACTATTAGTGCTGTCATGTTTCATTGGTGAGTACGAGAAAGGAGGCCCAAGGATGCATCTCACTAGGCCGCCATAGTGGTTACCATACTACATTTGCAATGAGTATGACGAACTATATTTTTTTTAGATTCTACTCGTAAAAATTAGAAAAAAACACAAGGGCAAGGTTCGACTGGACTAATACAATACCTATACATTTATCATACCGATCATTCTTAGGTTTCATGTGCGGAACGAGAGAATCACGACGGATCTTATTGGTGGATGCGCGAACAGTTATTTCTTCAGCATATCGTCGGTTCTGGTGATGAAATCGCTGAGATAGGATAGATAGATAATATCATTACGATTCTCTCGCTCATAGAGACGGCCCACTACGTTGCTTTTCAACGAGTGATAGTTGTTACCGGAACCCTAATCCTCCCTCAGATTGTAGGAAAAACTTAAACGCAATTATTACTCTTGAGTAGTCACTTATCACATGTGCTCCATCACAAAAAATAAACAAAAAAATTACTATAAATTGGCGCGAAAGCTACCGCGGCCATGTTGGTTGCGCAAACGCTCCAGATCCACTCTCGATTTCGGCTGCCACGGTCACGGACACCTGACGCGTCTGTTTTGTTTTGTGAGCGCCATCTGTGACGTCACACCTTAGTGAGCACCTGTCTTTAACTCACTTCTGCTCTTGTAATTTTATGACCTTATTTTTATTGTATTTTCTTAAAAAATATTTTTAACCTTTAACCAATTTTTTTTTTAAATTTCAGTTAATATATTTCTTAAAGAAATTAAAAATGGTAAAATAAAGCGAATTGAAGATAGCTGCTTTCGTTTTTTTTTCACGAATAATATTTTAATTAAAAAAATAACGTTTGAAATGATGTTGCCATGCATCAAATATCTTTTGATAATTAACTTCATGGTTATTTCTTATAAAGTTCACGCTCCAACAGTCAGCAAGATACAAAAACGTTATCAAGATCATTTAATTTTGTATCAAAAAATTTATAGCACAAAAAAGTGCGATTTTCCTTAATAAACTATATCAGCTTATCTATTTCTTTATCACATTATTTTTTTCTTTAACTAATGTTATATTCTAATTGTTATTATTAAAAAAAATATCTTTTCATATTCCTAGGTAAGTAGGTAGGTAAATCACGACTCATTTTTTCGATCTATTCGATTCTAATTTTAAAATGTACTTCTTTATACTAAAAAAAACAAAACGTTCTACATAATACTATCGGAACACTGGCAAGATAAAAAAAAACAAACAAGATCATTCGATATTTAAAACTCATCGAAAAACTCCCAACCTTCGCGACAATTGCATTGTAGCGGCAAGGAAGGAAAATGCAGACGGAAACTCCGATCATGCATAAAAATGTGGACGAAAAAATACTCCGGAATAAGATATCTGGCCTTCGTCGACTCCCGTCAAGGTTAGCCCTTTATCAACTGATAAAAAAACTTACAAACAAACTGATAAGTGACTATCAAGGTCTCGGTCCTAACTCTGGTTAAAGGTCGAGGTGTATTTGTTTTTTAATTCATATGTTGGCCTAGGTTTTTTTCTGTTCATATTACATATTTAAATATGGATATCTCTTATATACGTAACTTAACCTACATATACGAGGGACACGTTATTTTCCACGAATGATCACGTTTATAAATAGGAAGTTTGATTTGCGCATGACGGCTGGCAGGAGCTGGATGCGAGTAGCCGAGGATCGAACTAAGTGGCGTGCAATTGGAGAGGCTTATGTCCAGCTGTGGACTGCGATAGGCTGATGATGATGATGATAAATAGGAATTTTAGAACATACGTATTTTAGTATGACTGTTAATCCAAATTCCAAATGCAATTTCAAAGCCCTGTATCTTTTATAATACACTCATTTAAAATATATTTTCATAAATAAAATTACAATCTGCTTAGAAAAATCCCATAAAAATCAGTCACAGGCAGTCATACCGATTGCGTAAATTATAATTATGTAGGTAGGTACATATTCTTCAATGCGAAAGTTAATACTTCTCAAGAAGGTTATAAAGGTCATTTATAAGGGCGTGTCCACACTAACGGCCAAGGCCGAGCAAAAAGGCCTACTCGCGAATATTTTGCATCACCATGCCAATGTCAATTATTATTTGACAAATACATTGTCAATGTCAAAACGTGCTGTTATGCAACCTTACACTTTGCCTTCACACCTCTCGTAACTTTATTGTACAGTACGGTAACCGAATTAGCAAAGGTTTATGCAAACAAAAGTACTTCCTATTTATGATACGATAATAAGTTTGAATAATATATTGTTAAGGTTGCGGCAGACAGCAGACGGGGCGATATCGCAACGTGAACAATTTAAATTATATCTTGTACCTATATTAATTAACAAATACATTATGATCGTTTTTTTTCTGTACCCGTGGAAAAGACCTAGTGCTTACTCTAAAGGGGTTTATCATGGTCAGTATGTAGGAATCGAACCGAACAGAATTATATGGTGTGCCATTTTGGACATGAATAGAAAAAAAACGAAACAGACAAAAAGAAAAATTAAAAAGACCCTATATCCGGATATCCCAACATACGGACGTTGTACATAACTAAACCATAAATTACGTATATAACGCGGCGTGAAAGATTCGAGTGCAAAAATATTCTTATATAGGATTTGATAAGGCTAATAGAAAGTTACATCTAAATATAAAAAAAAATACCTATTATATTATTCTTTTGAACAAAATACATATTTTCAAAAGTATAACTAAAAAGTAGCACTTTTTCCTTGGATCCCTTCTAAGTGGGTTCGCTTACAGGTCTCGAATTATCAGCTCAGCTAACCATAGAGTTTTTATAAGTTTTTTTTAGTTATAAAGGTTTTCAGACGATAAACGTGTGGACGTTTGTTACACAATCATGATCATGACAGAATTAATCTGTCAAAATCTGTATGAAATTTGACAGAGATTTAGATTATAGTCGTAGTCTATTTTTAGCCTCTTAACGTCCATTGCAAAACGAAGTCCTCTTGCAAAAAAAACCTTACCTTTATAATATATATTTTTTACAAAAATCGACCTTAGTGTAAGCAAAATCGCAAGTATCACCTAGTTTTACAAGTAGATATGTGAGCGTAAAATAAACATAAAATTAATAATAACAGTTCTCAAATAATTGTTAGGAAATTGAAGTTTAAACAATTATCACATCGGCACGTCCTTGCAGCTCACACGAGCATCACTCATTAAAATAATACTCACTCACGAGAAACAAACTCGACATAGGAAGCATCACAATACATATATTAATTAATTATAAAAGCATTCAACTGTAAACTTTACTTGGGTTTTATTTGGGTTGAAAATTCAATATTTCGGACTTCTTACACGCAACGCCATCTAGTCCCAAACTAAGCAGAGCTTGTATAATGGGTACTAGACAACTGTTATAAATACATAAACATAGTTTTTTTTTGTATATCATATTATACATAGAAAACACCCAAACTCCGAAACAAACACTTGCGGATTACACAAACATTTGGTCCGACCCGGAATTCTGATCCGAGACCTCAAGAACAGCAGTCGCATTCGCTCTCACTGCGCCAAAGAGGCAGTCAAACTAAAATGTTTATTGAAGAATTTTCATCGTTTTTTATCGTTTACAAAGGCACAGATCATCACCTCACTTGCGAACTGGTATGTGTGAATAGAAACAGTATAACCACACGGTATCCTTTCACACATGAGTCAATAGCAAGGGATATTGTGTGAAGAATTGTTAACTATAAAAGGTATATAAAGGTATCTTAGCGAAATATCCCTTTCAAAATCTGGCTAAATAATACCAATTATATTATTAAAGTACATATAAAAGTGTGCAACATTATCTGTGCTTATATCGGTTGAGAAAAAAAGCATTTATAACTGTCGCACCCTAAGCAATTTTTTCTAAACATATTCTAAATATAAATAAAATAATATAAATAAATAGTACATACATACATACATACTCGTAATTATCAATCACTAGAAGAGAATAGAAGGAGAAAACTATCAATTTATTTTCAATTTTGGCCAGTTTGTAGATTTTTATATTTCTATTGAAATACCGAATGTCTGCCTTATAAGTAATATGAATTTAATGAGACCTGCCTAGCCAAGATCCATTAGGCTTTGTAGACTAAAGTATTTCTACATACATACACACTAGGAAACCATTATCCTATTATTCCTACCTCCTCATAAGACCCTCTTTGGATAGGTTCATTATTGCCTTTGGCTATGACAATGCTAAATCTGATTCATATATTGTTCTGTAAATATTTTCTCAAACTTCTCCTCTAACGTTATGATTAATATTTCTAATCTGATGCGAGCACGCAATTATTTGCTAAGACAACTAGAGCGCCTCTGACGCACATTCTAAATATTTTGTAGTAAAATTATTGTATTATTGTTGCCATGTAGATTTGTAACTGATAATATATTTTTAAAATAACGAAGATAAATATACAAAAAGGTTTTCGAATTAACATATATTTAGTAAGTCAAACCTTTAAAAGTCTTTACACAAAAGTGTGGATAGTCCTTTTTAAGAGAATGAAAAATCATCGTAATCTTCTAAAATATCTTCTTCAAATTAATATGCATAAAAAAATAAAATAAACCTTTTTTTGAAGTCATAAGGGTAGCCTTACGGTTTTTTTTTTCAATAGATCAGCCCAATGGATCTTTCAAGATCCAATCAATATTCAGATGCCTTCGAAGTTTTTCAGTGCTAACTCAGGTTCTTGTAATTTCAACTTGAAGTCATGCTAAATGACGTTTCAGAACATGACACATGATATCAAAATACTGAAGTGTGGTGACGGATTAAGAGTACCACCAGTGAGTGTCACCACCCCTATTCATCCCGCGGGTGTCGTAAAAGGCTACTAAGGGATAAACTACGGGATAAGGGATTAAAGGACTAAAGGGATAAGACAACATTGATGCAAAGAGAAGGAAATCTTGAAACCAACCCTTTTTTTTACGTGTGGAAATCCCGCCGGGGTGGTGTGTCGGACAACTTGAAACCAACCCGTCTGGTCAGCGTGGTATAGTACGCCAAAACCTCCTTTCTAAGGAGAGGCCTATGTCCAGCAGTGGACTGTTAAAGGCTGTTGATGACGATGATGAAGTGTTTTATTGAATTAATTCCAAACTATACAATTTTGTGAATAATCCAATCCAAGTTAACCTTTGTGTGGTAGATGACGAAGCCATCAGAATAATTTAATTATCTGTGACCAATTCCGTGTTGTATTTCCGTTTCAATTTTTATTAATTGCTCGAAAGGTTAACACTGTAAACGCAAGGATGCCCTTGTCAATAAATGCTAATTTTCAATTTTATAAATTCACGTGGCCTTAATAAAAATTATTTTGATTCACGTAGAAACAAATAAATAACACATATATCAACGTTTCCGCATTTTAAAAACACTGCGTAAATAGATATAATAAATAGAGTTTTTTATGAGCTGGCACGTTTTGCATAACTTATAAATTACCAAATTAAGAAAATACCCGTACACATTATATATGTACATGCTTTAATTCCAGGATAGGCAGAGAAGATTGAAAAACGCGAAAAGAAATTCGTGTAATCATACGCTCTTCATCAATCTTTTCAAAATGCGAAACCATCGTAGAACACTTAATTATTACTCGATTTAAACAAAGAAAGAAAAAACAAGAAATCTATAAAAAAACAACATTAAAAAGTAAAGCCATTTTCAAATACTGGTTCCGAACGCGCTTCAATAAGAACACAAATTATGGCTACCCCATGATACAATATAACAAGGTATGACATTCCGAGACACACTGATGACGTAGGTGACACAAGACACGTCATCTCCTCTATCGAAGGCTCTCAAACTTTACAAATTTGGAGAAAATTTATCACTTTGGGAATTTTTTTTTTTTGGTTAACATTACTTAATAATAAGTGTTAACCTTGTTTTATTGGTCTACCCACAGGTTTTCACCATAAGTTAAACTTTTAGACTGCCTCGTTAGTCTGGTGGTTAGCGTATGCGGCTGCTGATCAAGAGGTCTCAGGTTCGATTCCCGGGTCAGATCAAATATTTATGTGATCCACAAATATTAGTTTCGGAGTCTGGGTGTTTTTCTATGTATAATATGTATGTATTTACAAAAAAAAAGTATGTTTATGTATTTATATCAGTTGTTTAGTACCCATAATACATGCTTAGTTTGGGGACTAGATGATGTTGTATGCAAGATGTCCGAAATATGTTTTTATTTATTTCCTCAAAAGTTCACATTGTCAATATCCAACTTGCAATAGAGCTTCAAGACTTAAATCCATGTAAATATAATTGTCGACTTTCTGAATGATATCCAATTGTTGCTGTTTAGTCTATTCAGCGATTTAAGTCTACACGAGACATTAACTGGCATCGGTGAAGTAATTTTATTACAAATATTACAAATACAATTTTCATTTGACAGTAACACTTACTACAATATTACAAATGTCAAAACTGAAGTCTTAAATGTCAATTTGGACATTTAATGTGTAAATAAATGACAAATCCCTACTAATATTATAAATGCGAAAGTAACTCTGTCTGTCTTACGTCTAAACCACTTAACCGATTTTGATGAAATTTGGTACGAAGATACAACGGAACTTTGGAAAGGACATAGAATAATTTTTATCGCGAAAATAAGGGTAGAAAGGGTTGAAATAGGGGATGAAAGTTTGTATGGAAGTTCCTTATTGTCAAAATCATGTAAGAAGTCTTGGGAAAGACTATAGGCTACTCCTTACCATGTCCTTACCATGTAATTCCACGCGGGCGAAGCCGCGGGCGGAAAGCTAGTATTATATATACAAGGATAATTTTATTGATCAACAATACAGGTAGTAGACCCACGCTGATTTCAGCACGAAGCCGGCTCGACCAGGGCAGAACTACCCTCACACAGAAGACCATAAGACAGACAGCATTCGTGTGGTATTTCATTAGTGGGGATGAGACTGGAGGACCAATAATGCAGAAGCATCGCACTAAGCTGCATTGCCTGTACTCACAATGAGGGTGGTGACCCCTACTCTTGGATTCTACTCATGCTTTCCATCACTCATATTAGTAGGCTTAAATATAAAAAAAACAAATACACTACATTTATTTCTCCATATTACCTTCTGATTTATTTCCACACAACCCAATGGCAGAGAAAGCGAATGGCATTAAAACCGCCGTTGTACATTGTTATTAAATAAATAATTATTAAGGAATTCCCGATGTGAGAGTTGAATTCTTATTTTTTCACACTTTACCAAGGTGACAAACAAGGACATCCATATTTAGTACATATCCATATTATGTCATTGTCAACATGACCATAGAGAATTACAAATGTTCGCGCGCCATATTTTAACTATAACAGCACTCCTTTTCGGATCAAACTTGAGGTCAATATAAAGGATACAATTGATATTCTAATCTTAAATTATGTTCAATATCAAGAACAAACCTTTATTAATAAAAATTTTATGGTTTGTTTATGCTAATAACCGGCTAATGCATTAAGGAAATAATGCATTGGCCTTCATGCTTCAGGAAAAAAATGACATAATTTGATAATTTTAGCACACAGAATACATTAATAAGAATTCATTATTGTTAGTACTTTTTAACTCAAATATTTTGATTTTATTTTAATAACATAGATATGTTTTCTTAGAAGCTTTTTATTTTATTTTTCACGCACTCACATTTAGCCTTTTTGATCAGAAGTTTCTGTTTGTTGTTTGCTGTATCACTAGGGTTTTCAAGTGATATCAGATGTTAATCGCAGTGACTTGTCGTATCTTCTGATTACTTCGCTTTAAAACAATAAATATGTAAAATCACCTGTCCTTCTCCCGCATACGGACGGAATATAAATAAGTTTCCTTCCCACTCGCACCGCACGTATTAAAACCACACATTACTAAATATCGGTGAAACACTTATAAATTTACACACCAATTATGCAACTGTCGGTAAACAATCGCACACACACTAACTTGTATCATTATCGCAATCAAAACAATATTATCGGCCCTAGAAGTGCATAGCATAGAGCAGGAAGCGTGCGCAGGCGCCGGCCGTGAA
The DNA here is from genome assembly GCA_932526445.1 of Phragmatobia fuliginosa. Lineage (NCBI taxonomy): Eukaryota > Metazoa > Arthropoda > Insecta > Lepidoptera > Erebidae > Phragmatobia > Phragmatobia fuliginosa. The sequence continues at coordinate 25,648,461 of OW052058.1, forward strand.
TGCTCTGCAGCGAGGCCGCGCCAATAACAACGTAATTCTGACGCGTTTTACGTAACAAGATTTGATTCTGGTTATGTATAGATATACTGAGGAAAATTAAAAGAACGTTCAAATATAGACAAAACACAAAGTGTTGTGAAGTGATAGCCGAAGTCGTGTTTGGCATGAAGTGCCAAGCCTAATATGGAACCGTTTCCAACTAACAGCTAATTACTTCATATCAATGTAAAGTTGTTTGTTTATTACGCTTTCTCGTCTTTTAAACAGTACTATTCCCGAGAGAGAGGTGAAATGATAGATAAAATATGAATTTCTCAAAAGATTCAAAAGAATGATTCAAAAGTAATGATCACCTTCAAAAAAATTCCAAAGAACTTTACAGAAAAGTTACGTAATATCACGCTAACAAGTAATAAATACTAAAATACAAAATCCTCTTACTTGAGCGTTTACGCTGTCACTATGTTGAACTTTCTCGAGACATGGTTGTGCGCAGATGCAAATTGCGCCAATCATCGGTGAATCAGCGGTATCGTACACATTTCTAACTGCATCAATGTATTTTCACTAGGACCTCTCGTTCTCTTTGTTGTTAGGATTAGCGTGGCAAGAGAAAGTTTTTGAATTATCCACTACAGGTAGGACTGGAAGCAGACGGAATATTTTCCTTTCTCCTAATGACTTCGGGATAACATCTGATAGAAGATATTTTGATTCGTAACATTATTAGGTAGCACTGTGATTTATTATGGTTATTGGTTAGCAGTTTGATAGATACCGTTCCCCGGGGTCAAGAAAATTGTGAACCCAATGGAGACTGAAGTAAATAAGTTATACAAAGAAATAAAGACAGACATTTGAAAGTCAACTCCAGTTGCATTTTTTTTCGTTCGATAATCATCCCTCTTAAAACTAAAAATCGGCCAAGTGCGTGTCAGGCCACGCACAGGAAAGGGTTCCTCAGTCACCTATAATGGTATGTGGATTTAAAATCGTATCCAATAGATAATTGTTATGTTTACGTATTATTACGTTAATTTTGTATGACGTTTTCCAAGTGAGCGCATTTTACCATATAAGCCTTTATAACTCCTGAACTAAGAAAGTCATCTAATCGGTTATAGTTTTCCTTCAAAGTTCATTATATGGATCACCATCACGATTTTTTTCAGATTTTTTGAGCAAGCCGTTTAGCTTTTAGAGGGGGGGGGACGCCCTGTTTTTACAAAAAAGTGCCCTTTAAAGTGAAATATCTCGCAAACGGATACCTAAATCAAAAAATCGTCTAGGAAACCCTTTATTGTTTTTAAAAGACCTATCTAATGATACCACACACGACGGGGTAGCCTCGAGAAAAAAAAAACATCCCCACTTTACGTGTAGGGGAGGTACCCCAAATAAAATTATTTTTCATAATTTTATTGTAGCACTTTGTCGACGTAATTACAACACGTATTCATGCAAAATTTCATCTTTCTAGCACTTACCGTTTGGACGGTAAGTCGAGGACGGACGGACGGACGGACGGACGGACGGACGGACGGACGGACAGACGGACATGACGAATCTATAAGGGTTCCGAGTTATGAACTTTTTGTTTTAATTGACTTAAAGGTCAAAATCGATTGCTCAATACTATTTCGAGGAAAACTCATTGCAGGAAAGATACCTACAGTAAAGAAGTTCATAAGAACGAATTTAGTAGAAAAACAACTCGAACAATTGACTTTAAGTTTATATGGGCATTAGTAGACTAGCGCTCAACAGAATGACTACTTTTTTCAAGCAAAAACGGTTCTCTAAACCTCTAAGGGCATGTTCATAGGATACGCGTTGAGCGAGCATTTGATTTCTAAGGTTAATTGTTTAAGGAAAGCACTACAGCAAATTAAACAAGAATTGCCAGAATATCACAATAAATAACAAATATAGATTTAGAAAATAAGGTTGTGATAATACTAGGTAACCCCACGTAGTGTTAGAATCGTGGTCTGGTCGTATCCTAACATTCGGACCTTTGAGAAACAATAGATTTATAAATCATACGCCCTATAAGAACTGCTTCGTGTTCCAAGCTGTTTCATATACCATGTTTAAATTCTTAGCAATATACGTTGACCCCTTCATGCGTTTCGCACTGAAGTATTCCTATACGCGTGTGCGTGGGAAGATATTACACGCGCTATAAATATTATGACTGTGTATGAAGCATTATGATATATTTTCCTGTACTTTTATTTGTTAATAAACTATATTTTTTTATCATAGGCAAATGGTAATAGAACTTTTATAAAATAAATTAAAATAGTTTCTAATTGACAATAAATTAAATTTCCAACTTAATAAATTAAAATATTTAATAAAGTCATAAGTAGTGAGGTAATGTTTATCATCCGTCACCGTCGGCGGTCGGGCGGCGACTGCGCTTCGCGTGCGCGTCGACCGTCGACAGGCGGAAGCGTGCGCGCGCGCACCCGCGCAAGGCTACGCTCATGACCTCGCACCGTCTTTGTCTAGCGCTATCTAGCGTCTGTTTACCCGCGAGGCCGAATGCATCATACCTTTGCTCGGCGTGTTGTACTTGAGAACTAAATGATTATTGAAACCACGCATTTATCGTTAGGGTGTACGAGTATGTTGCTTTTCGAAGAGAAACCTTGTAGATAAATTGAATGATAATGATACAAGGTACTGATCTTTTTAAACTGGAGCTGTGTGCTATGCATACATTTATAATATATTTGTGTAGTTACTTCTTGTATTGTACTTTTTTGTAATGAATGTTTCTTTTTATTTGCAGATATGGCGCGATTTACATGATCGCGTCGATTGTATGATCCTGTGGGAGCTATTAAAAAGATGTAAGTAGCTTATTTTCTTTTTAATACAAGCGGAAAATTACGCTCGATATAAGCGCAAACAAATGAGTACGTATTTGTTACGAATGAATTGTTAGACGTTTATGAAACCTTTTTAGGATATTATCAACGTGGACACATAACTGCTGGGTGGTAAACGGTAACCTGCGCCTATAAAATTTATAAATATGAAAAAAATGTACATGTAAAAGAAACTACTGTAGTTTTAGTCATTAATTTTGACACACTTTTACATCTACCTACATAGAAAAAAAGAGTTTATTTTTAAGGGTGTTGGAAGCCAAGGGTAGAATTATTAGTACAGCTCTGGTCTACATCCATGTTAGGTTACATTAAAAAAAAAAAACAAAAAAAACTTAATAAAAATCAGCCCAGCCGTTATTTAATTAATGGGTCTTTGTTATATTTATTAACATTTGTCAAGTGAATATAGTTAAAACGCTAAAGTTGTAACTTGCTGTGAAGTTCGCAAATCTACTAACTAAGAATTGTTTAAAGTTATAATGCATTACTTATCGTTGTTCATCAAAGAGAACTTTAGCAATTTTGTTCAACCTTTGTTCAGTCAACTTGTGTGGTAAGGTGATTTTTTTAACCTCACTTCGAATGTAGGCGACCTTGTCGCTGCGTACGATTCGGGGTGAGCCGCTACAGACAGCAAAAAAAAGGTTATTTATCATGATAAAATCATCAAGAAAAAAAAAATATGCTCGCAGAAAAGTCAGATTTATTAATCAAGATAGGCTAGACTGGCCTGTTTCCGTAGTGGTTCGTGGTTTCGACTCCCAGGACAAATAATTGTGTGATAGGAACGTCGTTGACGTTTTTTAGCGTGTTTTAGCGTAATTAGGGTTCCGTAGCCAAGTGGCAAAAAACGGAACCCTTATAGATTCGTCATGTCTGTCGGTCTGTCTGTCCGTCCATATGTCACAGCCACTTTGTTCCGAAACTGTAAGACCTATACTGTTGAAACTTGGTAAGTAGAAGTATTCTGTGAACCGCATTAAGATTTTCACACAAAAATAGAAAGAAGAACAATAAATTTTGGGGGTACTTAGAAACTGGGGGTATTTAGAACTGAAACTCAAAATTTTTTTTTCATTAGACCCGTACGTAAGGGGTATCCATGGATAGGTCTTTAAACATGATATTGAGGTTTTTAATATATTTTTTTTCTAAACTGAATAGTTTTGAAGAGTTAAAGGACTACAAAGAACATTGATACGGTTTATCACACATTTAATTATAATATAATAATACAATTCTTGCGGTGGAGTGACGTGACAATGACAGCTCTATATAGACAATTGGAAATAGTTCTTATTAGATATCACTGCTCACACAATTCGTTCTACTTTACTATAACAAGTTTGCGCGAGAGACACATCCAAAGTGGTAAAATGTGTGCGTCCGTCCCCCTGCTACGGAACCCTTCATGGGCGAGTCCGAGTCGCATTTGGCTGCTTTTTATCTGTTACTGTCTTCCGTGGTTGGTATTGTATTACCGAAAGTCAGACAGACAGACATCTAGTCTATAAAAGTAGCCTAGGTTACTCTTCCTATCATCAGCTGTCTAATAGGACAAAGTCCCGTCAAATTTGGTACAGCCGTTTCACATATTAAGCAGGCACCACACTTCGCTATGCGCTATTCGTTATGCGGGTTATTGGCGCGTGTTAGGGTCATGTTAATGTAACTAAATATTTTATATATGTATTGATTTATGTTTGTTAATTGTTTACTTTAAATATTTTCAGAAGATATTGTTTGATGACGGTAGTTGATTAAAATACAAACTTGTGTTATATTCGCTTGCCGTTGCCTATAAACACTGTTAGTCATGTTAATGTAATCATTACTACTTTTAACTATATATTTTATAAAAATATTGATATTTGTTTGTATTTTAATCAACTACCGTCATCAAATAATATCTTCTGAAAATATTTAAAGTAAACAATTAACAAACATAAATCAATACATATATAAAATATTTAGTTACATTAACATGCGCATACGGCGAAGTGTGGAGAGTATATTCGTTTCGTTCACCATAAAAATGACAATGACACATCTCTACAACACACATATTTGATGCTTATTTGGCATACCAGTTCGAAGTGTGGATGGCATGTTTGTTGTTTGCGCGCATAACTAATATTTGGGCGAATACGGCGTAGACACACAACGAATAGCGCATAACTAAGTGTGGTGCCTGCATTAGCAAAAGCCACAAATAAAAAAATGAATATTACTTTTTCGGTGTAAGTACCGTTATTTACTTGAAATTACAAACACATATTTTAATTTCAAATCATGAAGAACGACAGCATGAATGCTTTAATTTTAGATTGGTCTTCTGTGTAAGGGTGGTATCGCCCCGGTCGACCCGGCTCATTCGTGCTGAAATTAGCGTGACTCTGCTACCTTGCACCCTTGTAACTACGTATTCCAAGTGTTCATGAACGTCAATAGCCCTTTCGGCACGTACTACTGTGCCCCCTATTCCTAATTGTGCCTTGTTGGTCTAGTGGTTAGCGTATGCGGCTGCTGATCTAAGGGGTCAGACCAAATATTTGTGTGATTCACAAATAAAAAGTACAAAAGAAAAGTATGTATGTTTATGTATCTATATCAGTTGTGTAGTACCCATAATACAAGCTCTGCTTAGTTTGGGACTAGATGACGTTGTGTGTAAGATGTCCAAAATATTTATTATTATTTTATTATTATTATTTGTTTCGGAGTCTGAGTGTATTTCTATGTATAATATGTATGTATTTACAAAAAAAAAAGTATGTTTATGTATTTATATCAGTTGTCTAGTACCCATACAAGCTCTGCTTAGTTTGGGACTAGATGACGTTGTGTGTAAAAGATGTCCGATGTCCGAAATGTCCGATTTTTTTTACCTTTAGTCCCGGTCCAATAGGCTTAACCCTAGAGATATTAAGACACACAGACACGAGTACCGTTTTCTCCACTAATTGTTATTGACACTGAGAAATCACTCGAGTAATTATTTTTTCTAGTAAATTATTATGCGTTTGCTAATATTATGAGCGCAATTACTTTACCTTCCGTAATAAAAAAACTGTTTTTTAGACATTTAACCTTAGATTTCGCTCGTAAAAATATTTTGTACAACGTACGGAATAAGTTACTAAGTGGTTTTATAATGCAAACCTCGTTACTTAAATGTTTTATTTGTAAATTTAATGTTTTTTACATACTAAGTTTATATATATATTTTAATATGTGAAGGAATTCTATGTTTATTTATGGTATTAGGTGTTGCCCGGAGTATCTCGGTCATCACGATAAAAAGACCATGAAACGACTGCCTGGTTGGTCTAATGATATGCGGCTGCTGATCAAGAGGGTTCGATTCCCGATTCCCGGGTCAGACCAAATATTTGTGTGATCCACAAATATTTGTTTCGGAGTTTGGGTATTTTCTATGTCTAATATGTATGTATTTACGAAAAAAAAAGGATGTTTATGTATTTATATCAGTTGTTTAGTATCTATAATACAAGCTCTATCCGAGTGGTGACGGATTAAGAATACAAGTGTCACCACCCTTAATCGTCCCGAGGGTGTCGTAAGAGGCGACTAAAGGAACAAAATAAGCAGCTAACATCACTGCCAAGAGAAGGAAACTTGAAACAAACCCTTTACCAACCCGTCTGGCCAGCGTGGTATAGGAGGCCAAAACCTCCTTTCAAAGGAGAGGCCTATGTCCAGCAATTGACTGTTAAAGGCTGTTGATGATGATTATGAATACAAGCTCTGCTTAGTTTGAGACTAGATGACGTTGTGTGTAAGATGTCCGAAATATTTATTTATTTATGTTCTTCCTCGAGAATTAAAAGTACCTACACATCAAATTTAATTCAAATAGGTGCAGCACCAGCGGTTCAGACTTAAAACCGTAACAGACACAAAGGAAGACTGATGGGAGTTAGTTTCAAATGTATAATATTAAGTATGAATACTAGGATATTAAGATCTTTCCAACCGCCGCGGACCGTTATAAAATTCAACTTTTCCAGATCTATTTTTAAATATGGCATCACCCACGTCTTTCAGGAAAAACAACATCGCGTACAGCCATGAACGTTGTCCCTATTCGTAAATAGCTTGATTAAGACAGTAGTTACTATATTTATCATTTTTTCTATTATGTTATTAATTGACTATATTGACCTTTTGGCTATTGATAAGTTTCACTATACAACATATCCGTATAGTGACGAATTAAGAATGTTCAGTGTTACCATCCCTTGGGTACCAAAATAGCCAACTCAGGAAACAAACTCAATATAAAGAAAAATAGACTGCACGGTTGGGTTTGTGGTTTAAGCAGTCCGTTTTCTACTGCGCCAAGTGTCGTGGATTCAAACCCCACGAGGGATTACACTTTGTGTGATTCACAATTTCTTGTTCTGACTCTGGGTCTGTTTGTAAAGTCCCCCGCGACACAGGAATTTATATTTCTAATGTTTTCTTTATTTAAAAAAAAAAAGAGAAGAAAAGAAAACAAAAGACAAACCTTAAGTATAACAGTTCGTCCATTTAGCGTGATGAAGTAGGCCCAAAGATTCTCATCTCCTTTCTAAGAAAAGGCCTATATCCTCTAGAGGATTATCAAAAGATGATTACCTATACCTATAAAAGTACCGATGTTTATCAGCAGACTTCTTACCATACATACATATTTTATCTAGTTATCCGTATATGAGATGTCAGGTCATTGAAAAAATCTGCCAAGTGCGAGTCAAACTCTCGTAGGAAGGATTTCTTAACATTTTCTATACATTTCAAACATAGTACTCTTGCCGTTATTAATATCGATCAATTAATGGCAATACAATCACGGTTATTGTATGGGAGCCCCCTATAATATTTATTTTGTTCTGTTTTTAGTTTTAGTATGTTATAACAGCAACAACTGTCTAACTATTACAGTTCATAAAGTGCCAGTCAGTCGGTAGGACAGACATGACGGACAGCGGAGTCTTAGTGATAGGGTCCCGTTTTTACCCTTTGGACATGGAAACCTTAAAAAGGTAACTAACAACGCTTCACTTCTGGCAAAAGGACGCATCGCCAATTTGTTCATAGTTGGTCCTGTTAATGACAAAGATAACAAAAAAAAAAACAATTGCTCAAATATTCTTTCTGAAGTTCTGCGCTTACATACATTTGGCAATTGATTTTTATTTATATAACATGACCTATTGCTTCGCGAGGTCAATAGCTCAATACTCATCAGTTCAAATAGTTGTATGCATGAATGTTGTATGCATGTCTATTTGTATGTACATATGTATCCTTACTAATATTAAAAACGCGAAAGTTTGTGAGTATGTATGTAGGTATGTTTGTTGCTCTTTCACGCAAAAACTACTGAACGGATTTGGATGAAACTTTAACGTGTATCTCGATTATTCCAATAAAAAGTATCCTATCTGTTATTTTGATATCTAAGCTATATTACTGTAAACTTTCATCCAAATCCGTTCAGTAGTTTTTGCGTGAAAGAGCAACAAACATACATACACACATACATACTCACAAACTTTCGCGTTTATAATATTAGTAGGATTTTAAAGGGGTAAAGTTTTAGGTAAGGTAGGTAGTAGGTAAGGTTTACATAAGTATTTGCATAGATAAGTATCATTCAATATAATACTAAGAAATTAATTTGAGACACATATACCACAGAAAAAACTTCAAATAAAAACTACATACACAAAAAAGCATGTCCCAAATATAGTCAGTTTTACTCTCCGAACCTTTCATGGTAAAGAGTGATTTAAGCAATCAATAACGTATTAAAGTGTTGCGTTCAAGGCGAGCCACACCGGAGCCGAATCATGACTGATAAATGTCTTAAATCTACTAGGAAGTGTCGTGCCTGATTCGTCCTAGACAGCCCTTGGTTAACACGCATACGAACATATACCCACACATGTAACAAACACACACGTCAAGAAAAATGACCATGAGATAACTGACATCACAGCAAGGTCCCGCCGACTGGTACGGTTCACAAAACAATTTTCGTGAGTTAAATATTTGATTGGCCGGTTCGTCTAATGGTTGAGCTGATTGAGCTAAGGTCGTCGTTTCGATTCCCACCCTGGACAAGTGATCGTGTGAACAAGCATGATCATTTGTTCTGTGTTACGACAATGTTTTAATTTAATAAATTCAGTACTCTTTTGCTAGGTTACACGTTACATTACACGTGTACGTTTCATCGTTGTAGGTAAAGTTGTTAAGGCGTAGAATCTACACAAACCAACTGACAAATTTGCATTTCATATAGTTAGGATTCCGAACAAATCACGAATGACGTCATTAGTTCCTGTTAAACTTTGTTATAACCTTGGACTGTTCTGAAGAGATGCAAATTTGTGCATTTTTATAACCGCATCTGAACACGCTAATTTAAATATTTTGTCCATCATATATCTTAGTGTTTATTCGCTAATTGGATATAAATCCACATGCTCAGACTTGGATATATATCATGTCCAACGTCACAGGTTTGACTTCGAGACGATTACGCTTTACTGTTGCTCACAAAGTTTTGATAGTTGCACTTGATATACTCGTAAAAGGCATCTGACTGACTTTGGCATATGACGAACAATTGAAGTACCGTGCGTTTATTGGTCAAAACAAATAGCCCGTTCTTTCTCAGTTACTTGTTACGCGTTTCCGTCCCTTTTATTAATATTACTCCAAGTATCTTTCGTCTGGTTGCTTATAGGTCTAGCCACATCTTTTGCTAGTCCTTCCTTGGAATGCATTCATTAAGAGGAAGATGATAAATTGGGGCTGATAAAACAGACAGAGGTTGAAGATACCGTCAATCTTGAAACGAAACTGATTCTACAACAGCTCATATAAGCCAAGCGTCTTGTTGATAAGGGTTAACGAATTGTGATATAATACTCAGTTTTTTTTTTGGTAGATTCACAAAGGTAAAAGGTGAAAATATATGTATGTCTGCCAGTACAGAATCTCAGATATGTAAATTAAACCACATCACAAACCGTTTATCACTAGATTATTTGCCTTTTTTTGTCTATTTTAATATTAAGCTAGATTAGTTGATAATAAGCTACACAAGGATAATTTATATTAAAACATATTATTATACATTTTAAAAAAGTAGTTATGATGTCTTATTTTTAAATAGTCTCAAAATATTTACATACTATTTTGTTTAAACGGTGATAAAACCATATTACAGCTAGGAAATACCAACTCGTATTAATTTATGTGTACAAAGGTATAAATCTTTTTAAGCTTATATATGTTTCCTAAACTATTTATTTACATAAGTATAGAAAATTACTAAGACTACACGGTTGGCCTAGTGGTTTAAGTGGTCGCCTGTGGGTGCAAATACCGACATATAGTTGTCCTAGGTCTGGGTGTTCTTTGTGTCCGTTTTAAAAAGGTTTTTTCTAGTAGAAAGGTCTTTTATCATATCACTGCTGCGGTCTCGTATTAACCTAGAATAAAACTCCTTAAACCTGACTATTCCTGTAAGATAAACTATCTCAAAAAGAGAGAGAGAGAACTGAAGTGAGATGTTTTTCAGTTCTCTCTCGTATCTCACAGACAACCCTCAGACTCCATATTATTCAGAGCCTGTACTATGGTGTATAACATAAATATTTCTTATTCTTAATTCATGCATATTATATATTAGACTAATTACACTGATATCTGAATACAACTCCTCAAACATTTTTTTATCCTAGAGATGAATCTAGCCGTCAGGATCGGATAATCAAAAGTGTAAAAGATTATTTCTTTTATTTTCAAGGCACGTGTAGCTTTATCTGCTAACGGTACCCCACGTGCATCACGCATGCTGCGTAACATATAGTAATGGTAGTGTTGTGCGGCGACAGCCGGCGGCCTTCAGACCCGGACCGATGAATATTTTTAACTTAGGGCCCACGCACCGGTAACACTCTTTCATTCCTGCATATAGTTGAACTAAATTTAGTTACCAGTTGACAATGAATGTGAAGTGACCAAATCACCTTTGGAACAATTAGTTACAGTACATTACACTAGCATTTACGACCAATCCGTCAATCAACTGAGGAGAAATCGCGTTTGTGAAAAACAGGTGCTTGTTTGCCACCTTAATGGGAAGAATTATCTGTTCTTCGAATCTTTGTTGGGGATAAATTTGATATTAAATAGCACGTTTTACAATTTTCAGTTACATATTACAATTTGACGCATTATGAGGGCCTGGGTTTGATTACTCTTTCAAAAACATAGTTACAATTTTCCTGTAAGGAATTGCTTGGTAGCAAACACCCGGAAAACAGTAACAAACTATTTTATAACCTTTTTTTTAGCTTATTTTATTATTGTAAGATCTTTATATGAGGATTGAGTTTGAAATTTTGCAAACTAGTTGATGCCCCGCGGCTCCGCTTGCGTCATAGGACATAACAAAATATATGTTGGCCGATTTATAGATCTACCCGACATGCACACAAAATTTCATACAAATTTAATCGTTTTAGAGAATTTTAATTACAAGATAGTCGGCAAAAACACATCTGCTTAGCCTACAGCGATATGCAGTCGTGAATATAAAAGAAATAAAAATAAAATCCAAGTAAACAAAGAGCTAGCTAAACGTACCGCATAATCATTATTCAAGGTAACTAGGGCTCATAGCGTCGATGATTACATTTCGTTTGCATGTGTTTTAAACGAACAAGGAAACGTGAAAACATCAAACAAACAAATAACAAGGTCGACAAGGGCTTCAAGAACACTAATTATACTATTGGTTTTTGTGACAAAACAGTGTAATCTTTTTTAAAAAGTCCCCCTCTCTTACTATTTTATATCCTGTGTGGTGGGGGACTTACAACTTGTAGATCACACAGTGTGATTAAAAGCATACACCTTAAGGTTAACTAGCTATAGTCGCCTATGTACAGTAATCCCCCTCCCCCCGTAAACCGCACTCAAAACTGAAATAGTCCACTATTCTAAGGGACTGAGGCAGCATACCGCTAAATGTGTCGTAGTATGTTGGTTTTTTTACGTGGGGGCCGTTGTTTCATTTCCGTAAAGCCGGAAAATGTGTAAGATTTTATATAATAAAAATATATTGCGACATAACACAGTGAGTCAAGCCTTATGATTCAAAAGAAGGAAATGATTCATTTAAATAATAATTATTTTCATGTTTATTTTTTATATTTTCTTCGAGCAAGTGTCTCAAAAATATATTAAAATTATTATTCAGTTTTAGTTTTTTTTAAAAGACAACTCCCGCATTAGGAATATAAATTCCTGTGTCGCGGGGGACTTTACAAACATAAATGAAACGGACACAAACAACACCCAGACTCAGAACAACAAATTGTGAATCACACAAAGTGTTATCCTACGTGGGATTTGAACCCACGACACTTGGCGCAGTAGGAAGCGGCGTGGCGACCGCTTAAGCCACTAGGCCAACCGTGCAGTCGATAATAATTGCCACCCAATATATTTTCTGCCTCTGTGGTATGTCAGGCCCATTGATGCCAAATTTAATTCAGATACGTTCAGAAAGGGATTGCTGATATATAATTCTTTAGTGATGATGCAGTTTATGCATCTTAAACTTATTCACTAGTTCATCACAGTGCATTCAGCGCTAATCTATCACCATCCAGATATAGCCGTGTACAAAGCTGCGTAGACGTCGACGCCGGACGCATGCGCTGAAGGCTCTTCCTAGCTGCGAGTGACTCAGCAAATCGTTATATAGTTCTACACTTCTGGAAATTTCTATTCGCTGTATACTGTGGTATTTACGAAGCGTATTTATGACCAGATTATACACGGATGAGTGATATGAGGGATTGCTAATTCTGTTAAAGCTGTGAAGCTAACGTTGCGTTTATGAGATTGTCGTAAGATAATTTTCCATATTTAACTTTACTAATTGCATTGTAAAAATAGTAATGGCGTTTATAAATAACGATATTGCGAGATGTTGAATAAGCTTAGTATTTTTATTGACAAACTAGCTTTTGCCCGCGGCTCCGCCCGCGTGTATGTTGGTTATCGCAGTAAAAAGTAGCCTATGTCCTTTTCCAAGGTTCCGTCTATATCTATGCCAATATTCATCAAAATCGGTTCAACGATTTAGGCGTGAAAACGTAACAGACAGACAGAGTTACTTTCGCATTTATAATATTAGTAGGGATTATACAACCACTCTGGCTTGACAACCTTACACTCCATTTATCAAGATAGATTTCTTTGAAAAGTTTAACGCCTAAAGAAGTGGCACCGGCTATTGTATAGATAAATTTAGAAGCAGTTACGAGTATTCCTAATTTAACTTCAACCGCGCGACTCTAAAACCATTCGAACATAAGCATTGCACCTAGATTTCTCCAGTTAATGCCTAGCAATTTCCAGTAGAAAGGGCTTTGTACTATTTCGGTTTTGGGCAAGCCATCAGTCATCAAAGCGTCCGTTGCTTCCGCGTTGGCAACGCGCCAGCGATGCACAAAGGATGCATTAAGGGCCCAGAATTATGACATGCACTTCTAAACACGCATTGGGAAGGCATTAGTGTACCGCCCTACTTCAAAATTGCCTGTTTAATGGTTTCTAAAAAGAGTAATAAATTTATAAATTGTTTTTTTACTGATGTTTTCAATTCAGTAATTACAGAGATTGTCAGAATGCAATTCGCTCATTTTATTTAGCACTAACGGAGACGCAACTTTATTTTAGTGAGCAAATCTTAAAAGATAGACTTATGCTGTCGAGGTCTTTTTTATAAAACAACTAGCTGATGCCTGCGGCTCCGCTCGCGTCCTAGGGGTATAAAAAATAGATGTTGGCCGATTCTCAGACCTACCCGATATGCTCACAAATTTTCATACAAATCGGTCCAGACGTTTCGGAGGAGTATGGGAACGAACATTGTGACACGAGAATTTTATATATAAGATTATCGGGGAAAAATTCTTTATATATTCTTTTTGTCAGATCCATAATAATATATTTCTAGAATGGAAGCTCTCAAAAATAATAATTTAGGCACGCAATGACAGCCCTCAAAGGCAACAGTTTTCCTCTATTTTTGCAACATTTTCTATTGATAGATTTGTAAAATTAATATAGATAGGAAACCAGCAGACGCCTCAATTGATCTCAAGCAATAATCTCCGTTTCATGTATGTTTGTAATACCCCACTTTTTTTTTTCTTGGGTGGAAATCTCCACGGATGCCCCACGTTGGTAGCTATGTCGAACTCGAACCGACTAAAACCGCACGCCTTCTCGGGTACTAGTCGGGGAATAGTACTAGTCGGTATACCCTCGAAAGGAAGTCCCTGGAACCCCGACTGTTTGTAATGTCCCCTGCGAAACAGGATTTATATTCCTAATGCGGGAGTTGTCTTTTTAAGAAAAGAAAACCTCTAGTAGGCCACACTTAAACATAAGCCTCTCCTCAAAAGGGGTTATTGACCTTGGTTTTGGTTTATGTCAAGTTTCCTTCCCTTGGCAGTGCCGTTGTCCTCATCTCCACTGTCCTGTATGGAGTATTGCAATGCAGGCCAAAGACCCTTTAAATCGTGTCTTAAATATAATTTTGCTGAATGGCCGTCCTTACCTTGACTCTCAATCTCTTGTCCACGCACTCTTTGAGCACTGCGAGAGGTCCTTCCACGTTCTCCATGCGTGTGAGAACATTTTTCGTCTTCCATGGCTGTCTTGTTGGCATCGTCGCTAAAAAGAAATCAATACTTTAGGAAATATCTTAAAGATAAAGATAATGATCTTGGTAATTTTTGTGAGATCCATAATAACATAAGGCTAAACAGCTGAACCGAATTGAATGAATTTTGGTATTAAGATAGACTGTACCATGGAGAAGGACATATGCTACTCATAGTCGCGATAACCGACAGACAGGCGGGATTAGTCGCGGACAAAACCTAGTATCTAAATAATTTACTGGTCAATATATGTTTGGAAAAACATGCTAACATACATTTCCACGCTGATTTCAGCACGAATGGGCCGGCTCGACCCGGCCAGTACTACCCTCACACAGAAGACCATCCTAATAATGACAGCATTCTTGCTGTCGTATTTCGTTGGTGAGTGTGAGACCGGAGGCCCAATCATTCTGCATCATTCTCCCGCCCTTCGAAGGCCGAGAGAATGATGCAGAATAATCAAACCAGGCTGCCATGGTAAGGGTCACCATGCTACATTGTCTACCCTCACAATAAGCGTGGTGACCCCTACTCCTGGATTCTACTCATGCTTTCCATCAGTCAGAGTAGAGTCACTTTGGCAGGCTAAAAAAAAATAAAAAAAATAGGAATCTGGTTAAGTGGAGTGATTCTACGGTATCACAACCAGCACTCGAGGATTCGAAGGAACGTACTTGGATAAATTGCCAGTGTCCAGAGAGCGATAGTATACCATAAATAAAAAGGTAGCACAATACGGCCATTCAACGTCATACCATTTCCTCGTATAAAATACATTTACGTTTCAAAGACATTCGGTGAACTCTGCCTGTGAACGACCGTACGAAACAAAAAAATAAACGGCCGAAAATAGCACAAAACAGAAACATCACGACGTACAACAATTAAAAATTACAACAAATTATAAATCTATTGTGATAATAAGCGGCGGTCGTTGCCCCGGGTGGCTGTTATCACAGTGGCATACATACAACACCTGTTAAAATATCGCGAGTACATTTGAGACGTAGACATGATGCGTGAAGATAGGTGCAGTCACCGTACGACCGGTCAATGGCTGCGCTTTTGTTGAACAAACGAACATTATTAAAACGTAATCGAAGACGATGTTAATGTACTAGTCTTATTTCAATGCGATGAAAGCTGGTTTAAATGTTTAACCAATCAGAACTTCATTATTCTGTTGTAGATATAATAATTCATCATGGTATATAGCTATCTCAAGTATTGAGAACTATTTCAAGCCAGTATTTTTTTTAAAATCGTATTTTCAATCTCGTAACCTAGGACCCTCACCATCCAATTTTTTATTTTCTCTCAAAATATTTGGCTGGCCAGAATTTGAGAGAATTATAGGGTGCGGGTACCAGGATCATTGGACTAGAATACTTAATACTTTCGAGCTTTTAACAGAGGCGATTTCAAACAATAGATATTACACGCGTAGGAGGCATTGCTGACTTACACCTATGTATGCACTCACAACTATTATTGGCGCTAAGACAAAAGAGAGTATTTCCAGATCTCATAAAAATGTTCCAGAACTACATAAACATGTTGCGAAGATTTTCAAAATATAAAAGAACTATGGACGTGGCCTGAAAACTGAACCCCCTCAGCAGAAAAATTCAGAGCTAACTTACAAAGTGTCTAGTTAAGTAGCCGTGTAATTCGCCTTTCGATACGTATGCAAAAAATACAAAAGTTAGGTAAATTGTACTTTCTGAATACATATTTAAATAATCATTATAGTGATAAATTGCCTACAGAAAACTTTCTACTTTGAAAAAAAAAACAATCGCATTCAGAGAGTACTAGGCGACCAGAAGCGTAAAAGAGGTTTGTCATAAACGTACTTTTAAAAACTTACAGAATGGAGATTCTATGCTCACTCAGCTTTTTTACTCTTGAAGTTAGCAACACTAAAGCTTCCAAAACATTCGTAGTGTACCAGGAGTACAGGCTTATCAAAGAGGTTTATCATAGTTTTTATTTCGTTTTCGGATACAGATCGTGAACCAAACGTCAAATCTAATTTATTCTTGGAGCCAAATATTAACTGCAAAATTTATTGTTATTTTAGATTTGCCTTGTATTAACTACAACCGATAAAAATAAACATTCAATAAATATTATTTTATCCTAAGTTCAAAAAATAAGCAGTAATGGAGCGGAGCACCTACGCATTAATAGAGAACTAATTTATTGCTTTTGATAAAATAGGTGTCTAAATATAGACAATCTAAATGAAATCAAGAGCGGCTGCAAGAAACGGGTTTGTTCATTACTAGAAGCGAGTAGAAAATCGCAAGTAGAAAAAATGATATAATGCAAGAGATGATTAATATTGAATCATCGATAAAGAATATGTATAGGAGACATGGTTTCGAATTGAGAAATCATTGAAATTGAAACTGGCTTAGAAAATAAGAAATTGGTTGGAGAAAACATGTGGTAAATGGACCTGGAAAGCCAACACCAATATAGTAAACAAAATCCGTTACGCAAACTCATCAATTTGTCATTATAATTATAAATAAAAATCGGCCAAGTGCGTGTCAGGCCACGCACAGGAAAGGGTTCCTCAGTCACCTATAATGGTATGTGGATTTAAAATCGTATCCAATAGATAATTGTTATGTTTACGTATTATTACGTTAATTTTGTATGACGTTTTCCAAGTGAGCGCATTTTACCATATAAGCCTTTATAACTCCTGAACTAAGAAAGTCATCTAATCGGTTATAGTTTTCCTTCAAAGTTCATTATATGGACCACCATCACGATTTTTTTCAGATTTTTTGAGCCAGCCGTTTAGCTTTTAGAGGGGGGGGGACGCCCTGTTTTTACAAAAAAGTGCCCTTTAAAGTTAAATATCTCGCAAACGGATACCTAAATCAAAAAATCGTCTAGGAAACCCTTTATTGTTTTTAAAAGACCTATCTAATGATACCCCACACGATGGGGTAGCCTCGAGAAAAAAAAATCATCCCCACTTTACGTGTAGGGGAGGTACCCCAAATAAAATTATTTTTCATAATTTTATTGTAGCACTTTGTCGACGTAATTACAACACGTATTCATGCAAAATTTCATCTTTCTAGCACTTACCGTTTGGACGGTAAGTCGAGGACGGACGGACGGACGGACGGACGGACGGACGGACGGACGGACAGACGGACATGACGAATCTATAAGGGTTCCGAGTTATGAACTTCGGAACCCTAAAAACTCGTAAACTAACAACAAATGTATGCAGCGGCGCGGTGCAAGGTACCAGGGAGGCATGGCTTGCGAGCGGTCGCCGGTCGCGAATTACTTTCACTCGACTATCCCCGGGCGCTGACCGCGCGGCTGGGGTCGTCGGCCGCAAGCGAGCGCGGGAAACGCCACCCGCCATCGAGCCATTCAGAAAAGCGCGCCATGTTTACACAGATGCGCGCCGAAACGCGTGCCGTTGCATCACTTCCGTTTGCGTTCCGTTTCGCCGCTTATTGACGACGTACCGATTTACTTTTATGCGTTTAACACAATTTTATTGCGTAATTCTGTTTGAATCTGTACTACCAGCTTAGGTTCAATATTCTTAGTATAAAAGTGTAAGTAAAAGCTTGCCGCTATTTTCTGGTAGTGTAACTCTTAACACTATCTTGAATACCTAATTAGAAGTTGAAATAACACAAATAGATTATTTGCGATGATAATAGTGAAAACGGCGGTGTCGGGCACTGTGCGCACGCACAGCCCACCGACTTAGCAAGATAGATAATAAAACGCAACCATTCGTTATTTTATTTTATAATTCGAAATTTTTTTACTTCACTTCATCGCATTTTCTTTTCTAATTATGAATGACATTAATCAAGTGCATAACATGCAATGATAAAAATCGAAATTAATTTATGACATTTTTTTTAGATATAAATAATAAACAAAAACAAATAATAAAAACAGATTTATATCTAATTTACCAAGAAATGTGACTAGAATTCAGCATTTCCAAATAATTTTCTTAATCGCAAAATTTTATTTATTTGTAAGCTGTGCTGTGTTCTTTGGCCCAATTGTTCGAATTATTGGTCCAATATTGTAGTCGTTTAAGTGAGTCCGTATTTAACTCAGATTAAATTACACAAGGCAAAACATAATATAATTTTTAAACTAGTTTTATTCCCTTTTATCTCGGATGACATAATTTATTTATCATTGCGTCTCTAGCGGGTATTGTGGAATTGATTTTGACTGGTAACACCGCTTTTTAGGATCACATTTCATCAGCCAGCTACAGGGTTGCCATAAGAAGTAATTTATTATGATTCATTGACATTCCTTTCAACGTAGAGAGCGAAGACACCATTTACAGATTTCTTTTATCTCTTTGACTGGTGTTTGCTTATGTGGAGATAACATCTACGCACATATTCGCATTCTTAAACCATTACAGAATCTATGGTTAAATTATGATTTTCAAGTATCAATGTGTCTATGTTGTGTTGAATTGTAATAAACTTTATTCTTCAGTCCTTAATAATTATCACTATTTTTTTTTATTCAAAATCCAATTCATATAATATGACGAAGTACTGGTATAAAAACATTTAAAAAAAACAGCAGAATTAAGGACGTCCTCTTTTGGAAGTTGTTTAAAAACATAATTATAAAGCCGTCAAAATTAAAATTATTTAGAAAAATCTTTAACTACAACACTTATTAAAAATAGAGAGAAGTTTCTAAATGTCCACTTAGAACCAATACAATCCCGACACAAAATAATTGAGGTCAAAATTCTGTGAGTTCAATCCCTTGGGATCTAGTTAAAATCCTGACTCGATTTTCGTGCAGTGCCAACAACCCTGAGCGCAAAATCTCTGGATGGCATGTCAACGACCGAGACTCCAGGCCGAGTGAGACGGCGAGCGCCACTCATGTGGAAAGCGGTTATGCAACAATTGTGCACGCGAAAGTCTAGCGAGCGGTGTTACGTTAGCACAACGATGCATTTAGATGAACGCATCGCTATTTATTCTTCTACTCTCCACAAGCGTCATCAATTTATAACCGTACTCAAATATGTGACTGACTTCAGCACAATATGGGTCGACTTGACCGAACTGATACCTTTTACGGCCACACAGAAATTGGTGTTAAGTTGGAGTAAATGGAATACGAAGACCCTTTCACTGAAAGAGTAGCAACTTAATACCAAAGGTATTCCATAGTTTCTTCCTATCAAGTGACTTATAAACCCCCTATAACATTTTACATTTTTACATTCAAATATTATTTATTATATTCATTGAACAATTGCAGTATTAAGCATTACACTTAGCAAAATGTACGTCCATGTAAAACGGCTTTCGAACAAGCACTTTCTTAGATAAACTCAATAGATGTAAATGAGCACGATTGTTCAGACCGTGTTTTAGTATTGCAAAACAATATGGCGACCGCAATTATACTCTAGAATCTACCAATACGCTTATATTAGGCTCACTGATTGCACAAAAGCAACTAATAATAACTAGCCTAACTAGCCAGCTCTAGTTAATCTATGGTATGTGGGTACCTGTCACTTTCCATCGCCATTTTTGTTGATTTGGCGGGAATAATTGTTATTAATGTCACGCGATCGCGTGTTTAACTTCTATGTAGATTTTTTTATTAAAACTATTAAACTTTCAAGGGTACTTGATGCTTATTTTATAGAGTAATTTACTTGTATTGATTCAAATGTATTTTTAATTCCAAAAAGAAAGAATTTCAACTATAAAAATGAGTACATAGTGATAAACTTAGACCCAATTTATCTTAGAGAATATTCTGATAATAATGGCAAACAATTATTGGAGTCACAGTGACGTTTTAGTCTCAAAGATATTACTGCTCTACGTAACAGAAATACGTATGAGATAACCAGAAATTATGTGTCTCTTTTCGTCATAAGCAAACGTGCATTAAGAATTTACAATATACCTTTCTCTCACTCACATTCCTACTCTGCACATTATTATTTTTTCTTAATCCAGGACATTCGTATTACCAAATTCGCAACACCATAATCATCTGCTGTGATGTAAAGCCCGCTAGAGTCTAAGTCAAAACGGTTTGTGGAAAAAAGGTTTACATAAGCAAGGCCGCCGGGCCAGCAGGTCACGGGCGATGCAAATGAGTTGATGCCATTGTTGATAACGAGTCATTCACAACCGGAGCTAGTTATGGTATGGTCGTAAAAAAGTATATTCTTCATTTGACCCTTTGGAAAAACGAGGTTGGTTCTGTTTAAAAATAATTACTTCACTCTTTGATCATAGAATTCTTAAGGGATCTTCAACTTTGTCTTTCTGTTTGGATGAATTTCGGTATAGATATAGATTAGATTTTGGAGAAGGACATAGGCTAAGTGTCCTAAAATTATTTTTAAACAGACTGTGCCATTATAACAAGGCAGGTAATAAACATTTACATATATATTATAGATAAACTAGATCAAGTTCTCAATTTGTATTATCCTAATTTTCCTAGTCGCGCTGGAACCCAGAGAGCCCTTGAGCTTAACAGTTAAGCATATTAACCACTAGCTCAACATGGCACGTAAAATATTTTCACGTAAAACCTTTATCTTCGAATCTTACCGTAAAATCGGTAAAAATACACCCCAACATCGGTAATTCCTAAGTTCCACTAGTAGTATCAAGTAACGCCGCGGGGCGAAGCTAGTCTAGAAATAAATAGCCGAAGTTACTCCTAATATGATCAGCAAAGCAGTGAGTACCATCAAAGTCGGTCCAGCCGTGCTAATTAAACGGAATAAACAGACAGAAAGCCAACAATTAAAAAAAAAGTAAATAGTAAGTATGTATGTACTTCTATATAAAGACTAGCTGTGCCCGCAGCTCCGCTCGCGTCCTAGGGGTATGAAAAATAGATGCTGTCCGATTCTCAGACCTACCCGATATGCTCAGAAAATTGCATACAAATCGGTCCAGCCGTTTCGGAGGAGTATGGGAACGAACATAGTGACACGAAAATTTTATATATAAGATTAATTTGAAATCACAAACAGATACAATTAAATTCATTAGTAAAGTAATAGCATTATTATTATTTCGGGGTTACGATATAAACCTTGATCCTTGAATCGAAGCCCTACAACTGGCTGGGTGGGCTGCGTAGATAATCCAAGGAGGGTTGTATGGGTAGTGGAGTTGCGAGGGGGGAGGTCGTCGGCCTCGGTTGACATAGAGCCGCGTGCGTTGAACGCGCGGCCTAGACTGACCTCATGCTTCGACCTGCCGTCTTAGATGGCATAGATATTTTTACACGATATAAGGTCAATTTTTGTGTTAAAAATGTATGCGAATCAGATATATGTAGTTTCGTTTCCTGTATTAAGTTTAATACTGAATAATAAATCAGTAAATGACTGCACGGTTGGTCTAGTGGTTTAAGAGGTCGCCACGCGGCTTTCTATTGCGCCAATTTTTGCGGGTTCAAATCAAGTTGGTGTTCTTCTTGTCCATTTCAAGCATGTTAGTAAATTCTCCGATACAAGAAATATATTCCTAATGCAGAAATTGCCTTCAAAAAATGGTTTATAAAGTATTATGTGCAATGAAATTAGTTTTTAATTTTAATAAGACGCGTTAATAAAACGAACAACGCCATCTTCATTTTTATCCGTCTTTATTTTTAAAACGGTCCTGAAAAATTTCATACTGCCTAAAATTATTAGCCTGTCTCAGTCAAATAGAAAAGTTAAATAAAAATAATTGACTGCCTTCGTGACATAGTAGTTGTCGTATGCGGCAGCTGATCAAGAGGTCTCGGTTTCGATTCCCGGGTCAGACCACCTTACACACAACATCATCTAGTCCCAAACTAAGCAGAGCTTGTATTATGGGTACTAAAAAACTGATATAAATACATAAACACACATTTTTTTAATACATAATAATAATATTATACATAGAAAAACACCCAGACTCCTAAACAAATATTTGTGGATCACACCGGACACCTCTTGATCAGCAGCTGCATAGGCTAACCACTAGACGAACAGGGCAGTCAATGCTAAGAGTAATGATAAATGCAAAAGAAAATCATATGAAAACACGAAAACTTGCTTTTACCCAAACATAAGACCACTCGAGATCATTTTTTTACCCCCACGAACCTCCAAGTATTCAATTTTACACTTAGCAATAAAGATATTTCATTTGATTATTAAAACACCTATATATAGAATCAACGCTTAAGATTTCCTCATATAGGATTAGAACACTTCGAATTGGTACACAAGTAAGTTTTACAACTTGTCATTGGACTGCTTGTGCATTAAGCACTTTAATAGTATTTTGAATTTTTTTAGATTCCGGCAAGTCAATAAAATATTGTGTGGTGACAGATTAAGAATACAGAGTGTCACCACCCCTATTCATCCCGCGGGTGTCGTAAAAGGCGACTAAGGGATAAACTACACAAGACAACATCAATGCAAAGAGAAGGAAAACTTGAAACCAACCCTATACCAACCCTTCTGGCCAGCGTGGTATAGTAGGCCAAAACCTCCTTTCTAAGGAGAGGCCTATGTCATGCAGTGGACTGTTAAAGACTGTTGATGATGATGAATAAAATATTGATATTTGTATGTTTTCCATAGTCACACAAGTTTGTCGCTGGTATTAGCGCTAAACTATATGCTAATACAAAGGCATGTAAAATACACAATTTCAAGTGATATTAGTTTGTTACTACTGCTATTGCCTATTAGGTATTTTTTTTTTAAAGTCAATGTATATTTTTTAAAAACAAAACCACTAGAGACCAATTTTTTGAAAGATAAACTAAACTTACCTGAACAGTGAATCTTATTCAACTGGATTTGAACGTAAACTCTTTTTATAATGAAAATTAGTATTCATGTATGGACTCTGCTGTACTTAACCCTTTTTAATGTGTTTTAAACGGTTGACCGAAAGAAAAAATATATAAACATAACCTCAAAATACATACCTTCATACTTTGCGAATCTTTGCCTATTCTTTTCTAAAAGTTGTTTCTCTAGTTCTTGTTTTTTCTTCTCTTTCTCTTCCTCTCTTTTCCTAACCAATTCTTTCTGTCCAGCAGGAATTACCTTCACATCTTTCATTTTCTGCGCCGACTCATAGTGACTGACATTTTCATACATTGGGGCATTTTGTACAGGAACTTTTGTCTTTGTAGAGTACAGAGCTTTAATAGGATTAAAGTTAGAACTACAAGCACTAACTTCTGACTCAGAAGTCGAGGAATCAGAATTTTCTTTTTCTGACATGACGTCTCGAGTCTCAACAAAAACAATAAATAAACAGAAACACATGACCACAGATAAAACATGTGATACGTTTCGTTTCACCCACAGAGTTGGCTGAAACCGGTAACTTTAATATTATTTGAACAAAATGTTATTATAATTTTCAGCAATAGTGTGATGCGGAAATTGTTTTAAAGCTATTAGTTATTAAATTACTTTACAGTAAATTGTTATAATTACACTTTTTATTGACTGTGTAATTCATATTGATCGCGTGGTAGAATGCTGAAGGTTCTTCCTTCAAAGCCAAGAATTCCACTTAATTTATCAAACAATACGTAAAAGAAACAGTCTTACAAATAATATTAATTTTATTCCTTTTTTACTTTATTCCTTAGTAACACATTAATGTATTCTATATTAAAATATATTTAATAACATTTAAACATTAATAATTTTGTAAACCACTGAAGTAATATCAAGCTAGAATCAGCGAGATGCTTAGCTCACTTGTAATTACGCCAAGTCAATGCAAGGTCCTCAAAGCAATATGCAATAGGAAGTTAGTACCAAGGTTAAGTCTCACTGAAGTCTAATAAATCTTTTTAATAGTCATTATTGGTTTATTTATATCTATATAAAGTAAAACACAAAAAAAAATAAGTTGCACGCTAGATTGTAAATAGTGTACTCTTTTATTTAATAAAAATACTGTTTTTATTCTATTCAAAATAATAAGAGTCCAAATTTAATACGACATGTTGAACATTATTTATTTATTTACAAATTAGCTTCCGAAATTCAACTATAGATGGCGCTGTATGAAATTTTAAGAACATTTAAAAAGCTTTATCCTTTTCTTTTCTTCATTTCTTTAAAAACTAATATTTACTAAGTCGTCGTCGTCGTCTATCGTATGTGAATCATGATTATTAGTTTATGTAGGTATGTATTGTTCGGCGTATTAATTAATTTATTTATATCCATTACATGAATAATGTAACATGAAGTGAGGCTTGAAGGTTCATACTGTATCGAGTCATTTTAATATTAGTAATGATAAACAAGAGATAGGTATTATTTAATAAAACTGTTTGCTGTCTTTGTAAAATGTTAGTGCGACATCTTACGGTGCGTAGAGGAACTAAAAACATTTAGCTTTCAAGATTTAAAAGCTGTAAAGCCTTATAAAGAATGATATTCACAGTAATAAGAGTAACACTATGGGTTGTGTAACCATAGTGCAGTTTTTTTTTTACTTACCAAAAAAATTATAAAAGTTTACTCTTTTTCAAGGTCGTATTTAGAATACCCTTGACTGATCACAAATATATCATACATTATAAATTATTTACCTTGGTATTTTTAAACAACAAGTTAAACACACCCCTCTTAAACAATCTAAGTTTAATTACATTGGAGTAGACTTCAAGACGACCCCAACTTAATTTCGATAAAAATCTCAAAATTTTCTTACTTTTGCCCATTGATATAGTTTAATAAAATAGATATTATATATTTACAAACGCGCTCACCATATATGTTGTACAAAAAAACAAACCTTTATACCACATGACGTTTAGGCTTATTGTTTTTTAATTTATACATCGCCCGCGGTCCCGCCCGCGTGTATCTCGGTTAAGTATGTATAAAAAGTATCCTATGTTACTTCTAATACCTCCAAAAATATGTGTACAAAGTTATATGATGATCCGCTGAGTAGTTTTCGCGTGAAAGCGTAACAAACAAACTTACTTCGGTGGGCTTGCTAAAGTTGGTATACACTGCTTTGTGCCAGTCTATCTTGATATACTGAATTACGGTCTGGGGTGGGGCATCAGTGTCGCGTCTTATCTGCATCGAGAGAGCACAACGCGCGGTGCTCAAAACACTATTAAATAAACCATTTCGTTTCTCAACCACTCTTCTCTTTAAAGACCTACAATTATTAAGTGTCAGAAGACTTTACATTCTGAAAATCACCCTTTTAACTCACAGTGAAGTTATTACCTCTGGGATCTGCAAGGACATGATCGGGAAGCGCGTCATCAAACTCCCTTTACATACCGTTAAAACAGCATTTGCCCAGCGTTTTTGTTGCTGCATGAAACCTTATATATATAACAAAATAAACAAAATTTGTTGGTTGGTTTTTATTTTATTTTTATTTTTTCTTTATTTTAGTCAAATTTTATTCAGATGTACCTACTGTCATTCGAATTGTGAAGCCGATCATAAAGACCTCACACAAGACAGGCTGTGCCTAGTGTGTGAAGTCTTTGGAAGACTTTAATATTTGTTCAAAGGAAAATAAAAAATTATTATTATTATATTATTATTATTATTACATTCACATTTATAATATTAGTAGGGATGTTACACAAAAAATGTCAGATTCTCTGATGTCTTTTGGTCCTAATCATGGTCACCGGTGGACTGATAGAAAATAATTACTAGGGCTCGGAATAGGTAGTTTAATTTTATGTACTTGCAGAAATAAAGTCAACGTAAGCATAACATGGATAAACCATAACATAAAATTCGCAATACTGATTATTCCAAAATGTTTTTCAATAAAGGTTAGATCACGTCGAAGGTTAGGATTTTGCAATACTTCTTTCGCTTTCTTTATAGATTGTACTTCTTCATCATGAAATAAAGAAAGAATATGTGATATTTCATTGAAATATTTTTTATAGTAAAAAGCAGCTTCTAGCCATGTACCCCACCGAGTTATAACTGGCTCTGGAGGCAAGGGCATATAGTTTTTACAATCTCTGAAAATAGTAAGTTCCCCGGGATTTCACAGGCATATCCATACTATTGATGTCACAAAATCGCAAGTACATAAAATTAAACTACCTATTCCGACCTATAATAATTACAAATACATGCATCTATAACAAATCAATAAAATTGGAGTGTCTGTCTGTATGTACTCGTAGATAATATCAAACAAACAGTTTTTTAATAAATGCATATGAAAGTATATAAATACGGTACTGACATCCAAAATAAAATTTTATTAATTTTCGTCTGTCTGTGTGTGTTTCTTTTTTGAAACAAACATTTAACAATTACGTTATAAGCAACATTATCATTGAACGCTAATGATTATTACTCATTATTATATCTTACAACAAACTGCTGACAAAGAAAGCGGTACGAGGAAGCATTTAGAAAAGAAAAGTGACTCTATAAACTTCACATGACAATTATAGTGAAAGAGCTGGCATTGTTCAATTTTTTTACCAACGCTACTCGTTTGTTTGGTAGCATCTCTTTGTTTCGCGGCTCAAGCGCAGCCTTCCGTGCATTGTAAGTCCCGCATAATATGATTACGAGAATAAGTTATGTTTGTTACGTTAATAATGCTTTTTACTTTTGTTTTGGTCTAGTAGCCGTCAGCATTTTATGGACAGTTGATTTTGTGATAAACTTTACGTAACATAGGTGTAAAATAAATTGACTGGAAACATTTTGTTTATATTGGTGGATGGTGACTCCTGGATGCCACTCATGCTTTCCATCAGGCAGAATAGAGTCACTTTGGTAGGCTTAAATATGGAAAAAATAAGACTACTATTAGTTGAGTCCTAAAAGTTACTTAATCTTATAACTAGTAGAGTGGAACGGGTGACTGAAAAATATCCAACGGCACGATAACGTAGCCACAGCGTGTCTTGTCAGTCCCCAACTGCACTCTTGGGACATATGGCCTTAATCCTCTCCTGGAGATCCGAGCCCAACAGTGGGACGTTATGGGTTGTTGATGATCAGAACTAATTAACGAAGATTATCTACTCATCAACTTATAATTAAGACCCAACTATCGCAATCGCTTCCGTGTGGTGACGGATTAAGAATACATAGTGTCACCACCCCTATTCATCCCGCGGGTGTCGTAAAAGGCGACTAAGGGATCAACTACGCAAGATAACATCGATGCAAAGAGAAGGAAAACTTGAAACCAACCCTATACCAACCCGTCTGGCCAGCGTGGCATAGTAGGCCAAACCCTCCTTTCTAAGGAGAGGCCTATGTCCAGCAGTGGACTGTTAGAGGCTGTTGATGATGATGACACATACAAACATATAATCAGTCATATTTCCACAAAAAGGTAGGCAGAGGTGACGGATAAGCACTCTTGGGACATATGGCCTTAATCCTCTCCTGGAGATCCGAGCCCAACAGTGGGACGTTATGGGTTGTTGATGATCAGAACTAATAAACGAAGATTATCTACTCATCAACTTATAATTAAGACCCAACTATCGCAATCGCTTCCGTGTGGTGACGGATTAAGAATACATAGTGTCACCACCCCTATTCATCCCGCGGGTGTCGTAAAAGGCGACTAAGGGATCAACTACGCAAGATAACATCAATGCAAAGAGAAGGAAAACTTGAAACCAACCCTATACCACCCCGTCTGGCCAGCGTGGTATAGTAGGCCAAAACCTCCTTTCTCAGGAGAGGCCTATGTCTAGCAGTGGACTGTTAAAGGCTGTTGATGATGATGATGTATCGCAATCACTCTAAAAAGTTTCCTTTCTTGAGAATCATTGAAGAATACCTATGTCTATCAATGTACGTTCTATAGCTGAAACATTGATGATGAAGATGCATTCTATTTGGTCCTGTTTCAATCAATCAACAATCCATAACGTCTTAATGTTGAAATCGAGTCTCCTCTCAGGAGAGGGTTATGGCCATACGTCCCAACGCTGGCCGACTGCTTAGTTGAACTTTAAACAAAAAAAAATTCTCATTACATTTGTATCATTCAAAATCTGGATGGTACCTACTAAGCCGGGACTTTCACATCTGAAGAATAGTTACATCAGTGAATTGTTAAAATTCCTTGCCTTTGCCAACATAAGTAAAAAAATCAAATTCGTTCCTAAAAGCCAAGGTTTCTATAAAATGAATTAGATACAAAAAATTAAATATTTTTCGTTCGTTTTTTATCAGCCTTTTACGAAAAATTGTTTTCTAGACCTCGCTAATTCTCTATTTACTTATGTGAAAGTTAACATAAAATATTATTATACATTTATTTTTCATTGTAATTTTTTGTAAGCAGTTTTAAAATGTATGCCTTTTGTTATTTCCAGAGCAGCGCGAGCGTGTGCGCAAGTGAGTGAGCGCCGCGCTGCCTCTATGCTGTATCGACGCAGATTCGACATACATCGGGACGTCGCCAGGTGATCTCGATGCATCGCCGCTATCACATTTACAAAAACAATTGTTCATGCTATAATCCCGAAGAAAAAAGAAAATTATAGCTCAAAATTTAATGTAACCAAATTTTTACTTACTACATGTTCTGCCATCTAGTGGTGAGAACTAAACTAAAACACTAACATTCTAAATTCAAAAGTTTTTTGAAACGTTTTGGCAATTTCTCATTTTAAAATATTTATTGCAACTATTACTAATAAATAGTATACTTACTAACATTCTCTTGAATTAGTTTTAAGCATTTGCTAAGAGACGTGAAAGCCTACGCTCGTAATCTTGACAGGTCGCTGCTGAAGAGAAGTGGTATACGAGGAGTGAGGTAACCTGGCCGGGAGGACAACACCACTGAAGAGTTCAGAACAGAGCCATCTGTCGTCTATTGGCAACAACAAACATACCGATATGTGTTCCCCCGCAACTAAGTACCTAAGTTTCGCGTAATACTACATCGAATAATGTACGTTCCGTCCAAGAAGCTGCCAAACATTTTGAACGAATTTATTAGTGTAAATACATTTTTGGACTTTATAATAATATATTGTGTATAGTTCGCGAGTGTCGCGTGTGTAGTGTGGTGTGAACAACGCCACCTAGTTTATAAAACTGAGTAAGGTGGCGGGGACGCATGCGCCATCTGGACCGGCGCTGGCGATGCCATTTATTGAAGACGAATGGTGGTCTGCGGAGAATGAGGGAAGAATGGTCGACCTCTCCAATTGCCTGCAGGTAATATTCATATCTGGTTATTATAATCAATAGTAACACTATCATGCAATCTGTAGAAAAACAACAGTTGTTTTCTAAAATAGTAGTTCTTGTTTTGTTTTGTTCTAAAAAAAGTGAACTTGGCGGCAAATAAACCATAATGGGTGTCTAAATAGTTATTTTTAATATGTATCGCAGAGCCTTTTATGTACTTCTATATGATTGCGACACAACGTAACAAAAAACAGTCGTCTTTAACCAATCCAACATAGTCACTAGTTAATGAGTAATTGTTATTATTCCAATATAGCTATTTGTTTAAAGATATTAAAATCATTAATATTCATGATAAAATAATGTGAAAAGTAGTGAAATGCACACAAAATGTGCTAATAATAAACCAAACCGATTAAACATATTAAACAATACCGTTTAAGTGCCTATTAAACATTCAAAGAAAACTTGAGCCAATAAATTGCCTTAACTGTTCAGATTCTTGCAATTTATTTCTCTTTTAAAATGCTATGGGTGAATAAAACGATGTACTTATACTTTTAAGAGAAACTACATTTTTGTTAATTTTATTTAAGTAATATACTTGGGTAAAGTCCTACACGATTTTGATTTTGGAAAAGTTTAAGTTAGCATTTGAAGAAAGAATAATCGTACATAAACATTCATCAGTTCCAGGACGCGGTAGTCGCAGCCGGCGGTCAAGCGGCCGCTCAACTACAACAAATGGCGACATCTTTAGGTGACCTCTCGCAAGCCGAGCTCTCAAACATCGTCACAGGCCTGACCCTCGAGCCCGACACCGGCGAGGCGGCTGACCCAGACGACATCCTCAAGCAATTAGGGGAGTCGGCCTTCGATAATTTCGAAACGTTTTTCACTGACCTCACAAATGCTACTGCGTCGGCAGTACCACCGATTGAAATAAAGGTTTGTAACATTGAATAGTTGGCAACATTAAAAAAAACACACACACACGCGCACACGCGCACACGCGCACACGCGCACACGCGCACACGCGCACACGCGCACACGCGCACACGCACACGCACGCACACGCACGCACACACACACACACACACACACACACACACACACACACACACACACACACACACACACACACACAAAAGTAAAAATAACACTTGAAATAAATTTAACTTCATATCGATTTTTTTCTGATGGAGTAGGGTTAGTAAATTATTACGAAGACATATTTTTTTTTAAGATTTTTTTTAAGAAGACCAAAGTTTACAAGCTTGATTATATGATGTACCTATATTTAATGTACAAATACACCTGTCACTCATGCTGGCAACAACTCTAGTGATAATAACCACCAAAAACGAAAGAAGCGGTCTCACTTCTTACTTCTGACCTATGTACCTAGCAAAAGTAGCAATAAGTGCCAAATGGCTGCACACATTGCTTCAAACTGCCTTTTGAAACCGCGACTTACCCTTTACAGAGTTCATCAATTCCTCTAGTACAGATTATACTATTTAGTGGCTAATAGAATCAGTCCCAAATGTATATAAATTTGTTTATGCATCGATGTTTGCAAGAGTGGATTTGAAAAATAAAAAAGTAGATAACATTATATAGTACAGAATTACTATAGTTATCTAAATGAGTTGTGTGGTGTGTATACCTCTTATGATTTAAATAATGTCTTTACTAAGATGAATTCTTTTTAAATTTCAGCAAGAAGAAAATAACAACATAACATCGCCAGCGTCGAGTAGCCAACTACAGGGCTACTATCAACAAAACAGTCAATTATCAATGCCAAACAATGGCCAACAACGGTTACAACAACTGTTGAGATCTGGCACTAGCGCCATCAACAATGCCGTTACCAATACCATCAACAATGGACGATACAACATTGCCTCTGCGAATCCTTTGCTTGCGGAAAAGTTATCAGCGACATCTAGCGCTATAAAGCAAGAACCAATTAGTTCTGACTACAACACAACGAGTATGAACTACGGGAACGCGTCGCCGATGCAGAGAATGCCGAGTGGGAAGCCGCAGGTGCACGATGCTGGTGGAGGTAAAGGTACGTTTTATTATTTGTTAGATTGTAAGTTTTGTTTTAGTGACATCTCTTGGCGAGTTAAAGACCACATGCAACAATAACATTTAGTTAAATAGTTTCAGTATTCGCTACTAGATGTCACTACTACAAGTTTTAACTTGAAGTAGTTGGGCGATTGGCTAACAGATGTCACTACTCGGTCACATACAATTGCAGTTTGCATCATGTCGAGATGCATTACCCACGATGCAGTTTTCTCCTCGAGATCACAATCCACTTTCGATTTCCACTCGAGGAAGTGCCGACAATTTTCCTTTCACGAATTGCCGCTTTTACTCCGTAAATCGTTTAGAGCGACTAGCTGCGAGAAAGTTTTATTGTAAGAAACCAATATTACTTAGGTACCTACTTCCAATATTGATTGCCATATAATTTTATAGACATTATTAAATAGACATTATTATTGAATGAAATTTCTAGCTTAAGTAGGTATATGTTTTCTATGTTCGTTTAGAGGTAACACTTAAGTCGACAACTTAGTTTGCGATCACTATTATTTTCGCTAATAAATATATTAGACCTAAACGCTTTGATTTAATTCTTTCAAAACCAAAGTATATTTTTGAAGTAAGCTTTATCAGGCACTTTCGAAACGTTATATGACTGACTCTAGGTGTGCAGTTACAAAATGTCATTGCTATGGAGAATAGCCCTCTAGCCAAGTTGCAGACGTTTTCTATTCCATTAACTATTTTATTTCTCTATTTTCTTATTCATTGGATCATATTTTGGATCATGTGACTGACATGAGTGACAATGGCCAATGAAACAAGAGAATAGTGAATAGTATGGAAAGCGAAACATTTTTGCAGCTTGGCTGGCAAAAAACCCCTGTTACTTTTTGAAATTTAAAAGTAATTTTAGTGACCACTTTTAGATCCACAGTCAGTAAGAGATCGCCTGCTATTTATTAGTTTCTCTATTTGTCATTTTAAACTGAAAAGTTTGTAAAAAAAACAAAAAAAAAACGTAACAATATTTGAATTAATAAAATATGATGTAGGTGCAAGGATATAGATTTTTTTATAGTATGTAATAGTTTGGGTAAATAAGAATTGAACTTGCATTAGATATAACTAATATGTTGCTTTACAATACAGATGAAAAACTTAAGATTTATAATATAGACTCAAGATATATATTGAATCAATTTCTTTCTTTATTTTAATTGATATGTTGGTTTGTTCCCAACTCATATAACTAAGTATTTATTTTAGAACTACATTGTACGCCAATAAATTATTAAATTTTGTATACAGATATAAATATACATTAATAATTTTAAACTCATTGAAAATTCCAAAATTCAGACTGCCTTGTCGGTCTAGTGGTTAGCGTATGCGGCTGCTGATCAAGAGGTCTCGGGCTCGATTCCCGGGTCGGACTAAATATTTGTGTGATCCACAAATATTTGTTTCGGAGTCTGGGTGGTTTCTATGTATGATATGTATGTATTTATATCAGTTGCTTAATACCCATAATACAAGCTCATCTTATTTTGGGACTAGATGATGTTGTGTGTTAAAGATGTCCGAAATATTTATTTATTTAATATGTGTGTGTGATTTCAAATTGATATTATCATGACTTCTGAAATATTTTCATTTACGGTAATTGAACCTTAGAGTTCTCGGCTCACGTATCAAGTTGGCTCAAGCTAGGCAGCTCGCGAAATTGATCGTCTATTACTATCTCATGAGTAGGTTAGTGGCGCCCCCACGCGGGCGGAAGCGAAAGCGATACGAGGTGGACGGTATCTATCTAACAGCTTTCTACAAGTGTAATAATCTGACGTGGCTGCTACTTGGCACATGATGTTTATTAAGAAAGTTTACAAGAAAACTGTGTATCACTACTCACCGATAAAACTTAGGTATATAATTATATACCTTTGGTTAACCGTGGTAATCTCTAAAATTACTTACTTAATTAATTATTTACTTAAGTAATTATTTACCTGATTTTTAAAGAATGTTTGAGACTATTTAACAACACTCTGTGTGTGTGAAGGGCAGTGACCAAAAAACTCCAAACAAAAAACTGCTGACAATTTTTTGCCTAAAAGAATCTCACGGGTTGGATGAGAACATTCTTATTTAAATATGTATGCCTCATTTTGTAGTGTTATGGAGAAAATTTATAGTTCGCTAATAAAATAACTCCCTACTATGGCTTCTTACTCTATGGTATCTATTATCACTACATATTTTATAATATAGTACTCCGCCGCGACCATCTGTCTGTTTGTTCGCGATAAACTCAAAAACCTTTGCACCGATTTAAATAAAGTTTTGTACCCCTTTTTTTTTTTTTTTTTTTTTTTTTTATGTGTGGAAAATCATCATGGACCGTCACCCCACCGGGGGTTACGGCGGGGTGGTGTGTCGGACTTGAACCGACTAAAAACCACACAGTGTGCCCTCTCCGCGCTTCTCCGTTTAGGAGGAGGAGAAGTCCAGGGTGAGATCTCCTTCTGAGAAGTTTTGCACCCCTAGTCTAAGGCCTGAGTAAGGCTTTTTACCACGGTGACCGTTATAAAAACGGGTGGAGCCACAGTAGAACAGGGATGAAAAAGTGATGACACTATCAACAACATATTAACAATTAAGGTATTAATAATAAAAGTTTAGTAAAATAAGCGCAGATTTCACAGATAAATAGGATAAAATCTCAAAATGCCCATGAAACAATTGCAAAGAGGAAAAGTCATTATACATAATATGCGACTTGTAAACAAAATATTTAAACTGAATTACATGAAGAGTGTTTATAGGAAAAGGTTAGTTGTTCATAAATATGCATAATTTCCTAGTATATAATCCCGGTTTGTGTGTCAAGGTGACAGCAGTGTTGTTGTCATATGTCTCGTCGTATGGGACTAAAAGGTAAATAATAGTCCAAGATATCAGGACGGCCAGACATTACTCATTTTCACACTATTTGAGTTTCGCGGTGTTTGGCCTAGTGGTTTAAACTGTCGCCAAGTGTTGTGAGTTCAAATCTCACATGGGACAACACTTTCCGTGATCCATAAAATGTTGTTCTAAATCTGGGTGTTCTTTATGTCCGTTTTTTGTATGTTTGTAAAGTCTAATGCGACACAGGATGAATATTCCTAATGCAATACTTCTTCTGAGCCAAGTCGGGACAAAATAACAAACACAGTATGAAATTTCTTTCGTGGAACTGTTGGGTTTTGAGTTTATCAATATATCGTATGTAGGTGTATCCTAGTTAATCCGCTTCCGGCCTAGTAAAATGGCTTCCAAAGATAGCACTAAAGTATGTGTAATATATTCAAAACTAAACGTCTTAAAGTTATTTGTTATCAATTGACGTCTATACTTGGTATAGTTGGATAGTTTAAAGGGAATATTTTGTTATATGCGTAGTTGAAGTTATATGCAGAAATCAAACGAGCGTGGTTATTTGAGAATCAAACGATCAAAAGGTCTCGGGTTCGAATCCCGGGTCGTGCCAAGTGTTGTTAGGTTTCTTTTATAAGAAATTCTTAATAACATCCCGAAGTGTGGAAGTATGGCGGTGTTTTAGGTCTGTGTCGTGTTAAAGCGTCGGTCTCGGTTATCATGAACATCTATGACAATCGTTATTGGGAAATCAGTGCCCTTAAATAAGCTGTCAATTAGTTCAACCTTCGAATAGTACACCGTTAGTTAAGCGGAGGTTCAATGCCAGTCACAATGTAAAAACTGAAATTCAGGTATAATCGTTTAAACTAGTAGCCGATCTGAAATAATCTTGATAATAATGAAGGCTGGTAAGATGATGATGAAGCAGTAAACGAGTAGTCATATCCCTAATAAGGAGTGCCTACAGCCGCCCCTGGACCTTTGCTACTCAATAATCACCTAGAATTTTATATATACTTCACATATAGCGTAGTAGTTCAAGCGGTGGTTTCCGCTGAAGTGTCATGTATTCGATTCCCGCAAGAGTCAGTAGTAGGCAGTAGAGCTACGCTGATTTCACCACGAATAAGCCAGCTCGACCCTGAGTACTACCCTCACACAGAACACCACCCTAATAATGACAGCATTCTTGCTGTCGTATTTCGTTGGTGAGTGTGAGACCGGAGGCCCAATCATTCTGCATCATTCACCCGCAAATGATGCAGAAGCAACTGGAGGATGGTGACCCCAACTCCTGGATTCTACTCATGCTTTCCATCAGGCAGAGTAGAGTGACTTTGGTAGGCTTGAATATAAAAAAAAGTCAATAATTTTTGTGACCTGCAAATAGTTTTCCTGGGTCTGTATCTCTGTCTGGTTTGTTTGTGAAGTCCTTCGCGATTAAAGTTGTATTCCTTGTACAGGGGTTGTCATTTTACCAAAATAAATAAATAAATGTTGAGTTGGGTCTGCAGTAGTATGTATTCCAAATGCAGCTAAAGAATCGCTTTCTTTGTAGTACTCAGAGTGCGATAGTCCATAGTTTCCTTAGCATGACTTTTATGTAGAAATAGATATTGTATATTATAAACAAGTTACGGGTCTCTTATTACTCAAATCTAGGTCTAGTAGATATAGTTATAGAAAACTAGATTTTATCTATAGGTATATTAAAGGTAACTAGAAAAAATCTAGTAATAAATCTAGTTGAATCACGGTGAAGAGTTAACTATTTTATTCCCTAATAGTCTACGTTTTAGATTAAAACTTACCTACTGTTCATGATAATACAACACGATAATAAACGTAGATTTTAATAAATTAATTTTTTTTTAATAGTGGGTATGTAGGTTCGTCACACTATTTAAATTTGTGTAGATATTAGACATTGTTAGTTTATAAACTTTAGATTATAGTTTAAATAATTAGAATTTTAGTTTAAAGTATGTACATAAAATGTAACAAATCAGATTAATAACTTGCTAAATTTTGTCAAAATAGGTGCAGGGATTTGGGGATCAAATTTAAAACATTAGTATGTATATTCCAAGAGCCTACTACGTATATCTTGGCAGTCAGATATGCTGCCACTGCACCACAACTTTTAAACAGTTGTTTGTGTTACAAATGAACACGTCAAATGACGTGACACATTTCATAGTAACTTTGAACTGAGCGGTGTCGGCCATCTTTAAAAATAAGTCAAGTATTTTTAACTCGTTCAAAAACTCACAGAAATAACTGACATACTGAGATATACACATGTAATATAATATTATGTTACTTTAATGTAAGAACGCGTCTGTCACAACTAGGATAGTTGATAAATTTGAAATTTACATATATTTTTTTATGTTTTTATAGGTAGACGTAGATGCACGTAGCTTCGCTCGCTTGGGTTTCGCCCTTTATTACATGGGGTATAAAATACTTTACGCCCCATTCTCAGACCTTTTAGTTAATTAAATTCAAAGGTTCGCTTTTCCTGACAGGTGTATTTAACTTCGCTTTGAAATTTGTTGACTGCACGGTCGGCCTAGTGGTTTAAATGATAGCAACGCTGCTTTCAACTGCGCCAAGTGTCGTGGGTCCAAATCCCACGTGAAACAACGCTTTGTGTGATTCAGAAATTGTTGTTTTGAGTCTGGGTGTTTCATGTAAGTTTGTAAAGTCCTCCGCGACACAGGATTACATTACTAATGCGGGAGTTGTCTTTAAAAAAAAATACTCAGTCGAAATATTATTGGCATAGTGACAACCCTATTCGTCTAAAGACACTCACGAGAAATCAATTTTATTGTTCAATAAAAGAGAAAATACCGCTACTTGAGTTTTCAGGCAGAGATATCGTCATCCGGGACTTACAACAGTTCTTTTTTTTTTATACCTAAGCCTACCAAAGTAACTCTACTCTATCTGATGGAAAGCATGAGTAGAATCTAGGAGTAGGGGTCACCATTCTCTCACTGTGAGGGTAGGCAATGCAGCATGGTGAACCATAGTCCCATACAATGGCGTCCTGGTCCGATGGCCTGGCGTATGCGACTGCTGATCAAAACGTCTCGGGTTCGATTCCCGGGTCGGACCAAATGTTTGTGCGATCCGCAAATATTTGTTTCTTAGTTTGGATGTTTTCTATGTAAATTATGTATCTATTGACAAAAAAAGTATGTTTATGTATTTATGCCAATTGTCTAGTACTCATAATACAAGCTCTGCTTAGTTTATGTGTTGTGTGTAGCATGTCCGAAATATTTATTTATTCCTTTTCTAAATATAAGAATTAACCAAAAGTTCAAAATAAAATTTCAAAGCAAAGGCCTTGTTTGCTACCGTTCAGTTAAATAACCCGTAAGACAGCATCCGCAATCTTGCACTCCACATAGTGCGTCAGATACTTGCGTGTGTGCGTACAACCATGACCTCGTTTTCACTGCGCGCGCGCAAACACCACGCTTGTGTGAGTGAGTCGGTGTATATCATGTACCTGTCTGTCTGTGTGTGTTTTGAGCATAACATGTGCTTGTGTTATGTCACCTAGTGATAGGGTCTGCGATACAAATTGTAGGTATTTCTTGAAAGGACTATTTTTATAGTTATAGTCAGAGGAGAATGATTGCACGAATAGCGCCGTCACCACTGCGGTCACATCTCCGTTTTCTACTGCGCTGAGTATTTTGGGTTCAAACCCAACATTGGTCAATAATTTTTGTGAATCTTGATGTCTTGTATGTTCTTTGTGCCAAAATTCTTTACTCGTACAACCAATCCTAATTTTTATGTTGCCAATAAAAACCTTTTAATTGTAATGAAAAAAGGATTTCTAAACATTATGATAAAAATTAGTATCTAAAAAAGTATATAAATACTGATTAATTACTTAAATTGTGACCAAATTTTCAATAGAATCAAATACATATCAATTATGAACTCATTTTTTTTTTAAATAAAACTCCTTACTTACTCCTTTGCTATGTCACAATAAGTTAACTAGAAATAAGCCTCTCCTGTCTATGCCCCAAGGTCAATATCGATATACGAAGCTCACAAATTATATAGTATAAATCTATTAAACTCCGGATATCCGGCTATTAATTACAAATCTATAGCAGAGTTGATCGCAGTTCGACTCGTCCAACTTGCGCAAGCGCATCCGTAGCTATTTCACCTTGAGACGTTTTAACACATAACAACCGATGGCTTTATAATATCTTAACCAATTCCAAAAAGTACTGATTCTCAATCGCCGA
The DNA here is from genome assembly GCA_932526445.1 of Phragmatobia fuliginosa. NCBI lineage: Eukaryota > Metazoa > Arthropoda > Insecta > Lepidoptera > Erebidae > Phragmatobia > Phragmatobia fuliginosa. The sequence continues at coordinate 25,687,648 of OW052058.1, forward strand.
GACAGATCCCCTAAGAACATGAAAAGGTCGTGTAGAACACCTAGGTTGATTATTGGACTGGGGAATGAACCCACTATACATAGAGCGAGGAAGCGCCCGAGTCACTGTTAAAATCATTATGCTAGCATTTGATATTTAGTGATATATTTTAGGTTGTTATTCCCATTATAGGTTGTATTTTTATTATCAATTAGCCCGCGGCTCCGCCTGTGTCAGTTATTGCGGTAAAAAGTAGCCTTTGTCCTTTCTTAAGGCTTATAACTATTTGGGTACCAAATTTCATTTAAAACGGTGCAGGGGTTTTAAATTTATCGCGAACAGACAGACAGTCTGATATGTATTGATTTCGAAATTTGTTTTGCTTAGTCTGCCTATACACATCTATAAAGAGATTTTATTTTTAACGGTCTTTAAGTCGGCTAAGTTTGGATTTAAGTAATCTCACTCCTTGAAGAGCCACCAAAGAATTGCTTACCATTCTATAAGACCATGTTGTCAAACAAGAAGTTAAAAACAAAAAAGGTTGAACCATGTTATAGATACCAGAAGCTTTGTTAATTTGAGTTTGGATAACTCTGTCACAAATCCCAGAATTTTATTACAACGTTTAATTCCAAAGTCCACTAACCCCATTTTTTCACGGTGACTGTGGAGGAAAACCCACACTGATTCCACTGTTCCAATAAAAATTATAACGTTGTTTTCCCGGAATCACGTATCGTCATATTTCTCCGTTCCGCTTGCCTTGACCCAGAATCGAACCACAATACGCAAATAAACAGGCATTCGTTTAGACCGTTTAGTGCTTGCGGCGAATGATGTCGAAGGATAGAAATATGAAATTGCAAATATAAACAATGCATTTTAGTACTTAATATACATACATACATTCAAGCTGGTTTTCGTAAAAGGGGTAGGCAAGGGATTATTAAGCGTCTTCGTTATATAGTATCTTTTTTATATATTTAAACCTACAAAAGTGACTATACCCAGCATGAGAAGTATCTAGGAATAGGGGAGACCTCATTGTGAGGGTAGGCAATCCAGCATGGTGACCCATACCATGGCGGAGGCCCAATCATTCTGCATTATTTTCCCGGCCTCCGGAGACCGAGAGAATGATGCAGAATGATTGGGTCTCCGTTCTCACACTTATCAACGAAATACGACAGCAAGAATGCTGGCATTATTAGGATGGTGTTCTGTGTGGGGGTAGTACCTACTGCCCCGGTCGAGATGGCCCTTTTTACTTTACTTTTTAGGAAGCGAGTTTATAAATTACTAGCTTCAGTACTCAGCTCCATACGTCATGTATATCGTATAAGTTACCTGTTGTGTGTATAAATTATCTCCAAGCTGTTAAAGCGTAACAGACAGGCAGACTAGTTAATTTCTTTGACATTTTTTCCTTACCTCACGGAGTTCTTGCTTTTACCCGACTACGGCAGAGTCAAAGGAGGGCTATGACTTTGACAGGCTATGTATGTAAGTTCATTTGCTCCCTTATAGTTCCTCAACTACTTCATAGAACTGGACCAATAGGGTACGGCTTTTCAAACTGACTAAACTGCACGGTTGACCTAGTGGCTTAAGCGGTCGCCACGCCGCTTCCAACTGCGCCAAGTGTCGTGGGTTCTAATCCCACTTAGAATGACACTTTGTGTGATTCACAATTTGTTGTTCTGAGTCTGGGTGTTCTTTGTGTCCGTTTCATGTATGTTTGTAAAGTCCCCCGTGACACAGGAATTTATATTCCTAATGAGGGATTTGTCTTATGAAAAAAAAAGGTGTATCTCTGTACAATAAATAATTTAAATAATAAATATTTCGGACATCTTATACGCAACGTCATCTAGTCCCAAAGTAAGCAGAGCTTGTATTATGGGTACAAGACAAGTGATATAAATACATAAACATACTTTTTTATTGTAAATAAGTACATATTATACGTAAAAAACACCCAGCCTCCGAAACTAATATTTGTGCATCACAAAAAATATTTGGTCCGACCCGTTAATTGAACCCGAGACTTCTTGATCAGCAGCCGCATACGCTAACCACTAGACCAGTAAGGCAGTCAGTCAATAATAATTGTGTCGATTACCTTGCTTCTTCAGTAACGTTGTTTAATAGTGCCCTGAAAATCTTGTGTCATAACTCATAACTTTTTCAGCGTATTTTTTGTTGTAGTTGTGTTTTAGATTTGACTTTTTCTATTATTTTTTTTAAATTTATTTATTTCTTAGTCTAAACATTAAAACAAGTATAGCAATGACATTATACAAATCATAAAATTAAGTCATAATTTTAATTACGAAAATAGGGTATATTTTTTATTTTATTTAAGCCTAAAAAGGAAATCTACTTTGCCTGATGGAAAACATGAGTAGAATCCGAAAGTAGAGGTCACCATCCTCATTGTAAGTACATAAAATGCAGCATGGTGACCATGGTGGCTTTGACTGCCTCGTTGGTCTAGTGGTTAGTGTATGCAACTGCTGATCGAGAGGTCTCGAGTTCGATTACCGGGTCGGACCAAATGTTTGTGTGATCCGCAAATATTTGTTTTGGAGTTTGGGTGTTTTCTATGTATATTAAGTATGTACAATTTATAAACTGGCAACATAAAGTCACATTTGTCTCCTCTATCAATGTCATCGCGTCAAAACATCATAAAACTTCACAACAAATTATCCGCCATTTTTTTTTGACATTTCATCCATCTTGAACGACACCTAAATATATGATTGCAATTTGCATAAAAATAATACGTGTGTGACGGACAAACCGACGGAAACCAATAAAACTTCTATAACTTTAATTATATGTCAAGTACAGTGTAGCAGACAAGTGCTGATTGAATTAGCAAAACAATTCTTTCTTATCGACATAATCTATACATATAAATAAAATCGGAGTGTCTGTATGTAATATCAAATTAATAGTATTTTACTAAATGCATATGAAAGTATACCTATACAGTACTTACCTCAAAAAAAATTGTCTGTCTGTCTGTTTGTTCCGAGTAATTTCAGGAACGGCTAGAGCGATTTCGACGAGACTTTTCCTGAGAGAAATCTAATGACATAAGGAGTCATCACCATCATCATCATCAGCCTATAACAGTCCACTGCTGGACATAGGCCTCTCCTTTGAAAGGAGGTTTTGGTCTACTATACCACGCTGGCCAGACGGGTTAGTAAAGGGTTTGTTTCAAATTTTCCTTCTCTTGGCAGTGATGTTAGCTGCTTATTTTATTCCTTTAGTCACCTCTTACGACACCTATGGAGTGAATAGGGGTGGTGACACTTGCATTCTTAATAACAAACACAGCAGGACTTAGCTAGAAAAGTATAGTTTCTTCAATCTATCAAATCCAATCCACCACATCAATGGGATTTATTAAGTCCACTTGAAATTAAATAAATATCTATTAACAATTCAATGTATAAATTGTCGATAACATTTCTCAGCGCGATATTACACTTGAATCTAAGCACTCCTTGAATCAGTACGACAACCTTAATAGTGTCAATGACGATGGACTGGACACACACACTCTCGCACACACTCACACATACACATGTGGCACAAAAATGGCGCGTATCCTGCGCATGCGCAAGTGCACGCGACACCGTTCTCCTACATGTTTTGTTATAGTTTAGATAATTATTTGTCTAAATATATAATTGTGTATTTATTTAAAAATATTTTTATAAAAGTTATAAAAGAAATGCCGACGCAAACTACAGAGGTCTTTCTTTTTTAAATCCGTGAATAATAAATTAATATTTCGGACATCTTACACACAACGCCATCTAGTCCCAAACTAAGCAGAACTTGTATTATGGGTACTAAACAACTGATATAAATACATAAACTTTACTTTTTTTTGTAAATACATGCCACATAGATAACACTCAAACTCCGAAGTAAATATTTGAGGAATTCTCAAAAAAATTGTCCGAAACGGGAATCGTACCCGAGACCTCAAGCACAGCAGTCACTGTGCCACCGAGGCCTTGTACAATATCGGTACAGACAGTTACAAAATTATTCTGATACTTAAATCGTATCGCAAGGAATATAAATAAGTTCTATAATATACCTTTCAGTTTCTATTTGCCTTCTATGTCATTATTTGCCAGTAAATAATATGAATAAAAAAATGACGTACAGAGACTGCACAACATAATATTTGTTGGAAATATATTTCATTGTTTGATTGAACTTGAAGAAGTTTGTTATTTATTTAATGCACAATAGCACATAAATAGTGACGTCTGCAGTTGTTTTTCTTATATAACAGTAGAGGCAAAGTAAAAGAAAAATAATTAGTCACGATGATTATAATAGCTGCCCGGAGTTTGGAAGTTTGGCGGGTGATTCACGCCCGTGCCTCGGAGAGCACGTAAAGCCGTCGGTCCCGGTTGTCATGAACATATATGGCAATCGTTATTGGGAAGTCAGTGTCATCAAATATACTGACAACTAGTTCAACCTTCGAACTTCAGTTCTCCCTTAGGGTTGCGGAGGTCCGATGCCAGTCGCTCCGTGGAAAAACTGAAATTCAGGTAAAACCGGTTGAACTAGTAGCCGACTCAAAATAAACTTGGGAATAAGGCTAGGAAGATGATGACGAACGCAAATTATTAAGTGATAATCGTCCCTTTAGTTAAATGGTAAAGAATAATTGTCCTAAAGTTTACATATCAATGTAAAACAACACAGGCACGCGGATCTGAAGGTTTTTTTTTAAATAAATATTTTGGTAATCTCACACACAACATCGTCTAGTCCAAAACGAAGTAGATCTTGTATTACGGGTACTAGACAACTGATATAATACATAAACATACTTTTTTTTTTGTAAAAACACACATATTGTACATAGAAACCACCCAAACTCCGTAATCAATATTTGCGGATCACACAAAATTTTGGTCTGACCCGGGGGAATGGAACTCGAGACCTTTAATCAGCAGACGCATACGCCAACCACCAGACCAACGACACAGGATATTTGCTACATTTTTTTTCTTTAGAAATTTTCACACATGTAGACATTTTAGACACACATACAAAAAATCACCTGTCACTATGAACTCACACATAACAACTACAACCAATTAAAAATTTTACACATACATAAACACATTCTGTTCCATAACAGTGTTGTATATATGACCATTTGGGCTTATGTTTTGATCTATACATCCACAGCCTTTAACAGTCCACTGCTGGACATAGGCCTCTCCTTAGAAAGGAGGTTTTGGCCTACTATACCACGCTGGCCAGACGGGTTGGTATTGGTTTGTTTTCAACTTTTCCTTCTCTTTTTGCATTGATGTTATCTTGCTTAGTTTATCCCTCAGTCGCCTTTTACGACACCCGCGGGATGAATAGGGGTGGTGACACTCTGTATTCTTAATCCATCACCACACGGACATTGATCTATACGATTATACTAAAATAAGAAGTGTGATTATGCGAGGTTGTAAGGGGGTATTTTCTGAATCTAGGGAACCGATTTTGACAATAAATTTATCAATAAATAGCCATATTATTGTGTTTAAAAACATATCCAAGTCTGCCAATGCATCTAAGTGCATGATGTGTACTAAAAAATAAATAAAAAAAACTGACATTAAAGATATTTTTAGAGGAGCATATTCTCGTAAAATCACTTTATTGTAGCTCCCGATCACAAAATACAGCTAGGACATTGAATAGCACCCCATGATTAATAATTTTAAATAAGACACTCCACCGAACACGTGGTGCTCACACTAGATGATCCACGATGATATGCTCGCCCCACAACCACGTTCCATTTTAAAGGAACTCACGAATAAAATGAACGAACCACAATCATCTAGGGATAGGATAAAAACATTGTCACCTGTGACTCTTGCCTATGACTTATGACATGAAAGTAATCGACTAAAATCAATCATTAAATCGCGTACTTATTATGTTAAAGTGTCAATGATTTCCATCCCCACGGTCGCCTGTCGCACGCGCCAGTGCTCGGTGTTGGGTCAGTGTCTTAACTTCAGACACTTAACAATGTTGCCAGCTAAAATAATCGATAGGCTCATCTAAATAAACTTTAGGTTTACACTGCACTTAAACCTTGAAATAGCTTATCTAAAATGCCTTCAATATAATTGTTGATCCTGGGTTAAGCCACGTGATGATAATAGTGTGCCCGATGCATAAAAACATAACGACACAGGACTTCGCGCACACGACTGTTTCACAACTGATTATGAACTGGGACGTGTATGCTTAAATATATTAACTAATCATTGAATTTAAGATAAACTTGTACAGACATGTTAAGGCAATCACTAAGGAGTTAGGGGTTACCTAAGTAAAATATAGAAATAAATATTTTGGTTTGATAGACAACGCCATCTAGCACCAAACTAAGCAGACCTTGTACTTTGGGTACTAGACAACTGATTTAAGTACAAATACTACATACTTCTGTTTTGTAAATACATACATAATATAAATAGAAAACACCCAAACTCCGAAACAAAAATCTGCAGATCATAAAAACATTTGGTCCGACCCGGGAATCGAACTCGAGACCTCTGCGCCACCGAGGCAGTCAAACTCTTGAACTAGAAATTTATTAAGTTTAGAGGGACCTTAATGAAATGGACACAAAAGAAGCCTTATCAATTTATATCAACAATCAGTACAACAATGGTATCAATCAAGTGTTTTTATATGTGGAGATTGAAAGGTAAGAAGCGAGCCGACCACTACGATATCTGTGTGTGCGGTCTATCATTATCATAATCTCTGCTTTTCGTAACCATATTTAGTTTACCAGGGCAAAAAAATGTTGATCAGGTTCTAGTTTACTAGTTTCTTGTATGGCATCTTAAATAAGCATTCCCTTGGCAAAGAAAATAATGTGTAAAATACGAACGTTTTCGCGAACTGCGTTTAACGACATTGATTAGGTTAGAAACTTTTTATTATTGTTGTACATGCTAAAAGCTTCTAAATCTCATGATATGATTTGAAATGCCAAAATGGTCTTTATATTTATACCCCAACCTATGTCAAGTTAGGTCATATTTCCATGACAAATTCTAGATAACACATGCTCATTGCACGTTGAGGCCAATAATTTAAAATTAACATCAAGTGTCCAATGTTTAAAAATTTATATTAACTTGGAATGTGAGTCGAATAACGGATCTTGGAATCATAATCAAATATGCACCCAATGAACTAAATATTAAGATTCGACTTTGAAAATTATACTAAGCGACAATAATTTTGCCTATTAGGACACGGCATGTTTAAATTTATATTTAGATGATTATATTTATTTTTTAATCAAACTTAATATAGATAAAAAGCAGTGTTATTCAATTTTCCCTGTTGCTAAATAAATATATCGCAGAAACAAAGGACAGCGCCATCTGTCTAAGACAAATTGAATTACTTAGAGATCCTAGATCTCACAATCGAAATTTACACATAAATTCAATAGCAACAATGGTTACCTAGACCTTCATGTAGCGTACAATCCAAAAGTCATTTATTAAGGCTATACCTAAACTAGACAGGAAGACAGAAGTCTAAGGAAACATAGACCGAGATAGGTGTCCTAAATGCGCCTCGGAAACCGGATGTAACATAACTGAGCGTGGCTGATTCCTGCCATTATATTAACACCAGCACTTGCCCGCGACCTTTCTTGTACGGATTTGTTTTTTTGACAAATCTCTTGAGTACCATATATGTTTTAATTTAAATGAATATATCTAGTTTTGTTGGCAGTATCACCCACCTTTATTATAAATTTAATTTAGTTCCTATAAGTGTTTCAGTGTGATAAAGTAAATATAACATGCATCTAAAACCTCGCATTTATTTATTAATACGTAGAACAATTCCATTATTCAACAATATGAAAAACTACACGATGATTTTTCAATTTAACCTAAAAACGCAACAGACAAACTAACATTATCGTTTATTATATTAGTAAAGATGTGAACAGGCATTTCTATGTTTGTATTTCGCAGAAACATCCTATTGTAGGTCCAATGATTCCTAATTCTTTTTTTTTTTCTTCGGACATCTTACAGACAACGTCGTCTAGTCCCAAACTAATCAGAGCTTGTATTATGGGTACTAAACAACTGATATAAATACATAAACATACTTTTTTTTGTAAATACATATATATATTACACATAGAAAACACCGGTTGGTCTGACCCGGGAATCGAACCCCACATCTCTTGATCAGCAGCCGCATACGCTAACCACTAGACCAACAAGGCAGTCAACTGCAATTACCGGCAGGACGTAGGAAAGGACACAGATAAATAATAAATTAATATTTCATACATTTTACACACAATGCCATCTAGTCCCAAACTAAGCAGAACTGCAATACATGATCAAATAATACAATATTCATGCTCACAAGTTTATGTCTAACGGTAATCGAACCCGTGATATTTAGCGTAGAAGTCCGGTAAACAAATCACTAAGCCATCTGACCGTCTATAATAAACAAATTATCCTAGTTATATATTATTTAAAAAAAACTATTACGTTAAACACAATTATCCAGATGTTGACATTAGACCATTATCTTGTTTAATATAAATGAGGGTAGGTAGAAAAAATACCATGATTTAACACAAAAACTGTATGTTGTCGCACGGAAGGCGCCATTTAATGAATTGTCATTAATAAACGGCTTCGGTGATGTGGGCGGGACTCTCTACGTCCCGGGTGAGTAGAATTTATCGTCAGGGTTCCGCATGAAGTACCGTTATAGTTCTAGTTTTTTTGGGTTCCTTGTACTATTAAATTAAAACTTCACGAAAATATGTACACATTAGCTTTTGCCCGCAGCTCCGCCCTCGTGTATCTTGATTATTGCAATTATATTTTTGGACATCCTACACACTACGCCATCTAGTCCCAAGCTAAGCAGAACTTGTATTATGTTACTAGACAACTGATATAAATACATAAACATACTTTTTTTTTGTAAATACAAACATATTATATATAGAAAACACCCAGACTCCGAAACAAATATTTGTGGCTCACACAAACATTTGGACCGACCCAGGTATCGAACCCGAGACCTCTTGATCAGCAGCCGCATATGCTAACCACTAGACCAACAAGACTAGTAAAGATAATTGTTGCTACTACTACCTAAATTAGAAACAAAATTAATTATTAAAAAGAAACGTATACGGAACCACACTAAAATCCGTACACTTGACACGTCGAACACGTGCAATGTGCGCGGGCGCATGTTTTGCTCGTCACGCTCTGTCGCGCACGCCCAGGGGTGTCACTATCACTCAGGGGTGTCAAATACACTCCAAATGAATTTCACGGTAACGAATTAGTGGAATTTTAAACATGTATTAAGATCGTTAGTGATATTTATGTTTAATAGGAAATATTTATGATTTGTACTAATGATGTGCTCTCTTGCCTCTTTTTCTTTTTTATGTCATTTATGGTTAGTTTGTTATCTTTTTTATCGTTGGAAACAATCAAGGGCTTATAATTTTATAAGAGCTTATTATGAAGTGATGGTATTCGAATCAAAATGTCCAAAATCTCCTAGAAATCTATCACAAGAGTGTCTATATATATATGTATTTCAAAAAAGAAATAATGAATGTAGATTTTTAATCAATTTACATTAATACACCTCATAAACAAACCTTAACGTCCCACTTCTGGGCACTGGTCACCTCCCAGGAGAGGGTTAAAGACGTACTGCTCTCTACCCATTTGGAACAACACTTTGTGTGATCCAGAAATTGTTGTTCTGAGTCTGGGTGTTATTTGTGTCCGTTTCAAATAAAAAGAAATGAATCCTCTTCTCATATTGTTACTCACGATGCATTCCAATAATGTCGAAACGATTTACACGTTTTTAAAAAGTACGTTTAGCTGGCGTGCCTATGAAAAGACAGTTATACGTCACGCTTTGACCAAAAGGAGCCGGGCATGATTGAAAAGAGACGAAGATGACGTTGCGTGATTCACCTTGTACCCTCATTTGAAGTCAATAGATTGTGAAAGGCAGTCATTTAGACATCTGGTACTCAATATCCCTTTCCCCTGACCTTTTCAGCTTCAAAATAAGGTCTGATCAGTTTATCTGCCAAGCTCTTAGCACAGCTAAAAGTACATATGTACCTAGTTAAAACATGGTTCAGGTTATTAGCATTACACAGATGTACGTTCACTAACTACAATCTCTTAGACGATTAAGTCGATGTTAGACGGTCTATTATTAGTATAAATTAGCTGAGTCCCGTAGTTATTGTTGTAAATCGCGAGTAACGCTGCAGATCGAAGCTAGTCTTAAAATAATAACCTAAGTTACTCTATTCATCCTGCGGGTGTCGTAAAAGGCGACTAAGGGATAAACTACGCAAGATAACATTAATGCAAAGAGAAGGAAAACTTGAAACCAACCCTATACCAACCCGTCTGGCCAGCGTGGAATAGTAGGTCAAAACCTCTTTTCTAAGGAGAGGCCTATGTCCAGCAGTGGACTGTTAAAGGCTGTTGATGATGAAGATGACTCCTTGTGTCATTGGCTTTTTGCCAGTGAAAGTCCCGTTACTGTGTATACTTTGATATGCAATAAGTAAAAATACTTTAATTTTATTTATTTGTATGGATAGTCAAGTATCTGGTCGATTTTTGACCAAAATATTATTGTGCATTATAATTTGTATTATCTAATATATTGTCGCGTGTAGATTGATGTAGTTGTTTGAATGCGTTTAAAATAAAATTAAATTAAAGTTTTGTTTCAAGTACTTTTTCACATATGAGCCTGCATATCTGCCTGATGGAAAGCATCAGTAGAATCCAAGAGTAGGGGTCACCATCCTTACTCTGGATCCATACAATCACATGTTTTCTAAATTTTCATCTTAAAAAGAAAAGACAACTACCCGTGAAAATATCCTGTAATGAGTAGAACTTGACGAACAATTAGACACAGAATAAAAAATTGTGAATATAACAAAGTGTTGTATTATGTATGTGGATATCAAAGTGTTTGTATAAATAACTTAAGCATTCCTGTTTCTAAGTTTTTCAAATTATCATCTCTTAAATACATATAATTTTTAGATTTTCTTTACCTACCAGATTTATAATATAACATTCTCACATCTTTGATTTATAACTTTAAGACATTTTAGGCAATCCGTCTAATTAGGCTTTTACATCAAAACCATCTTCATTAAAACATTACCGTATCTAGATGAGTGACATTTAACTCAATGCAGCGCATCTCACAAAAAAATTGATCAACCTCTTTGAAGTCTACCATAAATTATACGTTTACTTTTTTAATAAATAACCTAGTTAGACTATGAGTCATTTATTTCGGATCACCAACAAATGATACACAAATTATTTATTATTTGAATAGAAAGTGTAAAATACATGCCTTGCGCTCATCCAATTATTGGCAATCACAGCTAACAAAAGGCAAGTTTATTAATTATTTTTTTATTTGAAAACTGGTGTCTCCCATGTGGTCCCAGGATAAGGAAAACAAGATCTGATGATAGGATCCTGAAGAAATCGAGGGAACTCCTCAAACATCACAGGCACCTGTCGCGATTTGGGTACTCGGAATAGTTTTTATTTGAAGTTGTTTTTTTTTTGTTAAAATGATCTTGTTTTGTCTCCCAATCTTGAGCAAAACAGTTTAAAAGTTTTTTATTAGCTTTCAAGGGACCCATGGATCTTAGTAACCTTCGTTAAAATATACTTTTATTTTCTTGTTTATGCAATGCTCAAATCGACCCAGCGCCTTCTGACCTGTAGTAGAGATTTCTGTTGCTGTGTAACCGTAGCACACACACACACCTTTAATCATACCTAATAATGAATAACAAAATTGATAACTAAAATATTTTATCTCGTTGTATGTTGTGGGTACCAAACCAGTATACCCGGCTACGCTCGTGCCGTCTTCTCACTGCGCCGCAGGTACGAACGTGTGCGATACAAAACGCTTCCACTAGCAAGGCAGCCAGTCTGCTCAACTATCTGATTGCTCAACATCCGTATATAGACTTATTCTACACTAATCTGAGTACATTTTTAATATCATTATGTATATATAAGTATTTATTTTATGATCAAACTTGTAACGCTAAAATGTTGTAATGGCTGTAGGTCTTGGGCAAACTGTAAATGTATGTGTGCAGTAGATTGATTAAATAAATAAATAATGGTATTTATCTAATGCGTAACAGACTACTTCGAATTCAAAACTTAATTCACACACTACATATAAATAACAACCTATGGTCTTCTCTGTTTGCATCTGAAGGAAAATAAACTAACATTGCTCCTAACGGTAAGATATACTAGTACGTAGCTGTTACATAACCACTCCAATCACTTCGCTCAGTATGAGAGGAGGGTATTGAGCTTCCCTAAAATAAAAGGAATGCTACCACTGCTTTTTTGTGATGTGGTGTTACTACCCCGAACCTACCCCACTAGCCAAGATGACATTCTAGAAAGGTATATGAAAATCGAAAACTAATAAATGGTACGGCAATGAAGCTCACCGCTAGGTCACGTGGTCAAACAAAAATATCAACTAGTAATAGAAGAGAATGGAGGCGTTAGCGATTATAGAAAGAGATTTGATTAGAGAGGCGGGTATTTACGTAGAAATATATATATATCTCTCTCTAATGTTGAAGCATGTCTTAGAATTGTATACAGTCCTCTATTTAAATATATATATAATATTGCGTAAATATTTTATGCAAAACAGTGAAAGTAGAATCTGGTTTTTTAATAATATCAAGGTCATATTTATACTTAAGTATTACATAACAAACGAGAAGCCTTCGGGCTAAACAATTACATAATTATCGCATTTCCACACAGGCACTAATAAGAATAATTTATATTTCAGGTAAGTTGATGAATTCGGAGTATTTGGACCATTTCCTTCAAGACGGTGAGTCGACAATTAAAATAACTAAAATAAATATATTTCGGTCTATAGCTATGTTTAGTATAATAAGGTAAGATGGAGTATGCTGTGGAAGAAATGGCGGGGTTTCACGCACACCTGAATGACTGAGGAAATAACCTGATTATTATCGAAATATACGGTTTTACGAGCGTTGTTGTGAAGGTTGAAAGTATATTATACTGAGGCACTAAATAAATAAGGGCTAAAATAGTCTCGATAAGTATTTTGGTGGACTTCAACTAGGGATGGAGGTGTGCGTGTATAGCGAGACAGAATGTCGACAAACTAAGCAAAATTTCAAGTAATACACTTTTTAAAATATGTTTTTAATTTATTGAACTTTATGTTTTGTAACGAAAATTTCTTTTCTTAAAAAAGACAACTACCGCATTAGAATTATGGGCCGCGAGGGACCTTACAAACATACAAGGAATGTACAGAAAGAACACCAAGACTCACACAAAGTGTTATCCCGTGTAGAATTTGAACCCACTACACTTGGCGCAGTAGAAAGCGGCGTCTCGACCGCTGAAACCAACTGTGCAGTCATCCTATTCCTCTTTTTTAGGAAAAATACCTAATTTATTTTATAAATTTAACAACTTCTTGGAGACAGATATAAAATTTACTTTTTAAAGACAGTTCAAATGTATGTATTTATGAAGTGGTTTTTTATTTAAAACAGTTTATTTCCCATGAAACATTTACATACCGAAAATTTAAATGAGTCATTGATTTGAAATAGGTATTACTTTAAAGACAAAAAAAGTACCAAAACACGCTGAATAGACTACACTTAGTAGAAGCGATGACTGACATCTAAATGGGAAGTCAATCATAAAACCTTACAAATATTTCCAGTTGGTATTCCACTTTTAAAGCAAAATCCATTCTATTGATCGACATTAAAGTTTTAAATCAATTAACATACATCTCGTTATTCTACATGAATTTTATTTTTGGTCATCGTACACACAACATCGTCTAGTTCCAAACTAAGCAGAGCTTGTACTCTAAGTACTAGACAACTGATATAAATCTATTACATATTTTTTTGTACTATGAAACATACATAGAAAACACCCAAACTCCGTATAAAATATTTGCTGATCACACAAACATTTGGAATCGAACCCGAGGCCTCTTAATCAATAGCCACACACGCTAACAACTAGACCAAAAAGGCAGTCAGAATAAAAATTAAAACACAATATTACGCGTAATGTTGGTTACCGTAAACCGCGAAGTTTGTGTAATTACGCGATTTTTGTTCCAATGTGACGCGTAAACGAAAGTTCCAATATCAGATGTGTTTGTCTCAGCTATGTTGAACATTGCACTTGGATACGTTCGATGTGGGTCACGGCTGCGCGCGCGCCGCGGAAAGCGCACAACTCACAAACTAGTCTTTTCATAGTTTTTTTACGTTTTCACCTTGATGCACTTGTTTGTATTTATTATTAATAACTAAATGTGCTATAATTGTAGCTTTAAATGTTTTCAATTTGCATCTAAACTGTTCAAAATTTTGTTTACAATTTTAACATAAAAATTTAACATAACGGTTTATATTTTTGATTTTAAAGACTACTCCTGCATTAGAAATATATTTCTGTGTAGCGGAGGACTTTATAAACAAGAAACGGACACAAAGAACACCCAGAATCTGAATGATAATTTGTGGATCACACAAAGTGTTATCCCGTATAGGATTTGAACCCATTACACTTGGCATAGTAGAAACCGTGCAGTCTAATTTGATTCACATTATACGTGTATATACATATAAGAGTTGGCTTAGTAGATACAGGTTTATTTAAAAGAATTGATGAAAAACAAAAAATATATACTTATCTGTTTGTTTTGTACAATAAGAGCCCGTAATTTACATTACAACAGTCAAAGTAGTAACAATTCCTAAATAAAACATAATTCGATCGAATCTAATCGATTAAAGTTACATCACTACAATAAGATGGTCTCGTAGTACATTAATTACGTCACTATCATCGACAGTAGTAATAAAAAGATATTATTTGAACTGAATTCGAACTAAAAGTACCGGATCAAAGTGTACTACTAATAAATCAATAGTGTACTATATTTTGTTATACGTTATAATTGACTTAATCGTGTCAGTAAAGGCTCGGTATCATTAAATGTTATATAATGCACATACGCACACAACCACATGTACACACATTCATTTTTGTTTCTGTGTGTGGGGTGCGCGTACGCATTCAGCATCCTGTCCCACTTAGAGAGGTGAACTAGTCGTCTATGGATCTTAGTTATGGTGAAAAATTCGAAATGACTTCGTTAGTTAGGTTAATAGATAAGTTTTTGTTTTTTTTTTGTTAAAAAATAGAAAAATGTTGTTGTTGTTTTGTTACACGCTTTATATGTATTAGCTTCACCTGTATTTTTGTAACCTACTCCTTTGGGAGCGATTTTGACCCACTTTGAACGGCCAGATTTCGTTCAAACTTTGTAGATTTATCGAAGACCGATGACAATGCACTAATTAAAAAACTAAAAAAAAAGTTTAAACAAATTAGTACTTTTTAGTCTAGAAAAAAATTAGTTTTAAAAAACTAAGCAAACACGCTTTTAAACTAAAACGTAGAAAAATATTTTAATGTAAATAAGCATGGGGTGCTTTCTAAAAATATTTCAATAACGCTTTTGTACATAAAAATTAGTTTTTTAAAACTATTTTTTTTATTAAATATAAGATATACATCAATGTATATTCTGTGAACCGTCTTAATTTATGGTCCCTATCGCGCAATAGTTCAACGGCGAGTACCTTTACAGCCTTGTCCCTAGATACACAGTCGTAATGACACCAGTCACTCAGTATCTAGATACAAGAATTCGCCATGCACTCTAAATGCACCACATATGGGCGTAGAAGGCCGTACGAGCTCGCCTCATGCCGGTTTGAACTAAAATTAACATCAAATTATTTGTGTAGATAGTACTTGTATTGCCGTATATGTTAGGTTTTTTAACTAGAACTTTGTTTTACTAGATTTAGGAATATATTAGGAGTTTGATGTACTATCAAGAAACGCTTTATAAGGGAAGTTCTAACATCTTACACCCGCCGTCTTAAATGAATAAGTGCAACGGATAATATGAAGTAGGAGTCACCACCTTCATTGTGAGGGTAGGCAATGCACCATGGCGACTTGGTCAGATGTTTGTACATCATTCTCCCGGCCTCCGGAGACCGGGTGAATGATGCAGAATGATTCAACCTCCGGTGTCACACTCACCAACGAAACACGACAGAAATTATTGCTGTCATTATTATGATGGTCTTCTGTGTGAGGGTAGTACTGCCCCTGTTCCAGATGCATTCGTGCTGAAATCAGCATGGCTCCACTCCCTCCGTACTGTGGTGTTACTAACTATTAGTTATGACTGACTTGTATTTCTTGATCTTTTGCCATTTTGAAAGTGTATATCATCCGATATCTATTAACAAGTAACGAAATGGCTAGTAAAATTTTATAAAATACTAGCTGAATCCCGCGGTGTTACCCGCGATTATTAAAATTGCGACTATAATTTGAGATTTAAACTATCCTATCTCTCAAGTTAGATCGAACTGCACATGGTGTGCGAATTTTATTATAATCGGTTAAGTGGTTTAGAAGTCCATTGAGGACAAACATTGTGACACGAGATTTATATATATTAAGATGTCTAAATTCATATTGATTTTGTAGGTAGTAGAGCCACGCTGATTTCAGCACGAATGGGCCGGCTCGACCCGGCCAGTACTACCCTCACACAGAAGACCATCCTAATAATGACAGCATTCTTGCTGTCGTATTTCGTTGGTGAGAGTGAGACCGGAGGCCCAATCATTCTGCATCATTCTCCCGCCCTTCGAAGGCCGGGAGAATGATGCAGAATAATCTAACCGGGCTGCCATGGTAGGGGTCACCATGCTACATTGCCTACCCTCACAATAAGCATGGTGACCCCTACTCCTGGATTCTACTCATGCTTTCCATCAGGCAGAGTAGAGTCACTTTGGCAGGCTTAAATATAAAAAAAAAAAAAAAAAAAAAAAAAAAAATATTATAAATTCGAAAGTAAATATGTCCGTCTGTTACGCTTCCATGCTAAACCGCTGTAACCGATTTCAATCAATTATGGCATGGAAATACATTGATTCTTCAGAAAGAACATAGGCTACTTTTTACCGCGTTAACCAACATAAACGCGGCATGAAACCGTGGGCAAAACCTATACATATTAATAGATAAATTTCAAGAAGACACAGAACGAATACTCATTTAACCCGGATGGGAATCGAAGCCATGACCAGCGCACTTGTGTAGGGATGATGATCCTTCGCACTATGATCCTGGGTCCTATTGACTGCGTTGTTGGTCTAGTGGTTAGCGTATGCGGCTGCTGATCAAGATCTCGGGTTCGATTCCCGGGTCGGACCAAATGCTTGTGTGATTCGCAAATATTTGTCGGAGTTTGGGTGTTTTCTAAGTATTATTAATATGTATGTATTTACAAAATAAAAAGCATGTTTATTTATTTATATCAGTTTTCCAGCACTTATAGTACAAGCCTTGCTTAGTTGGGAGTAGATGATGTTGTGTGTCAGATGTCCGAAATAGTCTAATTTTACATTTTAATTCCTATCAATGGAAACAAATCACATACAAAAATGGTGGTCGTTTTATAGTCGAACGTATGTGTGGCTCAAGGTCCGTGGATGTTTCGCAATACAACTCTCGAATATTGCGAAAACCTTGCTAATTGCCACCGACGTGATCTTCCGATTGATCCACCCACTTCCCCTCTCTTTAGCACACTCTTCTCAGTAGCTCTCGGAACTAATATGATGTGGTAAGACTAAGAGATGACCTAAATAGGCTCTGACCGATAAATAAATTATTGTAAGTTTGCCGAAAAACTATGGATAGATGAATAGAAGTGTAGTGTTTTAATTGTTCTAAATTTTCTTCTGTTGTAAATACCGTGTGGTGACGGATTAATAATATAAAGTGTCACCACCCCTATTCATTCCATGGGTGTCGTAAGAGGCGACTAAAGGAACAAAATAAGCAGCTAACATCATTACCAAAAGAAGGAAAACTTGGAACAAACCCTTTACCAACCCGTCTGGCCAGCGTGGTATAGTAGGCCAAAACCTCCTTTCAAAGGAGAGGCCTATGTCCAGCAGTGGACTGTTAGAGGCTGTTGATGATGATGATGATGTAAATTGCTGATCGGATTGCACTCACATATATTATATAGAATAATTCTAATACACTCATGATAAATAGTTGTTTAGAAATATACGGATATGGGTATATCAATGTTCTTTGAAACGCGGCCAAATATCTGTATACAGAACGTGCTTTCTTATAGAATCGAACCCCAAACACTTGGTTGGAAGACATGTTTGTCATAGCATAATTTAACAATTCGAAAATTTAATTATTTTCAACCTTCTTGTTGAAGCTAGTATTTTTTGTAAAAGTATACATACATATATTCTAAAGTCTTCACGATTGCATCTGGCCCGGCCAGAACTCGATGGTTTGACTCTCACTCTCATCCGGGGCGAATAACAGTGTGCCCAGTACGATTTATTCAATGTTTGCTACTTACTTAAACGAGTACGTATTTAGAAATTTAGGAGATTTTCTATCAGAAGTTCAGTTAACATAGGCTCTGCCTAATTTGATACAAATTGCCGTGTGTAAATATGTCAAGTTATTATAATTTCACGTCACGAGTCTTACCCTCAGTTAAATATGGTTATAAACATTTCACAATCAGTACATAAATGCCCGTACGTATTTTGAAACCGCAAAGTTTTTGCAACATTCGTCACTACGATCTAGGAGCATTCGTCATTGTGAACTCTTGCGCAACCCAAACTGGTCTTAGATTCAGAGCTAATCAACAGCGTCAAGGATTAGTTGTTTGTTGGCATAGGAAATATAGATAATAGCGAGGAAGGAAACTGCGGCGCGCAGTCGGCGTGCAATGCTATAGCGCTAAGGCCAGGGGGGCAGCGACCGCACGAGGCCATGCCATGTAAATGCGGCTCTCAAGGCACCCGCCCTAGTTACGACGCAAACAACTATATAACACAATCACCTTCAACCTTATCACGATACACTAAAGACTAATTTCTATTCCAATAGCTGCATAATTAAATTTGCGACTGCAAATTATAATTGCGGCTAAAGTGAGCTTTAAACTGTAAATAATACAGTTTGTTTTAGGTTGCGTTTATTGCGTTTTTAAGGTTGTGTAGCTAAGAGCGATCGGAGACAGAGACATGAACGCGGTCCTGGTTAGTTAAATCATTTGCAAAAAAAAACTAATTGGCCAAACTCTTTGCTTCATTTGGTTTAGAAGAGATAATGATTAAATGTTTAGGATTTTATAACCAGTTGGATATAAACAACTTAATAGTCCTATGAGTGTGGTGATTGGTGATGTTGCCTGGATAGCCTAAGTTCATAAGTTCGATCCCAAGCAGACCAAAACCCTTTGAAGAACGTGATCTCCCTGAACTTTATTTACTAAAGTATTTAAAAATATTGGCATAATAATATGTTTATTGTGCGTGTAGTTACCATCTTAGAACTCTTTCTAGTTTAAATTTGAAGTAGTTCTAGTTTAAATAGTGGGCGAAATATAAAATCTTTATATTTTCTAATATTTACTAATGTGCTGAATTATATTTTTCCTGACGAAAATGATGTACAAACATTTATTGTAATTAGCGTTTTACGTGTTAAGAGTTTTAGTAAGTTCCCAAGTTTTCAAATGATAAATGAAAACTTGATAAACTTATCAGACATTGTGAATAAGGGCTGTTTCTGTTTTCTATGTGTGGTTGGACTACCTTATTTAAAAGAGGTATTTTTCCATCTAAATCACTGAAAATTAATTGAGATTGATTTGTACCAGAAACTTTTAAGCACAGCTAAGCACAGCGGCCTTTGCTGTAAAAAAGATTCGACATTTAACTGATGTTGATACAGCTAGAATAGTTTACTTCAGTTACTTTCATAGCATAATGACTTACGGTATCCTACTCTGGGGTAACTGTGCAGATATTAATGCCATATTTGTTTTACAAAAACGTGCCGTACGAGCCATTTATAAATTAGGCCCTCGAGTTTCTCTCCGCTCCAAATTTAAAGAGATAAATATTCTGACTGTATCTTCACAATATATATACGAAAACTTAATTTATGTTCAAAAAAATTTAGCAAAGTTTCCTAAACTTAGTGATGTTCATTCAGTAAATACCAGAAAGAAACAAAATCTTTGTGTTCACGTCACTCGTCTCCACAGAGTAGGCAACTCGTTCATGGGACAATGTATACGCTTTTACAATAAACTCCCTATTGCTATTAGGAATTTGCCATTGCGGAAATTTAAGAATACTATTAAATCTAAGTTATCCGCAAAGGGGTATTATACCATAGCAGAATATATTAATGATAAAAACGCCTGGGATTGAGCTGCCCATTCTGCACATGCTGTTTATTTTGAATGTTTAATTTATTTTAAATTTTTGCCATTGTTGATATTTTTTAAATTATTATCTTTAATTATTATAGTTGTGACTCAAATTGTAATTATCACTTTTATATGTGTCTTTTGCATTTAAGAATATTGTCTGGACTTTAAAAGAGACTGAGATCCCTGAGTTTGTTTCGTCCTTTCTTCTCAGGGCTAGTCCAGTTAGGAAAGGCCGAACTCATCTGCTCAAAAAAAAAGTGTAACTTGCAAAAGTGTTCATGTAACCTAATTGCAGAATAAATGATTTGATTTGATTTTGATTTGATTTTACTATATTTCACTATTTTTTAAACCAAGCATATAGTTTTCGTGAGTACAAAAAAAATAGGCTTTAAAGTCTCCATTTTCACTTCATATTTTTTTTGAATCATTTTTTTTTCGGACATCTTACACACAACGTCATCTAGTCCCAAGCTAAGCAGAGCTTGTATTATGGGTACTAAACAACGGAGATTAATACATAAACATAAATTTTTTTGTAAATACATACATATTATACATAGAAAACACCCAGACTCCGAAACAAATATTTGTGGATCACACAAATATTTCGAGACCTCTTGATCAGCAGCCGCATACGCTAACCACTAGGCCAACAAGGCAGTCTTAATTGTCTATATGAAGTAGCTTAAGTTACTACTTTTATCAACAGCTATCTGCCATTGAAAGTTCCATCAAAATCGGTACAGGCGTAACAGAAATACAGACAGACAAAACACTCGGAACAGACAGGATTTTTTTTAATTATTTGTTTATGCTAGTATCGTATATACTTTCATATACACTATTGACACTTGAATTTTAATTGTTAACCGACTTCAAAAAAAAGGAGGAGGTTCTCAATTCGTCGGTTTTTTATTTAATGTATGTTCAGCGATAATTTCGTCGTTTATGAACCAATTTCCAAAATTCATTTTGCATTGGAATCCGCGTAGCTTACAGGTGGTCCCATCGTCACCACATCGGGATCTGATAATGGAATCCCAAGGAAATCGTGGGAACTCCTCAAATATCATAGGCACGGCACAGTTGTCGCGATTAGGGTACTCGGAATAGTTTTTTATTTGAAGTCGGTTTCTTTCTGTTAAATCTTTATATATATAATTCTTGTGTGAGTGTGTATGTCACTGAACTTCTCTCAAACGACTAGACCGATTTTGATGAAATTTTTTGTGTGTGTTCAAGGGGATCTGGGAATGGTTTAGATTCGCAATTGGACCCGGTAGGTGGCGCTGCGATCAAGTTCTGGAATGTTAAAGTTGGGCGGTACGAAGTTCGCTGGGTCAACTAGTTTATTATATAGATACGTGACCACATGATTTAAAATCAATGATTCACGTATCTGTATGTGTCAAAATCCACACGGTCATACCTAATCTAGAGTCCGCCAACACTAAAACATCGCCGTGACCTATATATTAACTAGAAAATGAGAGGAATAGATATTTAAAGTCATATGGAAGCAATAGTAATTAAAATTGTATCATATCTATACTATAACATTATTAATTCGAAAGTCTGTCTGTCTAGTACGCTTTCATGGCACAGATTTCAGCAAAATTTGGCATGGAGGTGCTTTGTTTCTTGAAGAAGGACATTAATCTACTTTTTAGCATGAAAACCTAAGAAAATATAAAACTAGTAAATGTATACATTCTTCGGATACTCGTATTTCGATGGCAAAAATAAATAAGAAACAATTCGGACGGATGACATACGATTAGATAATGTTCACCTAGTCCCAAACTAATCAGAGCTTGTATTATAGGTACTAGACAACTGATATAACTACATATGTGTACCCTTTTTTGTAAATATATACATATTATACATAGAAAACACCCAAACTCCGAAACAAATATTTGCAGATCATACAAAAATTTAGTCCGACCCGGGATTGTAACCCATGACCTCATATACCACATACGCTAATCATTAGACGAACCAGGCAGCCATAATGTCTAAACATTAACGAGAATTGCCGTATTAGTTTTAGTATGGCCACTGTTGAAGTGAAGGATCGCTATAGCATATCACTCTTCTCATTATTTTTCTGGAAATGAAAATAAATCAAATGGACAGTTATTTATGGCTGGGCACTAAAATTATTTGTGACTTACTCATTAGTAAAGAAGTACGGCATATATCTTACACACAACATAATCTAGTCCCAAATTAAGCAGAGCTTGTATTAAGGGTACTAAACAACTAATATTTAAACTTAAACATACTTTTTTTGTAAATAGATACATATATATATAAACTCCGAAACAAATATTTGTGAATCACACAAATATCTTAATCGAACCTGAGACCTCTAGATCAGCAGCCGCATACGCTAACCACTAGACCAACAAGGCAGTAAAATTTTACTATACTACTTTTTCTCTCGTCTCCGTAATCGTGTATGTCAGCTATCGAGGTAAATAGTTAGCCTATGTATCTCAACATTCAATCCGAAGACCGGGAGAAATGATGCACAAATATCTCACTAATCCGCCAAGGTGTGGGTTATCATGTTACATTGTATGCACTCACAATGAGATCTTGGATTCTACTCATACTTTCAGAGTAAAGTCACTTCGGTAGGCCTAACTATAAAAAAAAAATAGTTTTAAACGTTATTGAAATATTTTCAGAAATCACCCCACGCTTTGTTACATTAAAATTAATAAAAAAAAAATTGTTTAGAAAAGAGACTAAAAAAAAAACTTATTTGTTTAAACATTTTTTTTTCAAATTAGTGTATTGTCATCGGTCCTCGATAAATCTACAAAGTTTGAACGAAATCTGGCGGTTTAAAGTGGATCAAAATCGTACCCAAAGGAGTCGGTTACAAACATTCAAACTTAAAAAGCGTGTAAAAAATACATCTGTGCTAAGATCGGGTGTATTATGTTAGTATGGATTCAACCATATGTTGTCCTGTGAATGTCAGAATAATTAATTTTCTTTGTCCTACCTTTCTAGTTTCTAAGTAATGAGTTATGTTTCTACGAGGATAATAATTGTTAAACTGTCGTGTTCATTAAATATTCATTTGCCGCCATATTTATTATTGAATTATCATAATATGAATGGCTAGTCAAACAAGGAGTGCTAGCTAAGCCTAAAACTGTATATTTTTGGCACCAATACCCGGTGAAGTAATATTGAATGGAAGGATCATGTGTTAATTATTTTCCTCGTAAAAAACTACTAATATTATAAAGTAGCTTTTGCCTACGGATCCGCCCGCGTATAGGTCCGTCATGGCGGTAAATAGTAGCCTATGTGTTATTCCGATATGTAAGCTATATTATTGTGAAATTTCATCAACATCCATTCATTAGTTTTTGCGTGAAAGTTCAATAAACATACATACTGAATAACTTTCACGTTTATAATATTAGTAAGATGTTAAAGTTTGTGAGATGCATGCACATCAAACAATTTTCTTTTTTGGTTGGTTTTCCAAAATAAAATAAATAAGTAAAACTAAAAGATATAAATAATCATAAACCCATCCAATTCACTGCTGAATTGTATGAACATTCTTACCGTATAAGTAATACCATATTCCTGAAATTGCCTTCTCTTACTGCCTGCCTTTCCTTTTAATTCGCTCCCAAACTCCTCATCTAAGGGGCCGTCCATTAACCACGTGATGTTTATTTAGCCCTTTTTAACGCCCTTGTGATATGTGGTAAGGTTTAGGATAACCACCCTCTTCCTAACAAAATCACATGTATTTATTAGTCATTAAAAAAAATACAATTTAGCCTGGAAACGGCGAGTCAAGAGGACACTGTACGCCGTTTTCGGTTTACAAATCGCGCGGTTGACGAAAAAGTAAATATACGTGATATCTTATAATATACCCCCCTTCCCCCCTTGTGATATTTCGTGATTTTTGACGAATCCTCTTCCCCCTTTCGAGTCTCACGAGTTTAATGGACGGTCCCTAATCTTGAGACCAGGCAAGGTTAAGGTCGATACGTTCGCCAACAAATACGCACTTAGGTGGGATTAGAAAATTCTAGATTCTGTCAACCCCTTCAGTAATATTTATATAAAGGTATGTTTAAAAGTATATATGTGTATATATGTATATACCTAGTATATGTACAACTATGTTCTGTAAAGTCTACAGAACATTTTGGGTCATACCGAGAAATTACTATTTATACAAATCGATTATATGTAGGGTTACCAGGTATTCTGTAGGGAGTCAATTGGAATAAAAAGTAATAAAACAAATAATCTAAATTCTTAGGGAAAATTTTTAGTTAACTTGTGTACACCATTATTATAGCATTTTTATCTCGTGCTTTTTTTATTGACAAGTGTTGCATTTACTGAATAGCTCCAAACAGTGACCCAATATTGTTTCGAGTTATTTGACAGTATTTATGTAAAAGAAAACATATTTACCGATGATCGTTCCTTAAAGGAAATAGGAAACACAGTAAGTTAAATATCTATGAACCATATGCCGCAAGAAAAAGAGAACTTTTTGAGGCACAAATATTATTAAGCTGTCCAAGCGATCTGAAATTTTCAATTAAAATTTGGTCTATACCATTTTATTAGTCGAAAAAACTATACAGAAGTGAGTAATGACAATTTAAAAGTAGTTTACTAATATTTCTGAAATAAAACTAAAAGCTATAATTACCTACGCGTATTATGTACATCATACAGACATCTAGCGACCTTGACTAAGGAATGTCCATTGTTTACCTACCACATGGTATCCCTACCGAATGCCAAACCGTCTGTCCGGCTCGTTTCCTAGAACCTAAGACACACCGGTGCTAACATTGTCTGGAGGGCATTCGATTTGTAACTCATTTAAAGCCCTCTTTTCATATATATTAGAGAAGTTTCGTTAATAGGGTACCATGTTTCGGAACGTATGGAAAAGAGAAAACGATGTTAACATATTTTTTATTAGTTTTTGTTATGGAAGTTCCAATAATGCCCTCCTGTTCTTTAGCCTTTATTTATGGGGGTCGAGAAGCCTTTAAAGAGTGGCCACTCGTACAAGGCATTAGGTCAACTTACAACCTATGTGCATGCACAAGTGCTTTCAGAAAGACTACTTAATAACAGTTGTGCTGAAGCACTTGGCTTTCCCACAATATAATTTTGTAATACTTATTGATCGTGTTAATTTGCCTGCCTCGCTGGCGCAGTGCTACACAATGCTGTTCTGAGGCCTCGTTTTCGATCAAAGAGTTGGACCAAATGTTTGTATGATCTTCAAATATTTGTTTCGGAGTTTGGGTCTATATATAATATGTAAGTAGTAACCGAAAAAGTTTACAAATTACACTATCAGTTTAGACACTAGACTCGTAGCTTTTACTATATAAGCTCTGCTTAGTTTGATGTTAGTTGACGTGTGTCAGATGTCCAAATATTGAATTCCCTTACAAATCTATATCTATGCAAGTATGTATGACGTATGTATATAAAATTCTGTAGTTGCGGTGTTTCTTACCAAACTCCTCCGAAGCTGGACCGATTTGTATGAAATTTTCTGTAGATATCGGGTAGGTCTCGGTCAACATCAATTTTTAATACCCCTAGGACGCGAGCGGAGCCGCGGTCAGAACCTTGTCATTATATATATCTTCGCTTTTCGCTGTAATGTAGTGACGTATATGCCTCTTAAGCCTGTTATAAGGTAAAAAAATAATTACACTTTACAACAATGACAATTATTTTCGAATGGTTCCCTAACATTTAAAGGTAATGACACCAATTATCTAAATACCTAGACTACCCTCATCTGCCATAAAAACCAGACATGAAACGAGTTCACAAATTGAGAGATATCAATTCGCTATATTTTTTCAATTCTGTTATTTTTCTAAAATGTATAATATTTTTTTCTTTTTTTCTATATTGAATCCCAGATATTTGAGATAACTTTTTATTGTTGATTTAGGAAAAGACGTTAGTTTCAAAAACTAGGCCTTGTTTTGTCTAGTTTGTTGGATGTCTTCGTCTAGGGAGCAATTAAGAGATAACTCGACCAAATCCGGCAAAATCTGAGAAGGAATTGTGCGTACTTAGCGATGTTGTTTCTTTGTTCGCTAGTAATCATTTGGCTTTAGGCCGAAGTGATGTGGGTAAATTGTTATTTTTTTGTAAGTTTCGAAAGATACTGATGTAGCGTATTGTTAACAAATAAATACACAAAGGTGTGTTCATATTGACCTACATGTATAGTAAAATTATAAAAGAACTAGCTGCGCCCCGCGGTGTTACCCGCGTTTTTTCGGGATAAAAAGTTGCCTACATATGTGATTATCCAGAACTCATTTTTGAATTAGCCATTTACAAACTATCATTATAGTAGCTATGGAAGTTTGTTATGCATGGCAACCTGTGTTTTGACAGAATATAAACAGTGATATATTTTGACATCTACGATTTATGTATTTTCATAATCACCTAGCTTTCGCACGTGTACCTTGATTATTGCAGTTAAAAGTAGCCTATGTGTTATTCTGATATATATGCTATATTACTGTAAAGTTTCATCCGTTCAGTAGTTTTTGTGTGAAAGAGCAACAAACATACATACATACAAACTTTCGCGTTTATAATATTAGTAGGATTATCTTTTTCATATTGAAGCCTGCCAGAGTTTCTACTCTGCCTGATGGAGAGCATGAGTAGAATCCAGGAGTAGGGGGCCACCATCCTCATTGTGAGTGCATACAATGTAGCATGGTGACCCATACCATAGAAGCTTAGTGAGATGATGCAGAATGATTAGGCCTCCGGTCTCATACTCACCAATGAAAGACAACGGCATGAATGTTGGCAGAGCCGGCCCATTCGTTCTGAAATCAGCGTAGCTCTACTACCTATACTAAATAAGAACTTGATAAGAATTGGATATTTAAAAAGCGGCCAAGTGCGAGTCGGACTCGCCCATGAAGGGTTCCGTATCAGCAAGTAACATCATATAAAAGTTCTTGTAGTTCGTTGTAACTTTCATCGATGTTTTTATACTAGTGTATTGATTGGATGAAAGGTAAATTGCGTGTTACGATTTATGACGTATAAAAAAAAAACTACTCACTAGATCTCGTTCAAACCAATTTTCGTTGGTAGTTTGCAGGGTAATGTACAACATATATTTTTTTCAGTTTTATCACTCTCTTATTTTAGAAGTTAGAGGGGGGGGGACACACATTATTCCACTTTAGAAGTGTCTCTCGCGCAAACTATTCAGTTAAGAAAAAAATGATAATAGAAACCTCAACATCATTTTTGAACACCTATCCATAGATGCCCCACACGTATAGGTTTGGTGAAAAAAAAATTTTTGAGTTTCAGTTCCAAGTATGGGGACCCCCAAAATGTATTGTTTTTTTTCTATTTTTATGTAAAAATCTTAATGCGGTTCACAGAATACATCGACTGACCAAATTTCAACAGTATAGCTCTTATAGTTTCGGAAATAATTGGCTGTGACATACGGACGGACAGACAGACAGACAGACAGACTTGACGAATCTATAAGGGTTCCGTTTTTTGCCATTTGGCTACGGAACCCTAAAAAGGCTGGTATATATTGAAAATAAGTGTTGTTACACGCTTTTTGTAGCTTCACCTGTATGTTTGTAACCGACTCCTTTGGGTGCGATTTTGATCCACTTTAAACGGCCAGATTTCGTTCAAACTTTGTAGATTTATCGAGGACCGATGACAATACACTAATTTAAAAAAAAATGAACATATTAGTCTTTTTTAGTATTAGTAAAAAAAATGATTTAAAAAACTTAACAAACACCTTTTAAACTAAAAATAGAAAATAATTCTAATGTAACAAAGCGTGGGGTGCTTTCTGAAAATATTTCAATAACGTCGCCCCACGCTTTTTACATTAAAATTATTTTCTACGTTTTAGTTTAAAAGCAGAGCAACACGAAAGGGAGTAGCAAATGCTCAATAAATACACAGAATGTGTTTGTGTGAGTGTTTTTTTTTTTAAATTGATATGAGTGAGTTTATTCTGACAGGCGATTGTGTTTGAATGTGAATATAAAATGATGACTGACAGGAGCTGGATGCGAGAAGCCGAGCCGATTGCGATAGGCTGATGATGATGATGATAAAATGTGTGAAGATTACCCTCGCAAAAAATGACAGACTGTTTTGTCTCAGGAAAAGCCGCTAAAGCTACTTCCCTTAGGTCCGAAGGCTTCTATACAACATAGACATCAGCTAACCTCACTGACTGAATCACCGAAAGAAAAGCTTAATCAATTTTTTTTTAACTGGATGAACTCAAACATTTAAAAGTTATTATATTAGAAGTTTTTTATTTAATCCTCAACATATAATATTGCATATTTTTGCTGTTCTAAAAGAAAACCCTATATTTGCATAAGATTTCTTGTGCAGTAAAATATTTCAGTATGATTTCGAACTGTGAATACCTAAACTAGAATACCTACCACAGATTATAGACGAGATAAGGTCATGAATGCATTGAGGGCTGACGTCAAAGCATTATATTTTAGCAAATTGTTAGCCAACCAAATAATGGATATGGCTTTTCTGTTTTGGAGAATTTATTTAGAACGTTTTATATTAGAGAGAATTTAGTTTTGTGTATCGTCAAAGTTCTGTCTTAGTCTATCTCGTTTCTATAATGTTTTTCATAATTATCTGTGCAGGCCGCCATGGTATGGGTCACCAATTGCATACCCTCACAATGAGGATGGTGACCCCTACTCCTGGATTCTACTCATGATTGCCTTTAGGCAGAGTAGAGTCACTTCTTTAGGCTTAAATATAAAAAAAAACATCGTACAAGCTTTGCTGTTTGGGACTAGATGATGTTGTGTCATTCGTCCGTCGCCTCTGCCTACCTTTTTGTGGAAATATGACTGATTATATGTTTGTATGTGTCATCATCATCAACAGCCTCTAACAGTCCACTGCTGGACATAGGCCTCTCCTTAGAAAGGAGGGTTTGGCCTACTATGCCACGCTGGCCAGACGGGTTGGTATAGGGTTGGTTTCAAGTTTTCCTTCTCTTTGCATCGATGTTGTCTTGCGTAGTTTATCCCTTAGTCGCCTTTTACGACACCCGCGGGTTGAATAGGAGTGGTGACACTCTGTATTCTTAATCCGTCACCACACGGATGAATTGTATGTGTAAATAACAGTAATTTTAAGATCATTAACTATTACTGCATAGTTATTAAATAAGTATAAGTGAACATTACACTGAAATTTTCCTCCTTCACGCTGTAAAAGGAAAGACGAGGAGTCATTAATAAACGGAGGTGATATAAAAATAATTAAAAAATAAAGTTCTCCAATGAGGTCAGTTATGAATAATTATGTTTTTAATTGTTGTCTAATAATATAAAATTTAATTATAAAAATAACTTAGAATAGATGAAAGTGCTTCCGTTTGTTTGATTGCTTAGGAAAAAAAACTTCGAGGTCGGACATTGCGGTTGTTGATTCTGATGTTGCAAGTGAGTGTGGGTGAAGGTGAGCTCTTTCCGTGAAGCACGGAAATATTTAATTTCGACAGTCAACATATATATATATATACATATGTCACTACAAATGTAACGTTTTGTTCACTGTAATAATTAATACACCATTTATAAATAATATTCAAAATTATATATTTTTACGTCAATACTTTTTTTAATTATTTATACAGGTACCATATTTATTCTAGTATTATATAAAATATAAACTACTAGTCTAGGTCCTTTCTCAGGTTCTAGACTATCTGTATAACAAAATGTCATTCATAGCGGTTCAGTAGTTTTGACGTGCCAGCACGACAGACTGACAGAGCTGCTTTCGTATTTATAAATGTAGGAATAATAAATAGGTCATAGTAATGGTGCGTCATTTAGGGATAGATAACTTCAGGAATCAAACCTACTATATAAGAAGTAAGTCAACATGTTTATTTAATTTTAGTAGAAATATATATATTCATAGCACGGTTGGTAACATAAGTAAAATCTTTAACGCAAACAAATCTATTCAATTTAATAACCACATTTAAAACGTCCCATTAATAAATGCACAATCACCATTAATTAATGACCTTCTAGAACACTTACTACATACAATAAATCTATTGTTGGTGTAGTGGCTAGCGTATGCGGCTGCTGATCCAGAGGTCTCGGGTTCGATTCCTGGGTTAGACAAAATATTTGTGTGATCCACAAATATTCATTTTGGAGTCTGGGTGTTTTTCTATGTATAATATAATTTTATATACACGTGTACCTATTTACAATTTTTTTTAATTTACTTATATCAGTTGATTAGTACCCATAATACAAGTTCTGCTAGGCTGCAATAGAGGGGGTCACCATACTGCATTGTCTGCGTTCATAATGAAAATGGTGACCCCTTTTTATGCTTTCCATCAGGCAGAGTGGAGTCCCTACTGTAGGTTTACAAAAATCTATGATTTGACTAGATATTTTCTGAATCCTTCTACTCTAAAAATAGGTAGTCGTCATACTACAAGTCCTGGTTTATAATCTGGCGCGCACCGATTCTCCTTGACTCAATTTTCTAATGCGCGCGCGCAGGCTTCCTGATAGATCTCGTCTCGATCCACGCACTTGTGAGTACTGATCTATATCTGCGTGAGGCTGTAATGTGCTCTAAATAACTTTATGAGTTCAATGTATATAGTAAACGTTTGTATATGTAACAAGCGGTCGTTTTCTCATGACTGGAATTTAGACAAGTACACCTCTTAAAGGTTGGACTTCTCGGGTCAAGGGAATATACATTTTTATGTGAATACTTAGGTAGGATTTTATACATTACTAGTTGAACCCGCCAACTTCGTACCGCCAAACAGTCGATCCAACGTCACTCAATTGTTTTTTATTCTCGGAACCACTTCAATAAAACTTATCAGATATTTTTTAATTTTTTTTTCCTAAGAACCATCCTCGTACTTTAAGGTATATTATAAAAAAAGAATTAGCGAAATCGAATAGCTGTTCCCGCGTGCTGGCGTTACCAAGGGAAATAGGGATTCATTTTTATATATATAGATGTAGAGAGACTAACCTACTGTTCAAGTATTGTATTGTACTATAGTGAGCGATCATAACTGCTTAGTCAAAGGTGTTAGGTTCGATTCCAGCCAACACAGATATTGTGTGATGAGCACGACGGTTTGTACTTTCTGCTGTATTCTCACCTACGATAAGTATTTGACTGCTCGGTTGGTCTAGTGGTTTAAGCGGTAGACACGCCACTTTCTACTGCGTCAAGTGTTATGGGTTCAAATTCTACACGGGAAAACACTATGTGTGATCCACAAATTGTTATTCTGAGTCTAGTTTTTCTGTGTGTCCGTTTCTTGTATTTTAATAAAGTCCCCCGCGACACATGAGTATATTCCTGATGCGGGAGTTGTCTTTTTTTAAGAAAATAAGAATTTCTTTTAAACATCTCTGTCTACCCCCTCGGGGACAAAATACGTTAGAGCAGTATTGAAATTAAAATAAATAAATTTGTAGATTTTCTCATGTTGGAACATAAATTTTTGTTAACAAATTAATTAAAGAACCGGTTGTTATTTCAATGTCACGACACGAAGGAATGGAGAATGCAGAAATATGTGTAATAATAAACATCATTATTTCTTGCTGTATCCAAACATATTTCAAATTCAAATGTTTTTTTTTCAAGTCTCAGAATTCATCAAATCTAATATAAAAAAGTCTCGTGTCGCAGTGTTTGTTACCAAACTCTTCTAACTAACAAATCGATTGCATCAAAACTATTTTTGAAAAATACCTTTAAATTTTTTTTAATATAAAACAGTTAAAATATTTGATTTTACTCCTTTTTCTAACTCCTTAATTATTTGAATCCTTAGCCTCTTTAGTATAAAAACCTAAATATTTAGAACAAACCCAAAGTGTACTAAATTAAATACAAAACAAATAATCTAAAAAGATTCATAAATTGCAGAATTATGTAACACACTAACAAATAAAGCCGAATTGAAAAACCTCTTTTTAGGGTTCCGTAGCCTAATGGCAAAATACGGAACCCTTATAGATTCGTCAAGTCTGTCTGTCTGTCTGTCTGTCTGTCCGTCCGTATGTCACAGCCAATTATTTCCGAAACTATAAGAGCTATACTGTTGAAATTTGGTCAGTCGATGTATTCTGTGAACCGCATTAAGATTTTTACATAAAAATAGAAAAAAACAATACATTTTGGGGGTACCCATACTTGGAACTGAAACTCAAAAATTTTTTTTTCATAAAACCTATACGTGTGGGGTATCTATGGATAGGCGTTCAAAAATAATGTTGAGGTTTCAAATATCATTTTTTTATAAACTGAATAGTTTGCGCGAGAGACACTTTCAAAGTGGCAAAATGTGTGTCCCCCCCCCTCTAACTTCTAAACTAAGAGAGTGATAAAACTAAAAAAAATATATGTTGTAAATTTCCATGCAAACTACCAACGAAAATTTGTTTGAACGAGATCTAGTGAGTAGTTTTTTTTAATACGTCATAAATCGTAACACGCAATTTACCTTTCATCCAATCAAACACCAATCAACATACACTAGTATAAAAACATCGATGAAAGTTACAACGAACTTTTGTATGATGTTACTTTCTGCTACGGAACCATTCGTGGGCAAGTCCGACTCGCACTTGGCCGCTTTTTTTCAAGTTTATGAGAAGAGATATTAAAAAAAAACAAAATGGAGAATAAAACCGTTGGAATTAGGAACACAGAACATATATTTTAGAAACGATATTTCATTATATTTATCACCGAAGCGTCACCTTCAGATCATTAGTAGGTCTACGTCGCCAAGTCAGTCGGTAGTAGGGACATCGCGTGCTGCATTGACCTAGTTGACGCGGGTTCGATACCCGAGTGAGGTCAGCCGCATAGATAATAACTATAAACGCCTCCGCTTGCTTGTGAGTCTTCGCTGCGAATCTGTATTATCAGATGACGTTTACTTGTCTTTGATCAAAATATCTTTGAGAATTGTAGTGCAATGTTTTATGAATAACAAGATTTAATAAACTATTAGATATTTTTAAGACATTACTTTTGTTGTTTTTGTACTGCATGGAAAGTGAGCTGTCGAGGTATTAACGGTATATGTTATAAGCTAATTCCCGCGGTGTTATATAGTGACAAATCCTTATAACAGTTCGAAATCGGTCCAGCTGTTATAGAAATCTTCTGAAACAAACTGATAGAAAGACAAAAAAATGTTTTAGTTTGATACAAATATCGTATAAATGACTTACAATAATGCAGTATACTGTCTCGTTGGTCTAGTGGTTAGTGTATCCGATTGCTAATCAAGAGGTCTCGGGTTCAAATCCCGGGTTGGGCCAAAAAGTGTTTTTGGGTTTTCTTAGGAAATTCCTAGTAGCAGCCCGGTGTTGGGCGGTGATGGACGCTCGTGCCTCGGAGAGCACGTAAAACGGTCCCGGTTGTCATAAACTATGGCAATCGTTATTGGGAAGTCAGTGCTCTCAAATATACTGACAACTAGTTCAATCTTCGAATTTCAATTCTCCCTTAGGGTTGCGGAGGTCCGATGCCAGTCGCTCCGTGGAAAAACTGAAATTCAGGTAAAACCGGTTGAACTAGTAGCCGACCCCAAATAAACTTGGGAATAAAGTCTAGGAAGATGATGACTTCCAATAATGCGGTTATTGATGAGCTGTTAGTTCAAAATAACAAACCAACATTGAACTTTATTTATTTGTATACAGACTAGATCTTTCTAGAACATTATTGCTGCTGTTTTTCCACTGCTGGGGTAAATAAGCGACCGACTTATTAACGGTAAATTACTATCACACAGTGGCGCCCTTGCTGTAGTAAGGATGTATTTCGAACATCTTTCTTACACACAACATCATCAAGTCCCAAACTAAGCTGAGCTTATATTATAGGTACTAAACAACTGATATAAATACATAAACATACTTTTTTTTAATACATACATATTATACATAGACAACACCAAATATTTGTGGATCATACAAATATTTAGTGCGATCCGGGAATCGAACCCGAGACCTCTTGATCAGCAGCCGCATACGCTAACCACTAGACCAACAAGGCAGTCAGTATATATGTGGGTACATTATAGTTGAAAAAGGGAATTATGATAGATTTTAATCCGTCAGTCTTGTCGTTTGTAATCTTGACTGTAAAGCCAATGGGTAGTAGTTTTTTAATAGGGCAATATCGAAGGTAGTAGAGTTACGCTGATTTAAGCACGAACTAGTTAACTCGGCCCGGAGCGGTTCTACCCTCAAATAGAAGACCAATGTAAAATAATAATAATATTTCGAACATCTTACACACAACGCCATCTAGTCCCAAACCAATTAGAACTTGTATTATAGGTACTAGATAAGTCATATAAATACATAAAGATACTTTTTTTTTGTAAATACATATTAGACATAGAAAAACATCCAGACTCCGAAACAAAGATTAGTGAATCACACATAAATTTGGTCCGACATGGGAATCAAACCTGAGACCTCAAGCGCAATAGTCGCATACGCGAGCACTGCGCCACCGAGACAGTTAAAATGACAGCAATGGCGCTGTCGTGTTTCGATAATAGGTGCGAGGTCGGGGCATCTAACTAGGCCACCATAGCGCGGGTCACCAGGTTATATTGTCACCATTGACAGCTAGGATAATACTCTTCGATTCTACTCATGCTTTCCATCAGGCAGAGTATACTCACATTGGCAACTAAATAAAAACACCCTGTAATCAAACCTCATATCATAGTTCATCGTCATCATCATCATTAGCTTATCGCAATCCACTACTGGACATAGACCTCTCCCTCTGTGAATACCATACGTGTGTTTTAATTATTATTTTCCTCAAAGATGTTCATAAAAATATTTTTATAAGCGTAATAAAATATAAAAAATACCTGAGCTGAAATTAAACATGCCAGTTACCGCCAGTAATACAATTTAATAATCTCTTTACAAAATATAAAAACCTAAAGTGCGCAACACTATCGAAATAAATACACAAACAAGACCAGATAATGCTCACTATTACCAAATATTTCAACACCACATACCCATGCACACACTGACACACATACGCACAAACACTTATTGCGCGTACATGCAGTGCATCCTTACGCGTGTGTGTCACGCACACAGAGTACATAGGGTGGTTTCGGCCCAAGGGTAACGGTCTCTTCGTCTGTCTGAAGGACGTTCTATCATGCCCTTAAACTTTTACTGCGTTTCAAGTTCAAGGTTTACGTTAGGTGGATAATTAATTATTGTTCTTGTTATAATTTAAGTAAGTATTATATATTATAAGAAGTGATCATAGTCAAGTTGCGCAAGATGAATAGAAATAATCTCTAGAGGGTAAGCAACGAGGTTGCAGTCGGTGTCTGGATGGGTGACCGTTAGTGATGATATATTTTCAGATTAGGCATTGATTTGCAATGGTATAGTTAGTAGTTTATACAAAATTATGTTACAAGGAATAATTTTAAAAGGAATCCTTACTTGTAATTATATACATGAGAGTACTTGCCTGTGTCGTGCTATCACACCAAAACTACTAAACCAATTTAAATGAAATATGGTACACGGATAGCTTAGAGCCTGAGAATGGACATACACTACTCTTCATATCATTAACCAATAGATAAGCGCGCGGAGCCGCGGGCGAAAGCTAGTAACTTTGAATAGTATACAATTAAATTACCTTTCATTTATCAAGCTAAATAAATATATATATCATCTTCCTAGCCTTATTCCCAAGTTTATTTGGGGTCGGCTACTAGTTCCACCGGTCTTACCTGAATTTCAGTTTTTCCACGGAGCAACTGGTATCGGACCTCCGCAACCCTAAGGGAGAACTGAAATTCGAAGATTGAACTAGTTGTCAGTATATTTGACTGCACTGACTTCCCAATAACGATTGCCATAGATGTACATTACAACCGGGACCGACGGCTTTACGTGCTCTCCGAGGCACGGGCGTGAATCACCGCCAAACTTCCAAACTCCGGGCAGCTATTAGGAATTTCCTAAGAAAATCCCAAAAACATTTTTTGGCCCGACCCGGGATTTGAACCTCTTGATTAGCAGTCGCATACGCTAACCACTAGACCAACGAGGACCAACCAGTTATATGTATATATTTATATATTTATCTCTCTCTCTCGTTCTATCACTCATCCACCCCTTCCCCTCCGTTTCTAAAATAATATTAATCTGTAAAAAATACTTACTTTACTAACAACTGTAGTAAGTTTATGATTAGACGTTAAAAATATCATCAACAACCCATAACGTCCCACTGCTGGGCTCGGGTCTCCTCTCAAGAGAGGGTTAAGGCCTTACGTCCCCACGCAGGCCGAGTGCGGGTTGGGGACTGGCAAGACACGTTGTGGCTACGTAATCTTACCGTTGGATGTTTTTAAGCCGCCCGAAGGCCTCCAACTAAGCTTCACGACTGTTACCTTATGACAACAACCGGGACCGACTGCTTAACGTGACCTCCGAATCACGGAAACGCTCATAACATATCATGCCACATACGGTCACCCATCTAGGTCTGACCGCGCCGTAGGTGCTTACCCTCGGTGATTGTTTCCAATCACCTAAGGCCACTCGGCTATGAGCGCTTAAAAATATATTTATATATATTTATTATTGATAAAATGAAGAAACTTAACGATATCTTCAAGATATCAGTGGATGAGTTTATCATATTGTGAAATTGTCTTTCATAATACGAGTATAAACTACTTAGGTAGTTATATTACATTTGTATTTTTCACAAACAACCAAGAATCCTTACTAATATTATAAATGTTAATGTAAGTTTGTTTGTTACGGTTTCACGCGAAAACTACTCAACCGATCATCATGAAACTTTGTGCACATGTTCTTGGAGGTATTAGAAGTAACATAGGATACTTTTTATGAAAAAAAATGTTTTTACTGCGACAACTGAAATAGATGCAGGCAGAGCCGCGGGCGAAAGCAAGTATTTTATTATGTTATGAAGCATTTTTGTGCGTTGAAATCAAAAGTTAAGATTTGTATTCAAAGTAGCCTTCGCCCGCGGCTCCGCCCGCGTGTTTGTCATTTATCGCCGTAAAAAGTTCAGACAAACATTCTTTTATAAATAAATTAAAAAAAAAATATATATATCAAAATTAGTTTAACAATTTACGAGAAAATTCCTCCAGAAGTGCATGTGGAAAGCAATTGATGTGTACCTTTATAGTGTACCTTTATAAAATGTATTGATGTATTTTATCATCAAATCTACTAAGGAAATTATTATTAATATTAAAATTTGATCAATATTGACATTTTTTTAAATTATTATCTTTAATTATTATAATTGTGACTCAAATTGTAATTATCGCAGTCAAGAATATTGTCTGGACTTTAAAAGAGAATGTGATCCCTGAGTTTACTTCGTCCTTTCTTCTCAGGGCTAGTCCAGTTAGGAAAGGCCGAATTCATCTGCTCTTCAAAAGTTTAACTTGCAAAAGTGTTCGTGGAACCTAATTGCAGAATAAATGATTTGATTTGATTTGAGGGAAATGAAATAATTAAATCAGCATTACTATGAGAGTACCTATCATATTTCAATAATTAAATATGTTACGAAATCATTTTATAAACAGTTTTTTCTATCATTCCACCACCATTATTCCATTTTACTCAAAAACCCTCACTTTTAAAAACGTAAATCCATTTATTAATCAAAAATTATCCTTTTATAATCAACCGCTTGTCATGTCAACCATTACGTCAATAAAAAATTGGTTTCCTAAAATTAAATAAAACAAGCACAATTCTAGCATAACATTTATTTTTTAAAACTAAACTAAAAGAAATTCTTCAAACAACTTCTCTAATATATTACTGCATCTATTGTATAAATGCGATATTACGAAAATTCAAGATAGACGCAAAGTTAGGGATCATTACGCGTTCAGAGGCCATCAACCTTAGGACGTCCTACAAGGTCCAGGACGTCATACAGGTCCAAGTTAGATGTTCCGTCGGCAGTCAAAGACGGTCAAAGACCCAGGGACGCTGCGACCGTAGGACGCCCTAGCCTTCCAGGGCTGAAACAGCTCTGTGGGTGTTCCGTGCAACAGGGTGGTTTGCAAGTACGAGTCAAAGACCTCAGGACACGCCGACCGCCCTTGTCCTCTGAGTGAATGCAACCCTTTTGTCTGGGTTCCGTTCGTTTTTGTTACACAAAGCTTTGTATATTTGCTGAACATTTGATTTATTTAGGGATATGTTTTATTTGTAGTGAGAAGTGGACCTTTTGGGCTATAAAAGTTTATTATTGTTACTATTTTCTTAAATGAAATCAAATCATTTTTATTTTTAAATACACCAATACAACGGCACTTTTGAAACGTCAAGTAGTCAGTCGTGAAGCTAAGTGTCTGTTCCAATTCGTAGATCCTATGGAGAAGAACAGACAAGAAACTCCATGGACACTCTTTTCCAACATAGTTTTTACAATTTTTGGTTACATTGTTTTAGGCATTGTATTAAGAAAACAGTTAAATGTGAGGACAATATAACGATGCTGATATTTACACTTTGTGTAATTGAGTTTTTCATAGACAATTTCAAATCAATATTCCGACCTATTAATTTTAAATGTGATTATAAATTCAATATACTTCTTGGTCATAACTACATGTAGTTGGTTATTCTGACCACTGATTCTGAGGGTTCGAATCTCAAATAGGAGTGTGATAATTTTTTACTGTGTCTGGGTTATTTAAAACATTTTTATACTTGTAAGCAGGTTTATTCAGATATTGTATACAATAGTAAAATCTTGGTCTAGTTTCATAAGAAAGTTCTTGTTTGATCTGAGATTCGAACCCAGAACATTATTTATTTTTCTTTCTCTTCTATACAAATAAATAGATACTTAATCTGTTCGTAATATTAAGTGAACAGTTTTTTACAAAATGCATATAAACAGTGCCTACATCATTATCGTCAGCCTATCACATTCCACTGCTGGACATAATTGCACACCACTCTGATCGATTTTGGGCTTCTCGCACCCAGCAGTGCTTACATAAAAAAAAAACAATTTTTTTTTTTTTATATATCTAATCTTTAAAACGGCTGGATCAATTTTGACAGAACTTTCATTGGAAGCAAACAAATGACACAAGGAGGTAACTTAGGCAACTTTTTTGCACTGCTTTTTAGACTAAAACCTAAAGGCTACAAAGCATCACGTCACGACAAATAAGAGCGAAATTTATTAATTACAAATCGTTCCATGTCTATTTAAGTACGGTTATTAAAGCAACATCTATTATCGGCAATTTAGCTGGGCCCGGGCGGCAGACGAAGGTTGACGTCCGCCCTAGGAAGGACGCACCGCCCACCCTAACTTCCACTCATCCCATCGCCCGCTATAAACGACCTGGAGGTGTAAACAGCTATTGGAAGGTTATACTCTTATTTATCTATATAACACACAAAGTTGGAGTGTCTGTTTGTAATATTAAAATAACGGCTTTTTACTTAATGCATATGTATGTATACACGGTACACTGACTTTTTTTTTTTTCTTTAGGAATATAAATTCCTGTGTCGCGGGGGACTTTACAAACATACATGAAACGGACACAAAGGACACCCAGACTCAGAACAACAAATTGTGAATCACACAAAGTGTTGTCCTACGTGGGATTTGAACCCACGACACTTGGCGTAGTAGGAAGCGGCGTGGCGACCGCTGCAGCCACTAGGCCAACCGTGCAGGACTGACTGTCTGTTTTTTCCGGGTAATCTCTGGATCGGCTGTACCGATTTCCTCGGGACTTTCAGTGGCAGATAGCTGATGATAGAAAGAGTAACTTAGGCTACTTTTTTTTGGGCGTTGCCCGCGGTTACAATGACAAACGCGTGTAACACCGCGGGGCTCAACTAGTTTACTATTTGTTTAACATTACAGAGATGTGATGTATTATGTGTCGTATTAAGTTGTTCTTATGATGAATTCCGAAACTTCCTTGCCGATTATCAGGATTTTTTTAAAAGAGGCTTTTGCTGGCTTTCCTAATATAGGATAGTTAACATCACACTTAGATTTATAGGAGTTGAGTATTATTGAAAAGAGACGCAGATGAAGTTGAGTGGACCAGTTTTGATATTAGACGGGCTTTTTTATTTTTTTATTAGTAGTATTTAGCGGGCCTTTCACTAAGAGGTCCTGAGTTCTATTCCCGCACAAGACAAATATTGTATTATGAACGATATTTTATTCTATATCCGGGTGTAATTCATACTTAATATTATTCAAAGTAATTCTGCTTGTCTGTTACGTTTTTTCCATCTGTACAACTGCGCCAATTTCAATGAAATTTAATTTCAAGATACTTTGATTGTTGAAGAAAGACACAGGCTACTTTTTAACGCGATAACTGACAATCACGTGAGTCCCAAGGAAAAACCTATAGTATATTTATAAAAAAACATGTATTTAGAATTTTAAGTTTGTACATTAAAAGATAGAACCTGGGCGACTGAGCTTAGCTCGGTTACTACTATTTATTGTTTAACAACGCCATCTATTATCTCAAATTGCTGTAGTATTAATGTTTTGGAGTACTAACCACCAACTAAGTATACTGAAAGTGTAGATAGATGTCACAAGCAATGATAAAAAAATACACTAAAACTCGCGTTTTCTCAAAGATAAGATTAATCTAGATCGATTTTACGTTCGATTTTCTATATAATTGCTCGTTTCAAGATATTAGATAAGCCATGGGTTTGCCTCCAATTGTGTAAATACGACAAATATTAGATTCAATATAATATAGGTATTTTAATACGCCTATTCCCTTCGATAATAAAATTGTGATTGTTATAATTTCGTAAGCATATGGTAAAAATCTGATAACACATGCCTAACATCCAAAATGCAATGATTAAAGAAAAAAGCGTTAACTTAAATTGGTACTTAGCATAAACTTGTTCAGTCAATGTTAGAAGAACATTCAGGGTCTCGTTCGAGGGTTGTTGTACGCCCTCGGAAGGACATTGCGTCCGCTCCGGCCTTCCACTTGCCCTTTAATAAAGCCTTTGGTATTTATTACATGCCCTATGTGACATCTCAAAATATTTCAAGATATTTTTCGTTCGAGGCAAACGTTTAGTAATGTTAGTAGGAAAGGGGTATTAAACTAATATATATATTATGTATTTGACTGCCTTGTTGGTCTAGTGGTTAGCGTATGCCTAATTAAGAGGTTTCGAGTTCGATTCCCGGGTCGGACGAAATATTTGTGTGATTCACAAATATTTGTTTCGAAGTCTGAGTGTTTTCTATGTATAATGTGTATGTATTTACATAAAAAAGAAGTATGTTTATGTATTTATCTCAGTTGTTTAGTACCCATAATACAAGCTCTGCTTACAACTTACAATTTATCTAGCGAGATTGTGAACTGTCGAAAGATTGTGAACCTGAACTACTGCTTACAATTTAACGCATTACTTTTAGGTAGATTATAAACTATCGAAGTAAACCTGTTAAATCACAACCAGTTAAATTGTCAACTGTCCGTTTGTTTATACGGAGTTCAATTAAAAATACACTAACAGAAAAATTACATTCATAAAGATTGTAAAGATTGTAAAGCAAATTAATATTTTGTTTGGTTAAACGTGCAAGTCTCGTGAAGTACTGGTTTTATGTTTTTAATTGGTTTCTTTTTGTTTTGTGTAATTAATTTTCGAAAAAAGGGACCGAAGGTTATAAAGGAAAGCATAGGAAGCCAGCTATTTAATTTTCCACGCGACTTTCTCGTCGTGGGTTCAAATCTCACGTGGGAAAACACTTTGTATGATTCCCATATTGTGGTTCTGAGTCTCATTCTTTGTGTACGTTACATGTATGTTTGTAAAGATGTAAAGACACGATTTATATTCATAACTAGCTTTCGCCCGCGGCTCCGTCCGCTTGTATGTCGGTTATTGCGGTAAAAAGTAGCCTATGTCCTTTCCCAAGTTTAGTTCTATCTTCATACCAAATTTCATCAAAATCGGTTCAGTGGTTTAGGCGTGAAAGCGTATCAGACAGACAGACAGAGTTACTTTCGCCTTTATAATATTATTAGTAGGGATGCGGGAGTATTTAAAAAAAATTAGACTATGCTTACATCAAGAAAACATCCCAACCATAATAACATATTCTTAGATGTCAATCGAGAAAGGTACGAGACAAGGTCAATCAAAGTTGCCGGGAATTTTCCACTGAACTTGGAAATGTCCCCCGACGACAATAACAGGCTCGATATTGTCGCGAGTGTAAATATTATACCTAATAACGATATGATATTAAAGCCCTCTTCATCATTACATAGTATAAAACAAGTCGCTTTCTCTGTCCCTATGTATGCTCAAAATCTTTAAAACTACGCAATGGATTTTGATGTCGTTTTCTTTAATAGATAGAGTGATTCAAGAGGAAGGTTCCTATGTATAATACATGCATAATATTATAGTAGAGAAACATTGATAATTTTAGAGGTTTCTAATGTGATGTCGTAAATAAACCCATTTATTTACGCTTAATTAACTTAACTTAATTATCTGTACCCTACGAGATAGATTAAAATAATGTACTACAGTATTGTACATCGTAAAAAGGTCTACAAAAAACTCCGCGATGGTATATGTCTATCTCTTAGGGATAACCCACAATAACCATATTTTTTTCTTTTACGAGAAATAATGGCTTATTAACGAAGCGATTTTAAGCAATACAGTATTAATTCTTATCTAATTAAGTACCTTAAACACATTGTGTAGTTAATATAGATTAATATGGCCCCTTACAGTATGTAATTTAAATTAATACTTTTGAAGATATTACAGATTTAAAATGCAGGAACAAAGCGATTGTGGCGGTACCGGCCGGGGCTCGTTAGTTGACGCTTCTGTCGATTTGTCACTATCAGTTAATAACTAAACACAATACTTTATCGAACCTGCGAGCTCTTGACTAGACCAACAAGGCAGTCATATATAACACACAGAGCAGATAATTCTATCCTCAAATAATCTTTACAAATAAATAAAATTGGAGTGTCTGTTTGTAATATAAAAAATAACCGCTTTTTACTAAATGCATATGTATCTATACACGCTACATATGCTAAAATAATTTTTGTCTGTCTGTGTGTTTATTCCTTGTAATCTCTGGAACGGCTGGACCGATTTTGACGAGACTTTTACTGGCAGATAGTTAATGATATAAGGAATAACTTAGGTTTCTTTTTTTTCAAACTAGCTACGCCCCACGGCGTTGCCCTCGGTTACAACAACAAACGCGAGTAACACCGCGGGGCTCAGCTAGTATGTAATATATCCCTGTAATACAGAACCTTATTACATAATTCTCAGTAATATTACTTCGAACAAGATATAATTCGGTATGTCAAACTCGAGAACCTCCAATCAAAGCGGTGAACTTGCCTTTGAACTCTCAACCTTAGTCACCTTCCTCCCGGGAGCGGAGCTACCCGTAGACGCGTAGAGGACACCTCTACGAGTCGCTACGAAAGGTCTACGAAACGTCGACCTCGAGAACGCTTTTGTTGATGTTACTCATAATTTCGTTTTGTAACTTGTTATGGTTTCGATAAGATATTATTTTAGTATGTTGCTTTGCTTTTTTTGCTTTTTATAAG
The DNA here is from genome assembly GCA_932526445.1 of Phragmatobia fuliginosa. Lineage (NCBI taxonomy): Eukaryota > Metazoa > Arthropoda > Insecta > Lepidoptera > Erebidae > Phragmatobia > Phragmatobia fuliginosa. The sequence goes on from OW052058.1 coordinate 25,732,073, forward strand.
ACAACTCCCGCATTAGGAATTGCAATTCCTGTGTCGCGGGGGACTTTACAAACATACATGAAACGGACACAAAGAACACCAAGACTCAGAACAACAAATTGTGAAACACACAAAGTGTTGTTCTACGTGGGATTTGAACCCACGACACTTAGCGTAGTAGGAAGCGGCGTGGCGACCGCTTAAGCCACTAGGCCAACCGTGCAGTCAAAAAATCTATGTTGAAAAAGTGAGATATTGCACTTCTATTCGCTATTTGTCTAAAACAGGTAAAAACAATTTTCTTCACGTATTAAATATAAAAATATGTTTTTTATGACAACTTTCCAAGAAACTGTTATGAAACATTTTATTTGAACTTTCTATCCATCTTTACTTTAGATACCCACCCGTAAACCGACCTCAATCACCTTTGCGACAAAACAAGAATATAATCCAAAATTGTGCGGTCGGGAATCGAACCCACCCCCTTTCACCTTACTGCATAGACAGACGTTCCGAACGAAGTTCAACGCACCACCCCTACAAGGGCATGTTGCATAAACCATCCCCTAAGATAAGTGTGTGTGTGTGGGTGTACAATTCATGTTGAATGACGATGGGGTTTTGTTTGTGTGAGTGTCAGTGAGAGTTTTTATCCATTGTATCCATGTATTGTGTAAGAAAACCATAGTTTTATGATCTTTGTGTGAGTGGCCAGAATTTTTTATTTTTTTGATTTTTCAGTAAAATGAAATTGTAATTAAAGTTGTGTAAATTGAGAGTTTAATTTCGGTGCCTCGGTGAGCACGTATGGCTGTCGGTCCCGGTTGCCATGAACATCTATGGCAATCGTTATTGGGAAGTCAGTGCCCACAAATTTACTGACGACTAGTTCAACCTTTCAATTTTAGTTTTCCCTTTAGGGTTGCAGAGGTCCGATGCCAGTCGCTCCGTGGAAAAACTGATATTCAGGTAAAACTGGTTGAACTAGTAGCCTACCCCAAATAATGTTGGGAATAAGGCTAGGAAGAAGAAGACCTACATTCCATTCTAATTACAGTTCGAATTTAGCCAGGAAATGCTTTGCCTAATCGCGGTTTTTACTCTAACACTTATCGGCTCCAGTGACTATCAGACCACCTAGACACATTACCAGCATACTCGCACTTCAGAGTCCTGGTTCTCTGTGAAACATCAGTCACAGCAGTTCTGTGTCGTATAAGATAATAGTTGGATTATATTGCAAATCTCCAAAAAAAAAAAAAAAACCTAGCAAAGAGACTCTACCCTGCCTGATAGAAAGCATGAGCAGCATCCAAGAGTGGAGGCCACCATATTTGCTATAATAAAGTATGGTGACCCACACTATGGCGGCTTAGTGCGATACTTTTATAAATCCTAGCCAAGAGTACTAGAGGCCTACTGCCAAAGTATTATATTCAAAATTTCACTATAGTTACCAGAAATATTCTAGAGCGCTAAGTTAGGAATAAGTTAGCGAAAAACTACCGCACTCTGCGGCAACATAAATAAATATTTAGTACTTCATCTCCAGATGAGTTTTCTTTACGACGAAATAAATTCACACGCGATAAAATACTTAGGAAACATCAAACAAACATCTTTTGGGCTCAAAACTTATAAAGCACCAAGGGAATCATAGCTTTATAGTTTACACATACACAATCACCCTGTATACACAATACGATTATTCACAGACGCACCAATACATAAACAATTACGTTATCTGACTCACGCAAACAAACGCAGTCTCGCGCCCACACGCACAGCTGTCTAGACAACTTGTTAAAATGCGATGTTCCGGGGCTCGACATTCGTCAGTAGGATAGGTCACGGACCACGAAGGACATCTCTATCCCTTTCTAACTGATACAACTGTCCCTTTCCGACCAAAGACCGTTCCTGCTCATTCAAATTTCAACCTTATTTCGTACTATTAAAGTCCCTTTCCTCCCGATGTACATTCAGGTATAAATTTCGCTTTCAAAGCTTCGTTGCCCTGTTATGTATAAGGTAATAACTCTTTACGAAAATTACAGGAAATTGAATTCTATGCATATGGGGTAACGATTTAAAATTGTTGTTGAATAAGTTAGTCCTTCCAGGTCTCCCGACGATGCGTCCTTGGTCGGTCAGGACGAATTAGTCTTGGGAATAATAATTTATGTAAATGTTCGTACATGTGTATGTACATAGACTTGTATAATATATAACGGCCCTAGTTCTAGAATTTTCGGCCTAGGCATATTAGACTGGGACCTTCAATAATAAAATCTAGTGCTTTAGTTATAATATTATCTGTCTGATGTATAACTTTATTTATTTAAATTTTTTCTCAGAACGATGGCAGACAGTACATTTTTATCGATAACATTGCTTCTAAAAATGGGAGAAGTATCTACCTCAATTGCTACTATAAAAGTTTTTTATTGTATAGGGAGTACATGAGGACACGAGTTGCCTGGTGGTAAGCGACTACAGCCGTACAAAAAGGTTGACAAGTTCGGTTTTGTAATAATAATAATAAATAATAAATTTTCACATCTTACACACAACGTCATCTAGTCCCAAACTAAGCAGAGCTTGTATTATGGGTACTAAACAACTGATATAAATACATAAACATACTTTTTTTTTGTAAATACATACATATTATACATAGAAAAACACCCAGACTCCGAAACAAACATTTGTGGATCACACAAATATTTGGTCTGACCCAGGAATCGAACCCGAGACCTCTTGATCAGCAGCCGCATACGCTAACCACTAGACCAACAAGGCAGTTTGTCGTTTGTCGTTGTCGTTTAGAATGTGATTTTACTAGCATATTGGCTTAGCGTAGATTTCTATACATACTTATTACCTTTCATGAACCATTAAATGTAACATCATAAAGTTTCTATTGTCCTTCATAATCATCACAATTTTTCTTATAGGTATATAGAAATCAATATTCATATTAAATATTTTGATAATAACTAAGAATGACGTCACTTCTTAGAACATATGGTATAGCTAATGAGTAAGAGTCACCTGACAGTAACCTAGTAGTGACTACCGACTCTCATTGTCACCTTCGATTCCAGGGTAATAGAGCTATTTTCAGTTATACCTGGTTCTCCGGCAACTAGGATATGAGATATGCATGCAACTTTTGGTCGATTTGACTTCGACCTAACCACCTGGTGTTATTCAAGGAGATTAAAAAAAAGATAAATTGATCTCTGCTTACTTAACTATTAAAGTTGATTAAAACTTCCTTTCTAAGGGGAGGCCTATGTCCAGCAGTGGACTTCTAAAGGCCGTTGATAATAATGATGAACTTAACTAAGTTAAAGCAATAAAAAAATGATTTACATTTATGAGATACTAATTTGACTGACATTCATGTACTGGTACATACTTGTGTCACTCAGTCATTCATTCACTCGCTCACTTTACTGTCTTTGAATGAATGAGAAGTAGGCATTATGTAATCTCATGTACCAAATTAAATTAATAAACTGCCTCAGTGGCGCTGGTGGGAGGGTATGCGACTCTGTGCTCGAGGCTTCGGGTTCGATTCCCGGATCGGACTAAATGTTTGTATGATCCGCAAATATTTGTTTCGGAGTTTGGGTGTTTTCTATGTATAATATATATGTGTTTACAAAAAAAGTATATCTATGTATTTATATCAGTTGTCTAGTACCTATAATATAAGCTCTGCTTAGTTTGGGACTAGATGGCGTACGATATCCGAAATATTTATTTATTTAAATGATAGAGTTTTATGTCTGGTGTATGGTGGCCTAGACCACCCATCACACTCATTACCATTAACGAAAATTTCAACTGGGGCAATGTCGAAGGGCCATGGTGTAGAGAAAATGTCTATTGTAGTCCTGATATAAACTCTAACCAATGGTCTTTCGGCAAAGCTTTTAATAGACCGTAAAGCTAAGAGTTTATGACAAAATTATGAGTACTTTTATAATACCGTTAGTTATAAAGGCTTGTAATTAATTCTGGGATTTATTTTGTATGAAAATACCGATAGATTTAGCTTGTAAAGTGACTATATAATATATATGATATCTGTTTTTGTACAGCTTCGTCTATTTCTATTGTAAGCTCTGTGGTCTAAACGGGTAAATTAATTTTAGCTTTTAGCGTTTATTTTGGCGTTGGGTTTGTCTTATTTGTGAAAGTGGCCCTCGATATAAACCTAATGCTATTGGTTAGTACTTGAACTTTAAACACAATTTTCATGTCGATGGGTTTTTTGTTTGCACACTCTGATTAGGTCGTTTTCGGTGTACTAAAATATCCCTTATTCTTACTTTTCTTCCTTCCTAGCCTCTATTTACAAGATTTTTTGGGGTCAGTTGCTAGTTTAACCGGTTTTACTTAAATATCAGTTTTCCTAAGGAGCGACTGGCATCGAACCTCCGCGACCGTAAGAGAGAACTGGAATTCGAATTTTGAACTAGTTTTCCGTATATTTGAGGGCACTGACTTCCCAATAACGATTGCCATAGATGTTCATAACAACCGGGACTGATGGCTTTACGTGATCTACGACGCAGCATAAAACTTTAATACTCCGGGCTGTTATTAAAGATATCCTGTAAAAAAAAACCCAACAACACTTTTGGCCCGACCCGCGATTTAAACCTGAGACCTGTTGATCAACAGTTGCTTATTCTAACTAATATTAAACGCTAAACTTCTGCATTGATTTTAATGAAATTTAGCTTAGCCGTACTTTGATTCTTGCTGTAGGACATGGATATGTGGGAGAAGCTGCCGACAAAAGCTAGTAAGAAGTATCTCTGTTGGCTAATTTTAATTAATGTATTTATTAAAGTGGCCATCTGGTAGAAATTTGTATGCAAATACATTTCGAGACATTGTGCTTTGTTCTATACAAAATATTGTCTACATTTGAGTCAAACCAAACTATTTCATTTGATGACGTTCCTTGAATAAATCCTTACTAATATTATTATGCGAAAGTAACTCTGTCTGACATTCTGTCTGTGGCACTTTTATGCCAAAACTACTGAACCAATTCAAATGGAATTTGGTACTAAGATAGCCTAGAGCTCAGGTTTTAGCATTCTAAAGATTGAGCATTGTCCATTGACATCGGCTACTTTTCACCGCTTTAACCAACATAATAAAGAAAGCTAGTGAATTTTATAAATCCAAAAATTACTTTTATCAAAAACTTCTAAATACGTGTTCTTACTAAAAGAACTACAAAAAAAAACTAATCGAAAATTGCTTTTAACAGCCAATAGACAAACAAATTATGTTCGTAAATGTAGTTTCAAAATTTGCTTACGAAAATGGTTGGCGGGTAGTTTGAGTTTAATTAAAAATTGGTAGCCTTAGTACTGAGAGCCGTTCTAAAAGTAATTGTGTTGGAAGCACTCGATTAACAGAATAAGCAGAAAATACCAACATCAGGCCTTTTGGCCTTCCTTTTATTGACGCCTACAAAGACACTTTGTACAAAAAAGGTTTTCAAGAGTTTACACTTTCCTTGTAAGCCTTATTTTCTATTGAAACGATAATAATTTTATTGTAATGAGAGGATAAGAACAGGAAGGACTGCACGTTTGGATTAGAGGTTGAAGTGGTTGCTATGCCGCTTTCTACTGTACCAGTTGTGGTGGGTTCACGTGGGATAACACTTTGTGTGATCTAGAAATTGTTGTTCTGACTCTGAGTGTTCTTTGTGTCCGTTTCATGTATATACTAATAAATAAATATTTCGAACATGTTACACATATCTAGTTCTCAAACTAAGCAGACCTTGTATTATTTGTACTAGACAACTGATTTAAATACATAAACATACTTTTTTTTTGTAAATACATACACAATATAAATAGAAAAACTCCAAACTTGCGGATCACACAAATATTTAGTCCGACCCGGGAATCGAACCCGAGACCTCTTGATCAGTAGCCGAATACGCTAACCACTAGCTAAAAAGCTACTTAAAAGTTACTTATTTCTCTACTACACGGTGAAATCGTATGCCGTAAAAGGAAGGGTAATAGTTTCGGTGGTCTTTAAACTCGTATGCCTGTAGATTATATCGTAGCTCTTAAATTACTGACCCGTTTAACTTATAATTGGCTCCGGTGGCCATACGTTGAAACCTTTTTACACAATTTTTATTAGTTTCACATGTATGTTTGTTTGTTTATATATTTGTAACCGACTCCTATGGGTGCGATTTTAACCGTCTTTAAACGGCCAGATTTCGTTCAAACTTTGTAGAATTATCGAGGACCGATGACAATACACTAATTCAAAAAAAACTAAACAAATTCTTTTTTAGTCTTTTTTTATAAAAAAATAGTTTTATAAAACTAAACACGCTTTTAAACTAAAAAGTAGAAAATAATTTTAATGTAACAAAGCGTGGGGTGCTTTCTTAAAATATTTCAATAACGTCACTCCACGGTTTGTTACATTAAAATTATTTTCTACTTTTTAATTTAAAAGCGTGTTGTTGAGTTTTTTACAACTATTTTTTTTTACCTTTTTTGTTACGTTCAAACCGTTTTTCAAACTTTATTTTAGAAAAGGGAATTACGAAGTAACAATTTAAAATAGTATATTTATTCAACCATAAAGTTTTTAGTTTCCCAAATATCAAAGTATGTTTAATCCATGTTTAAAGCCTCGAATTTTAGCCGCAAATTGGAATATTACCTCCAAACCAGGTTGAAGATCACTATGTCTTATTACGTCAAGCCTGTTGAGAGAATCTCGAACATGAGCAAGTATTATGTATTAATTACAATGTAGCCTATCGCGGGGAGCTTCCTAGACACCCCCTCGACACCCCCACGCCAAGCTCGTCTGAAGGTCGAGGCGTTCACCCGCAGACGTCCCTCACACCCCTAACTCTCACAAACTCAAATAGTATCCAACGGAACGTATACGGCAAATTGAGCGAGTGTGAGTTTGAACGCTTTTTGGGTTTGTTAATAGTGTGTGTGTATTTGAGTGTGCGTGTGTGTGTGTTTTTTTTGGGTGTAATATTAGTTTTTTTTTTAGAAATCCTTGTGATTTTATTGCTCTGTTTAAGTGTGATGTATTAATATGAAATTACAGAAAAATATTTGTTTAATGTGTCCGTAATAAGGCGATACAAAAATATATTAATATTTAGTTTTACTTCTAATTGAAATTGTATAAATTACTAGACTTCGTTTGCGCCTATGTCATTTCATAGGTTCTGTACTATATATGTATGTACCAAATTTCATTAAAATCGGTGCAGACAGACAGAGATACTTTTGTATTTATAATATAAGTAAGGATGTTAGACATTATTTCTTTAATCTCTATGATAGCAATTAGTTCAAAAGTTGTATTAGTTTTGATTTGTTACAACATATGAGAGCTGTTACTAACAGTTGTTTTTTTATATAGAAAATTAAACAATATATAGGTACTATTTTCATTGTCACTTACACACAACATCATCTAGTCCCAAACTAAGGAGAACTTGTATTATGGGTACTAAACAACTGAGATAAAAACAATTTTTTTTTGTAAATACATACATATTTTACATAGAAAAGACACAGACTCCGACACAAATATTTGTGGATCACACAAATATTTAGTCCTACCCGGGAATCGAACCCGAGACCTCTTGATCAGCAGCCGCATACGCTAAGAAGATGGCTATGTTATCTTCCATTTACATTGCTTATACACTAATCCTTACTAATATTATAAACGCGAAAGTTTGAGAGTAAGTATGTATGTTTGTTGCCCTTTCACGCAAAAACTACGGAACGTATTTGGATGAAACTTTACAGTAATATAGCTTATATATCAGAATAACACATAGGCTACTTTTTACTGCAATTATCGATATACACACGGAGCCGCGGGCGTAAGCTAGTTAGGCATAATATTAGGTATTAATTATAATTATTATATTTAATGCCTTTATATTAAAATATAGGTTACAAATTTTCCACTAGAAGTCTGAATAGTTTAGAAAATTATACCTTAATATGCCAAGATATTTAGTCTGTAACTTAATTAAATTTAATTACTATCAAGATATCTATATCATAATTATTATGATAACGATATTAAGACATCTTGTTTATGGTTCATGTCAAAATTATTTATATGGATTTAATTATGAAAATTATCTAATTTTCAATCCAGACTACAAGATATTATCTTACATTTACTTTGTAGGTTTGCGATTAGATATACCTAGGAATGTTTTTAAAATACGGTCACTTTTTCTATACCACTCTAGTCCACTGCTGGGATAGACCCTCGACAATATCCTCACAAACGCTTCCCTCCAGTCTTCACCTTAGAGTAGAGTAGCCAGGCATATACCCCGTAAATTTGACTTCCTCGTTGGCCTACTGATTAGCGTATGCGGCTGCGATCAAGAGGTCTCGACTTCGATTCCCGGTTTGGACAAAATGTTTCTGTGATCCGTGATTTTTTTCGGAATTTGGGTGTTTTCTATGTATAATAAGAATGTTTTTATAAAAGAAAAGTATGTTTATGCATTTATATCAGTTATCTAGTACCCATAATACAAGCTCTACTTAGCTTGGGACTAGATGGTGTTGTGTGTTTGTCTGAAATATAATAATATAAAAAAACATGATACTATTAATTATTACATACCTTTTAAGTTTAAATATAGACAATTCAATCAATCAAGTAATCCCTTATCTTTAACTAGTATATGCCCGCGATTAGTACTTGTAGACAGATGTCCGATAAGGTTATTGGAAGGTTAAAACAATAAGTGACTTATTTTAATAATTACTTTTTTCAATCATATTAAACTCAAATTTGTCTGGCCTCCTTCATTAATCAATATCTACTATCATAAACCTAACAAATACTACTCAAAAATAGGTTTACATTATTACTTTAGGTACTTATTTTGTTGGGATACCTTTGCCTCGTTTAGACAAATAAAAAAATAAGGAGGACGTCAAAGATAAGACTCGGAAAACAAGTTTGTTCCATAAAGAAAAGTCTAGAATACCGACTTAGGAATTAGGTGACGCATGAAGGACAGTTACATGTAGGAGGGTTGCCATGTATAAAAAAAACAAGTTCCCGTTCCCCAGAGAGTGGAAAAAGTCGAACAAACACACAATATATACGAGTACGCCTCAGTTTCTTATGGGCGTACGTTTTACAGACAGAAAATACAGCTTATTATTTATAAGTGTTAATATTGCTAGTTTATATGTTTGTTTATTTGAATGGAACCAGGTTCTGGTTAGAATTACAAATTAATAAAATTTAATGTATGTAAATCTGAATGTAAGATCAATGGTAACTTTTTTACTACATGCATATGAAAGTATATAGATACTAGCCTTCGCCCGCGGCTCCGCCCGCGTGTATATCGGTTATCGCGGTAAAAAGTCGCCTATGTCCTTTCCCAAGTTCAGTTCTATCTTCAAACCAAATTTCATCAAAATCGGTTCAGTGGTTTAGGCGTGAAAGCGTAACAGATAGACAGACAGAGTTACTTTCGCATTTATAATATTACATAAGGATGATACCTATATATTTTTTTTTTGTCTATCTGTCTGTTGGTTGCGGGTAACATTTGGAACGGCTCGATCAATTTTAGAGCTACTTTAAGCCCATTGGTAGAAAGCTAATGATACAAGAAGTAACTTAGGCTAATTCATTTTAGACTAGCTTCACTCCGCGGTGTTACTCGTGACTAAGAATAACCGCGGATAACGCCGCGTGTCTCAGCTAGTCTGTTAGTAAACGTTGTTAATCATTGTTGGATAAAAACTATTACATTGATGTACATAGGATTTAATACTTGTATACTCTTGCCTGAGAAACGTAGAATCTGTTTTATTCAGCATGTTTCTAGTAGTTTTATAGTTTTTTTAGATTGTAGATTATTTAATCGTACCAAATCATTAATCAATTACTGTTCTTCATGTGAGAGACAGGTACTTACGTATTTTCTTCCTTAAATAATATATATATATATTTAAAATGTAAAGATAACGCCATTGCCGATTATACTAAACACGGCATATTTATCTTAAACTATTTTTTTAACACAGTACTTTATGACCGGTAGACGGCGCCATTTTAGATTCAGGGATACGCTATATAAACTATAACCAGCGGACGATTAAGACGCATCTAACGATATCGATATATAACGATTATATGTCAACTTCTAATGGGTAGTTGAGGAGATATGAGGGAACAGACGAACATTTATACATACATACATAGTACATAGCCTGTCAAAATCATAATCCTCCTCTGGCTTTACCGTAGTCTAGTAAAACGTAATAGTTATAAATGTGTGAAGCTCAGTTCGCACAAAACAACCCCAACCCTTACCACCCGTGTATTTCGTCTAGAACTTTCCGTATGTAGTACTAATGAATAATTTAGTGCCGAGGCTCATGAATGTGCTAAGATTGAAATAATAAAGACCCGTCTAGACTGAATTATTAGAAAGTAATTACACGAACTCTCTCTCACTTACTAATTATTTAACAAAATACTTATTTGTGTCGATAGAAAATTGTGATGTTACCTATTTACTTGACGGCATTACTAAGAAGGTAAATTAAAACGTAATAATTATAAGCTCTGGTAACCGTTTACAAATTTCGTGACAGATTCACAATTGTTCGCAATTTCAATGATAAAACAGTACATTTTTATTTATTCTTGAAATAAAAGTTAACTTTTTTACCATTTCTGTTTTTTTTCTGCCGCACATATGTATACTTATACCGCTCTCAAACTGTCAAATGTCACTCTTTTGACAGCTCGATGACAGTTTCCCTGTCAATTCCCACAAGCGTTTACGGATACGTGCTGTCAACAAGGAATGTTTAAATTTAAAGAAGTTTTTATACAAATAAAATAATCTGTGGTGAGATTTTTTGTGATATTTTAAAACGGTAAAAGCGTAATACTAGCAATATACAGTAAACAAACGTGGCTCTGGGAACCTTTAAAACATTTAGCTTAATTAGTACCTAACCAATGGCCTATTTTACCCAGAATCAAGAGGCACGTGCCTGGAGTAGGGGGCGTCGCCTGGGGCGCTTGTCTATGTTCTCAAAAAAGAAAAAAACTACCTATTAAACAATTTAAAACAAAGAACTACAGAGGTTGTGTTCATTGTAATGATGTTCAAAGCTGTTTTATCGTCAAAAATTTAGGAACATTCCGAAAAATTCCGTGAGCCCGGGGCGTCAAATTAAAAAATAATATTTATATTGTGTCTCTGTACTAAATTGTAGTAATATTTTTCCTCTTTATTTGTGTAAATACAAATGGCAAGAGAATTAATTACAAGTTATGTATTTATAACTTTATTTAATAGAAAGATGTCAGAACATCTAGAACATTTCCATAAATAAATTATATTTCGTTGGAGCTTTTGATATTCCAGAAACCAATTTCCGGGCGTCCTGTTTTATTTTTAGTTGTTATGTATAAAAGCCGGAGGGTATGAAAGTTTGTTACTGTTTCGTGGGCTTGGCTTAATAATTAAATCTGGTCTTAAACATTTTTTTTCTTGACGGCAATCTTTTTAGGTTTAGATTTAATAGTAAGCTTTGTTGTCGATATCATCACGGGAGTTTAGCTCTTCTTTCCTGTGCCGAGCGGTTGAAAACTGGAACTCACTATCAGCTCACATGTGTCCTTCCCATCGACTAGAAGTCGAGATGGCGTGTACCAGCCAGAGAACAATATCTATACTTTTTTAACTATCTAATAGATTGACTGCCTTGTTGGTCTAGTGGTTGGCGTATGCGGCTGCTGATCATGAGGTCTCGGGTTCGATTCCCGGGTCGAACCAGATGTTTGTGTGATTCGCAAATATTTGTTTCGGGGTTTGGGTGTGTTTATGTATTTAAATTGGTTGTCTTTTATTTTATTATTGCTGCAAAAAAACAATATTTGATGTGACTTGTATCTTATCACAATTCGACTTCAATAACTGCAGTCTTTTATGAGTTTTTAGACTAACCAACTTAACATTTCATGTAAAGAATTGCGACCATTTCATGAAATATCACTTAACAAAAAGAAAAAGTCAGTTGTAGACACCCTTATTATGATATTAAGACACGACCACTTCATGACAATACGATCGACTATTTCATGAAATGATTAGTTATACCATGATGTAGTCGAGTCTACAATCGGGTCACAACTTACACGCCTTGGAACTATCATATGTACGGCGTGTGTGACCACGGCCGCTGTGACCTACTTATTATTATAATTCCCATTACCGTAATCTAATCAGATTAATTTAAAGAATTAGTATTTTATATAAATAAAATTGATTGTCAGTTTTATTGACATTTCATAAGAATTTGTTTTGCTGTTTCTTTGAGAAGTATTTGATAAATTGATATGGTTTTTTTTTCATGAAGGAAAATGTTTTGATATCACGAAATTTTTCATAGCAACTCTAATGAAATATTTTTCGCGGAATCACTCCTTATATCTCAAATTATTGGAAGTCACCGCGTCAGGGTAGAGGAAATACGCACTAGAATGAAACAGTTCGGCTCTTCTTTCTTATGCCGAGCAGTCAAAAGCTGGAACTCACTACCAGCTCACGTGTTTCCTTCCCACTATGATCCCGGGTCCTTTAAACGGGGCGTGAAAAAGCATCTCACTAAGCCGCCATAGTGTGGGCCGCCATACTTTACTGTCTGTCTGTCTTCTCCCACTCTTGGATTCTGTTCATGCTTTCCATCTTCTCCTTCTTCTTCTTCTACATGTTGCATTGAATATATCATCATCGTCATTTGAACCGATATACGTCCATTGCTGACCATAGACAAGCATAACATATGCATATACATTGCATCTTTTCTATATAATAGTGAAAAGAAAACTTACACTATTTATTAATTGAAATGCATTGTTAAAAAGTTTATTTAAAAAAAATGAAATTACGTCCACCTTAAATTGACCTCTTTTTCCAACACCGCCCTTTTGAAGTTCAACCAACAATAAATAGATCGTCTCTGTATTCAGAAAAAACATTTGTTTTTAGCCTGTAAATTGCATCATCGTGCATATTCTTTCACTCTTTCATACATACCAAACATAAATATTGCGTCTCTTTCACCAATGAAATGCACTTTTCACTGATCGTCACGCGATTCTGACTGAACAAATTGGTTGTTCTTAAGCAGTTTTTAGTCAAAGCTATAGTTTTTAGAAGGGTTTTTATTCTGTGTACCGTTATGAGAATTTAAAAACATGAAGGTACCACAGATAATTTAGTTTTATTATTGAAATAATTAACCCATAATGTCCCACTGCTGGGCTCGGGTGTTCACTCAGCCCTCTCCTTTAAGGCCACACGTCCTCACGCTGGCCGAGTTCGAGTTGGGGATTGGCATGACACGTGGTGGCTACTTAATCTTACCGTTGGACGTTTTAAGCCGCCCGAAGGCTTCCAACTAAGCTTCACGACTGCTATCTTACGATAACAACCGGGAACGACTGTTTAACGTGACCACGGAAACGCTCATAACATATCAGTAATAAAAATAATTTTACACTAATAAGCCCAGAACGTATACAAAGTAATATATTCTGAGAATTGGCGAACTGAACTTAGGCGAAATTTACGGATATGGGGAGTGATACAACGTCATTTCCGAAAACCTCAGGTTAATCTTTTCACCTCCGAGTGAGTGAAGTTATCGGAGGCACAAACAGTTCTCTCCTTTTCCATTTCTTAGGTACAGATTGCAAGGCTTGGTGAATTGTCACTTTAAACACGTCTTAATTAGAGTAGTGACATTGTGTAATACAAAAGTTTGATATAATTTTTTTATATTAATATTTTCTGTTTGTTTGTCCACAGGTAAGTTCCAGTGGATAGCATGCGCGCTGGACTTATGATACATAGTCTACAATACACAACACAACACACCTACACTTAACAATATTATTATGTAAGTAATAAAACAGCCATGTTTTTTTCGTTTCTGCTTCAAACATGTTTTAGGACCTTTAGGCGTAGATTTGACAGTATAAATATTTGTATAACTTACAGCTTAAATACGAAAAATTATAAAAATTTATTCAAAAAGAACTCATTATTCCATTGACTTTTTTTCTTCAAATTTTAATGAGATAAAACCTTAGAATACACTCTGTAAATAAAAATAAATTTTCTAAATTGCTTAAAAAATAAAGCTCTAAGTTAACAAATGAAAAAATGAAACTCTTTACTACACTTTAAATTTTTTGTATTTGTAGTAAACTTGATTACTTATAAAAAATATGCTGACTTCACAGTTGATTCACTCAAGCAATCTGCTCAGAATATCTGAGAATACCGTTCAGTGATATAGTTTCAACCGAGTGGAGGCGTGGGAAGGTAGCCAAGGACACGATGCACCAGCTAAATAGGCCACTGCACGCTTTCAATTTATGTTGTAAGCTATTATTGGCACTACAGGTTTTATTGAGGACCGAGGTCAGATATATCTTTGGAAAACAACATAATAGGAAGCTAAGGTATTATTTGCTACAAAATTGTAACATTTTAACTTGTTGTCATAATCACTTATGAGCAGCAAATCAAAAATAAAAGAATAAATTAAAAGTTAATTTAAATTGGCAACCAAAGAGCATTTAAATTATCTACTTTAAAATATTGACAACTATTTGGCGCTTTTTAGTTATTATTTTTTTTGAGGAAACGGCTCCTATTATTGATGATTTTTTTATCTGTATCAATTATAAATTCCTAATGTGCTTTTTAGAATGTAAAATGATTTGAATCTGGATCTTACAAATGAATTATTATCCCTACTAATATTATAAATGCGAAAGTAACTCTGTCTGTCCGTCTGTTACGCTTTCTCGCCTAAACCACTGAACCGATTTTGATGAAATTTGATAGGAAGATAGAACTGAACTTGGGAAAGGACATAGGCTACTTTTTACCGCAATAACCGACATACACGTGGGCGGAGCCGCGGGCGAAAGCTAGTTATTAATATCGATTCGACAAGGTTAGCCATTATATAATAGCTGTGTGTGTTTAAATAAAATGCTATTAATATTGACGTAACATATTATTTTAATTGGAAAACTGCACTAAACTAATAAACTGCATTAACTGCATCACATTTTCTAATTAAATTAACAACTGCATTTTTTTTTTTTTTCTTTTTTTTAAAAAGACAACTCCCGCATTGGGAATATGAATTCCTGTGTCGCGGGGGACTTTACAAACATACATGAAACGGACACAAAGAACACCCAGACTCAGAACAAGAATTTGTGAATCACACAAAGTGTTATCCCGCGTGGGATTCGAACCCACGACACTTGGCGCAGTAGAGAGCGGCGTGGCGACCGCTTAAACCACTAGGCCAACTGTGCCAACCGTGCCAACCGTATTTCTGACTAAATTGTTTTAATGCCTTTTTATATACTTAATAAAATTGAGCATACTCATATATCGTTAAATAAGCTTAACATACAGGTCTCAAATATATTATTTCCTTTACATCGATATGTTTAACACATAAAACATTTATTAACTTATTGAAATCCTATATAAAAAAATCATATCTAAATTTCTCTTCAATAAATCTTTAATAACTAATGACAACCTTACAACAATACAAAATATTAACCATCAATCAAATTTTTGGACTGGAATTCTAATTCCATCTAAAGGGAAATTAAACATTAGTAATATTTTGTGTTCATAAATCATTTAAACAACACCCCAACCCCAGTAATGGATGGGGACTAGTTATCGGAAAAAAGTACGAATTGCTAACCTGAGAAATATGAACATGCTGTAGTATAATTTGACAGCAAACGGTATAAGGCTGTCAAATCAAGTAGCTGCTTATTCATCAAACGTCAAATGATTGTTAGCTTGTATGAAATAGTGAGTAGTGACGTCATAACTCAGTATGTCTATTCAAAATATTAGCTTTTATTAACATGTATTCTTCGTTTTTTAAGTTTTAAATGAAAGAGGTAGAATAACATAAATAGCACATTGTTGAACATAAGTCTTCTTCTCTTCTTGATATTTATTTTTCTTTCTTTTCTTTACAACTAACACAAATCTAAAGAAAATATGTTTGAAATACCTATAAGTTGAAGATAATATGCACAGATTCCGAGCAAAGCCTAAACAAAAAGATACGATTTTCACTGATAATTGTGTTTATAAACAATGATAACAGCTCGTCTCTAAAAAGAAACACACCTAAAGAAAACTTTATATATTAACGCCTCACAAAAGTTTCTCAAACTTTTCCTACAAATTTCCCTCTGAAACAAACGATAAATACATTACCAATAGAGACAGTGATAAAACTTATAGTATGACTCCATTCAAACTTTCATTTAGCACAAATAACTAACACAAGCACACAATGCAACAGTGTGCAAACGCCACAGTGCAACAGTATGCACTATCTATGCAATACACACTTGCACAGTTATTTGTATGTGATGTTCAGTCCTGTGGGTATGTGTGTTTAGGAAGAAAGTGCATTCTGGTTACACGGCCGGCTAGGCGAGGGAAACTTGACATTATAGCGTATGCCACACATGAGGGATAGATATAAAATGTATCTCAAGATATTAGAAGAAGTTTAGATGGACGTTTAACTTTTCTCACCAGGAAAGAGTGTCTGTTTATTAAATAATATTATTTACTTTCTTTTAATTGGATGTTGTTTAATGCCAATATAAGTTGATAGTGGTTTTTACTGTAGGTATTTGATTTTTAATTGTTATTAGTTTATCTATTTATGGCAAATTTATGAAAAACAGTTTACACTTTGCTGAGTAATAATACTCAATATCTACATACTTGTTTTACTCCTACTGTTATAGGAAGTTCTTATTTTAGACATATTCATATATTTTAATCGCTAACCTTTTATAACGAGTTATTTATGCGATAATTTAATAGTTTGATTCGTTACCATAGAGGTTTACGTAAATAACTTAGATAGATAACATTCTTATCATGAGGATTAATTTATTACATACTTGTAGAACACATATATTTCATAAAAATGACAAAACACTTATTTATCGTAGTGAAAACATCATTAAAAAGTTATTTACACACTCACACATTGGACGATATCATCTATTTTATCTCGGGATGGTATCCGGGTGGGGCAATCTCTTGTGTGCGTCGGTGTTGCGCGGGCGCAGCCCACTGCACTTGCACTAGTAAACTTGAAACAGTTCTGCGCTGTTATTACGTTTCCCTTTCACGGAGGGGTCTGGCTTCTAACTTAGCAATAAACTTGAGCAATAACGTTCCGTTAATAGAACAATGTTCGACATGATTGTAGTAAACAAAGTGTCGTTGGTAAAAGTATTCTTTTGGATCGCTGATAAACTATTGGCATGGTCAATAAAAACATGTTGTTTATTATATTATCAACTCTGTATGTCTGTTGCGCTTTCCGATTTAAATGAAACTTGGTAGACAGATGGTCTAGAGCTTGAAAATATACTACTTTTTACCCCGATAACCGAAATATACGCGGGTGGAGCTGCGTGCGAAAGATACTTGAAGATTGTATTTAATCAGAATTATTATATTACTAATATCCAATTCCCTCGATTTATGTTCTCCTATAGCCTCAAGAATAACATGAAAGTACAGTATAGGTAATATTAAAACTTAATTCAATTTCTATATCAATTTGATTTTTTACATTCACTTCTAATATTTTTGTAGAACTATTAACTATTTCAATTCCACTAACATGTAAGACATTGTTGATTTTTTAAAGTACATTCGGACCGGTTTATGTCTAAAATATAGAGTTTTAAATTTTTATTTCAAATTAAATAAATAATAGAATGAAATTCTTATGGAAGTCATCTGACAAAGAACCAAAATTATCTATATAACTTACAAAATGAACATGTCAAAGTGGATTGCCTCTGGCTACATGTACTGTAGGGCCCTTGGCTATTCGGACAAAAGTGTCCTAGAATTCCAGTCCTTAAAAAGTCGACTGAGGTCTCTCTCTAAATAATAATAATAACAATTATATTTATTTTCATTAACCAGTTATAAACAAAGTACATAGATCGATACTCCAAACATTCATTTCATTTAGAGGCGTTAACAACCGCGGTCGCCACCACGGTACGTAAAGGCCACACTCTCGTGCTATATACGTGAGAAGAAATCGTATAACCAATTATATTGCTTTAAAAAAAACACAGACTTAAAGCTGTATTCAATGATAAAAAATCTATATGTTGTTAGGTGCCCATCGTTATCAATTATTGTACCTAAGAAAACATTTAAACGCCCTTTCCAAAATATATTAATCACGTTTCTTGTTTTTAGTTCAAAGTAATACAGTAGAAAGACAATTTCCAAACATTGCCCACAAAGGAACTTAGGCCTTAACAGTAATTAGGTATCTAGTAGTTCTAGATCTGGCCTGGAAAAGTCTAGACAGAGGCCTTGGGAAAGACCTTGGAACAAAATCTTGAAACAGAGAATTGTTCAGACGTTGGCGGAATAAATACATATTATAATAAATTTATCTGTTTGTAGTTTAGTCATTCATAGAATCCATGAGGCTCTTTATATCTTTCTTATTAAAGCTTAGTAACAAAAAAAGATATATTACTTTTTATGCTATGTTCACCTTCTTGTCTTATTCGGTACACCACAGATACAAAACCATTCAAAGATTGTGTAAAGAGGTCGCATTAAGTGATAAGAAATACCATAGATATAATCTATATCTATGGTATTAATGTTCGTAGTTTAAATGTACAATGACATTCTGGAAAATTAAATATTTTTGTAGTATAAAATAGAGTCAGTTATAATAAGTAGGTAGGACAAACGTAAGTCGCATTCGGATATTGAATGGTATGCTTATTTTTTTTTTCTTTTACATTTTTCTTTTTCCCGTCTCAGTCTGGATTATTGTCCCTTTTTTAAATAGTGGCACGCAATAGAAGAATTCTTTGTCCAGCTGTAGACTACAATAATCTGATGTTGATGATGATGATCATTTATCCTCATTAGTTCTTAAACGTTTGCAAACTTAAAGTTTCTTGTTTTCTTCCACTCTAAAAACAACTACATTTCCAAGAAGGTTGGCCAGAATTCTTGCCATGTTACTAATTGCACCGACTCTAAAATAAAATTATTATATTAAAAGAAAATGGAGACTAATTAAAAAATCATGAATAGTAAATCTATTCGAATGAACAATATCTGTACAGATCAAGCGACATTTTCTAACACGCAGCCTCCGTATTAAAACAACGGCAGTGTCGTGTCTAACTCTGCCAATTACCGTCAGTAGATGCTTTTCCCCAGTTTTTCGCACGCTCGCCTTTTTTCTATCCTAACAATGTCGTCATAGTTTCCACTTTCGTTTTCTCTGATTGACGCTGATCCGATGCGCGAGCGCAGCAAAAAACACAACACGACATTGTGATGTACTGGATGCATTTTAATATACATATGTGTCTTATTTTACCTGTTCTATATTTTTAAATAAACTATGCAGTTAATTTCTTCCTTCTTTCTCTGCTTTCATAAGACAGAAAACCGTTTAAACCATCTAGAGTCTTAGTGCAGCTTCCTAAACGAAATTCCGCAGCAACCGTTTCTAAAGCTCCCTCGTCCTACGTATTGTGGATCACATAAACAAATATGTAATTGTGGATCACACAAATATTTGGTCTGACCCGGGAATCGAACCCGAGACCTCTTGACCAGCAGCCGCATACGCTAACCACTAGACCAACAAGGCAGTCAAAATAGAATATATATTCAGTAAAAAAACTTTCTATCTAGAAACAGAAACTAAATTGCGCGGATTAGCTGGTCTTTTATATTTTCTGGTAACTTTAAGCGATGTTGCTTAGTAATACTGTTAGTTAAGTGATTTTTATGCACACCGTACACTACAGTATCGTTTGTTTACGATTTTCACTCTCTATATTTTTCTCGTGAGTGAAAATACATGTGCCCGCGCCGCCTCCTACCGGTGCAGGCGGGGATGTATGCGAATCTTTTTTGCTAACACGTAATTAGATTAGTCGATCGATCGAGGTTTTTATGATTTAACACGAACAGTGTACATCGGCTTTATTACTGCGGAGGAAATTGTCGACTACGTTCTTCAAATACTTACATAGTCCAATAAACAATATAATTATCTCTAACTACGCTGTTTTTAAAAGCCTATACAGTTTTAATAATAACGTTATTTAACATTTGGTTTTGACGTTTTAGTTAGATTGTAACTATAAACAATTTCAAAATTAATGATTCAAATAGTACAACCGACTTCAATTTGTCTATGATAAAACATTTGTTTACGTTAATTTTCAGTACATTATTTTGAAAAAAAAAATTTTTGAATCTGAAATGTGTCCACATTTCATATTCCAAAAGTTTTTTAATTAATAAAACTAAAAATACTTAATTGCTATTAGCATTGATCGATATAGTAAATCGACAATATTATCCGTACTAATGTTATAAACGCGAAAGTTTGCATGTATGTGTGTTAAAAATTACTGAATGGATTTTGATGAAACTTCACAATAATATAGCTTACATACGGACCTAAAGGCGGGCGGAGCTGCGGGCAAAAACTAGTAGAATAATAAAGCATAAGAGTCGTTTGTTTAGTTAACATGCTTATTTCAAAAACTATGTAAAAGTTTCAAATAAATATTATCGTATTAGATAGAATATTTGTTAAGGAATAATATAAGGTATGAAACATAACGCTGTGACTCTCACAAGCTAAACAGTGACCATAAACGCAACTGAAACTGCCAGGAGCGGATAGTCTATGGTAAATCAATATATCTAGTGTGTACGTACAACAGCTGGTTTTCCTTGACAACTGACAAAGAATTATAAAGTAAATATAGTGAAGTGCGTTGCGCAAACATTCAGAGTGTTTGTGTCGTCGCCTTGGAGTAAACAATTGGAGTTATCAGTCGATAGCAGTACCTTGTGAGTATTAGGAGACAATGCTCTCAGATCCTGGCATTGATAATGGGGAAAATGTTAAGGAATACTGTTACGTGATCGATAGGTATTACATGACTAAGAATTGTTTGACGTTACAGTCCGGTAAAGTGTTACCGAACGAATAGGTTATTCTAACCCTAACGACCCACTTGGACTTTCACCAGTTTTTTTTTTTAATTGTTTATAATGTGGATACTGTAATACACTGCAATAGTTGTAAAAACTACTGATAGTTCTTATTTGTAATCATAGCTAAAAGAGCGTGGATAAAAAACAAAAATACTAAAACAAAAAACAAATAAATAGGGGAGCCTGTTAGACTTCGCAAAGTACAAATTATAATTCTGTTACGTGTATCAGATTATTACATTATTAATAATAATATTAAAATTAATTTTAGGACTTTAAAATAAATTAAAAATAAACATCTCAATATGCCATTTCGTTGGTCAATATGCTCATTGTCATTCTTGGATTCTACTCATGCTTTCCATCAGGCAGAGTATAGTCACTTTGGAGAGCTTAAATATAAAATAAAAAAAAACAAGCAGGGTGAATAAATTGGCATTGACATGGACTCGAGAGAAGTAGAAAATTAGGAGACCAGACAAGTGAACTGGCCGCCAGACAAAATTTAAAACAAAACATTTACGTTCAAAAACGTTAAAATTCGAATTGACCGTGACACCTCGTCCCATAAACAAATATTCCAGAACATTTGAATACATACATATTCTCACAAGACCTAGGACAACACTCCCGCGTCGCCGGACACAGGCTAAAAATACTTTAATAAAAAAAACAAACCATAGACCAGTCTTCCTGTGCTAATCGATGCCGATTATAAGCAGGATAGCCATGTTAATATAAGTCTTGGAAAAGATATGTTTATGCGATGCCTTTTGTTATAAGCGCATGTTGAGCGTTAAAAGGGTCTTATGTAGAACATAGACTTTTTGTATTTGATTTTTTTTTGAAACCATAGACAAGTGTGTATAGTTAGAAATTATTTAATTAAAAAGCTTATTAGCTTACATAAGGTTGCTTCAAAAAATATATTATTATTTTTTTTATCAGAATTTAACATCATATTTTTTTATTAATAATCAATTTAAACTAAACATGTTCAATACTTGCTCTATTATGGTGTAGTGTATTTAAAAATTTTCCTAAATAAACGTTGCAAAATCAGTTACACACTAAACCTAATATACAAATATATGGATGTAAAAAGATTACTATTGCGGAACGCTAAGCATATACTCTATCTCTCTCACACTCTAACAAAAACAGTTAAGTGGAACGAGGACGGACTAGTTTACTATTCATAACCCTTGATTGTGCTGCCGTTAGCGCATCCATGACGTACGGTGCAATTGTGTTTATATGTGTGTGTGTTGTTGTGTGCTAATGTGTTTGCGTGTGTTGCTGCGCGGGCGCAGCGACAACGTAGCCTTGAATTCGTACAACGACTGCATTTGTACGACGATAACAGTTCGGAAATATACAATAAATAAAGTTATTTTCTAGTACATTTTTTATTATGTAGTAATATACTTATTATCATTTCTTAGTAAAAATATATAGGCATTTAAATGCTCTCAGATATTCTATACAATCTAATTGAAAGTTGAAACTTGTAGTTGAAACTTCAATGTTATGACGAAAGGATTTTTGAAACTATTTTATTTAAATATTAAAAAAAATATAAAAACAACTTTCAGCTGCAAAAATAGTAATATTAGCAACACCTTGGTCACTTACTCAAGCATCTCGTTCCTCTACTGCATCTCTTTCGCACTCACGCTACCTGCATACCGCTATCCCATCGTCGCATGCGCATAATTTGCGCCGGAGGAAGCGCAGAGAGATTGATGATCTAAACCGCATCGGTATCTTTTTATTATTTTCTCCTTATTGTAAGTTCCGTTGGTTATTTTATGGCCGTAACTTGAAAAGCCAGTTTATAGGACAAGTCTTCGAACAAAAATAGTTTAGTATTCCGACTGTACGTTCAAAACTAATTCCTACTACATAATATTTTAATGCGAAAGTAACACTGTCTGTTACGTTTTCACGCCTAAACCGCTAAACCGAATTTGATGAATTTTGATATATAGATAGATGGAACCAACGTACACGCGGGTGGAGCCGTGGGCAATAGCTATTGATAAATATATCTACTTAGAATTTACTTCAGAACACTTGTATCAGAAATAATTATAATGAGTTCTTATAATTATAATATAATTCTCCATTCATTATTTTTTACCATCAGACGTGGTATTTTTACATCAAATGTAAATTGAATGAAACTATAATAGAATTCTTCTAAATCATAAGTTTAAATCGAGTCATAATGACTGTGCTGTGCACAAAGAAGTATCCGAAATGAGAACCTCCTTTTTTTGTAGGTGGATAAATCATATTAGAATTTTTCTTTAAATTTGTTACGATTTTTCTTTTGTTTTATATTTAAGCCTACCTACCTGATGGAATCCAAGAGTCTGGGTCACCATTCTGATTGTGAGTGCTGACAATGCAGCTTGGTGACCCGCACAATGGCGGCTAGTGAGGAGCTTATGCGTTATTGGGCCTCCGGTCTCATACTCACCAATGAAGTACGACATGCTGTCATTTAGGTGGGTCTTCTGTATGAGGGTAGTACTGACCCGGTCGAGTTAGGATATTCATGCTGAAATCAGCGTGGCTCTATTACTTATAATGTGAACTATTAAATTTCTTATTAGAAATAATTTATTTAAGACTGTCTGTATTTTATTAGTTAAACTTTAGCTACTTTCCTGTACCAAATACTCTTAAAAATACTATGTTTCATTATCATTCACTATTAATTATAATAATACTTACTAGCTTTCGCCCGCGGGTTCGGCTTCATTGCAGTGAAAAGTAGCCTATGTTTTATTCTGATAAATAAGCTATATTACTGTAAAATTTAATCCAATTTCGTTCAGTAGTTTTTGCGTGAAAAAGCAGCAATCATACATACATGCATAACATAATTACATACATACTCACAATTTTTTGCGTTTATAATATTATTAGGGATTAAATGATAATAAATATTAAATACTAGCTTTAAGTAGCTTTTTCGCAGGGCTTCACTCGCGTGTTTTTCGGATGTATAATTTTGATTGCCTTTTTCCCCGTTAGGGGTGGGATTTCCCAAAACCCTCTTTTAGTGCTCGCCTAGACTCCTCGAGGAACATACATGTCAAATTGAAGCTTCCTACGCCTAAGTAATAGTTTCGGTCTGTCAGTCAGTGCGTAACGGAACAGTTTTATGTATATTGATTACTACTTTTGAAATGATCGATATTATCAACTATTATTATTTATTTTAATTAAACTTACTGGCTTGCTTTTTACGCTTTTAGTACCGAGATAGATTGTTGCCTAGAATAAAACACAGGTTACTATGTATCCAGATAAAACTGATTGACTTAATCGACGTTATTGGTTAGGAAGCCGCTACCATAAAGTGCTATGGAATGTATAAGACCATGGAACAAGACAAATATAATAGCTTAGAACATTTAAATTAACAATCAGAATCCAAATGAACCAGTAACTTCACCAGGTCTTTACCAGAAAATAATTCATTTAAACCAATAAGTTTTTGTTTAAAGACAACTCACGCATTAATAATATATGTACATCCTGTGTCTAACACAAAGAACTCCCAGACTCCTAGCAATAAATCTGTGGATTACACAGTGTTGTCCCATTTGGATCTTTTGATCTCCTTATCTCCTATTTGGGTACTAGGATCCAGAAATTGAAAATTAATGGTCAGAGGTCGTTGGAATCTCTAGTCACTATGGGTGTACCGCAGGGCTCGATTATTGGCCCATTTTTATTTCTTATAAACATCAATGACCTGTCCAATTTGCTACAGGAATCTGTGAATAGTGCTATTTGCAGACGACACTTCACTTTTTTTTTAATTGAAGCGCCAACAATCAGTTAGAGATGACGTAAATGGCACTGAACTGTCGTGAACTGGTTCAATGTTAATAAGGTTTTAAACGAGAACAAAACTAAATGTATTAGATTTTTTACACCTAATGTTAAGCAAATAAAAACCGGTGTTCTGATAAATGGAAAGGAGTTGGACCTTGTGGACACCACTAAGTTTTTGGGTACAACTTTAGACTCTAAACTGCATTGGGGCTCACTCATTGATACGTTGTTAACTTGATTCAGCTCTGCAGCATACGCAGCTTGTAAATTCGTCAATTAACTGATGTAGAAATATCTAGACTAGTAGATTTTTATAAATGTGATCCTCCCTAATCTACCTTTGTCGTTCCGTCATTAGAACCACTAACGAGCTCGTCTGCCCTCCCAAATTTAGGGGTTGACGATACCCATTGTAAATTTCTCTCACGTACATTTCGTCTGATACAACTTGGCTGACTCACTCGCCCTTTCCGTGACCCATATTCGACTCAAAAAATGGAAATTTTAGGGGTGTACTGAATGAAATTAAGCAAGGGGAGGGGGTAAATTGGGTAGGCGATTATGATAGTTTTTGCTTACACTGTAAGTTAAGTACATATTGTATTTCTAGATTTCTTTTGTCTAGTTATATGAAATATTTCTAATATAACGCCATTTGGTTTACGCGTACGTTCTTTACCAAGTGTATATAAGAGCTATCAATGCTATCATTCA
Organism: Phragmatobia fuliginosa; assembly: GCA_932526445.1. Taxonomy (NCBI): domain Eukaryota; kingdom Metazoa; phylum Arthropoda; class Insecta; order Lepidoptera; family Erebidae; genus Phragmatobia; species Phragmatobia fuliginosa. The sequence continues at coordinate 25,757,859 of OW052058.1, forward strand.
ATAAAAAAATTAAAATCAATCCACTCGTTCTGGAGATTAGCTGAAACAACCAGAGATAAGAAATAAATTAAAATGTCGTTCGAATTATTCAAATTTAAATACTAAACCGCTAAGAGATATATGTATTATATAGCTATTGTATAATTTGGAATCGATTCCGCCATTCTTGAGCTCTTAGTTTACGACAATTTTTTTGTTACGAAAATTCTAAATGGCATCAAGGAAGTCTGCCTTCTTTTCGTGGACATTAAACTGATGCAGGAACACATATTAGTGTATAAATTACTCATCTATTTTGTTATTTATCTATTTAACTTTTAAGCTTGATGCGCGTCCTTGAAATTAAATTATCTATATATGTCAGCAGCGGTGAATGCATGAAATTCGTTCAGTAACGTAACATTTATTATGATACTTTACTGCATAAATTTCCATTTATGCCCAATTCATATGCATATTTTTTGTTCATTGCTTCGTCTAATATTTGTTTGCTTATAATTTAATTGGTTTCGCTTCCCAGGCGGTTTACAACTCAGACTCTCTTAAAAAATCATTTATCATTTAGTTGTTCATTGGAGTTTGATCTTAAAAAGGTATCGTACATATAGATGCATCCGCAAATAGCTTCCTTGAGTGTTAGATGATGCACGTATTAATATAATTAGCAATAATAATTACCTTGGACCGATTTAAATAGGAAGCATTTTAAATAAATTACTCGGTTTCCTTGTTGCAGTTATTTATAATTAATTTCCAGATTCACGTCATACTAGTATTATTAGTAAATTTATTTCAATACCATTAAAATGGCAAACAGTGACGTAAATGTGTATCATATAGAATACATAGAAAACATCCAAACTCCGAAACAAATATCTGTAGATCACACAAACTTTTGTTTTGACCCAAGATTTGAACCCGAGACTAAAAAGTAGAAAATAATTTTAATGTAGCAAAGCGGGGGGCGCTTTCTGAAAATATTTCCATAACGTCGCCCCACGCTTTGTTACATTAAAATGATTTTCTACTTTTTAGTTTAAAAGCGTGTTTGTTTTTTAAAAGCGATGATATCGTAATAATAAGGGAGGGAAGGAAGGGGTTGTGACTTCCAAAGGCACGAGAAATTGTAGGTAATGTTAAATGTTGCCATGTTGTTGTAATATCTCTGATGTAACATATAAACAAGGGGGCCAAAGTGGATCTAAGATGGAGAGCGAGCGGTGTTATCACTCAGGTCGGGGGTCTGTTATCATAATCACTATCAGTCAATGACCCATATTATATAATACATAATTTCATATATTTCTTTGTATCTACTTCCATACAATGTAAAATACTATAATACAGAGTCATATTGTTTGTTCGTGGGTTTTTTGTTACTCTTTCACGCGAAAACTACTGAACGTATTAATATAAAATTCTAAAATAATATAGCTCATTTATCAGAATAACACGTAGACTACCTTTCTATATATTACTACTTACTATATAGAATATTTTAGTGTGTGAGTATGTAACGTTCTAAAAAAAGTTACATCTCTCTAGACTAGATCTTGGCATAGACAAGACAAAGAAGGCCATGACCAATAGGTGACCATAAACAAGACGGAGGACGGACATTTGTAGGTATATTCGACACGAGTGACTTCACCACTAGATATGCGGATATCTTCCTGGTAGAAAGATCACCTGCTTCTGAAGAGGTTACGGACTTCGTTGATTATCAATACGCATTACAAACTACGTCTTAAGCTTTCAAAAAAAATGAATCATCTGTTACGTAGATAGAATAGATTTGTCTGTTTGTGTAGAGGTGTGGCTTAATTAAATTATGTCTGACGTTTCTAGGCTAAATATGTGTATGTATATTGTAATTATAATAACAGTAGAGAATATAGACATTTGCAAATTTAACATGCTCATGTTTTTTGTTGTACAATGGGACTTATTCGTGATTTAAAAGGTTACGTTACTTTCCGACGTTCAGGATAAAAAACACGACTATGTCAGAAAATCTTTCTTTGTCTCGTCTGATAACAATACCATTCTTTCTATTTGTCACACACTGAGCACTCTGCTGACTATAAGGAATCCTTCCATACTCTATATACATATATAAAAATGAATCCCTATTTCCCTTGGTCACGCCATCACGCGTGAACGGCTGGACCGATTTCACAATTATTTTTTTCTTGTGTTTGTTATTGTCAGGAGAAGGTTCTTATGAAAGAAAAAAAATAAAAATTACGCGGAAAATTAGAAAATTTAATCACAATGTTAGTAACCGTACTCCTCTAAAACGGTTGGGCCGATTTTAATGAAGTTTTATATGCACATCTTGTAGGTCTGAGAATCGGCCAACATCTATTTTTTCATACGCCTATGACGCGACCGGAGCCGCGGGCATCAGCTAGTTTTATATAATGTTTGATAAGTTTTATGAAACGGGATATTTGCAGGAATTAGATATTACATCATGGCGTTTGATACAGGGCTGATTTATCGTATACTTATTCTTGAAAATGAACATTGTAAATGTATCGTTTACAGCTCCCCCCGTGTGTATATCGCGGTAGAAGTAATCTGCTTCCTTTCTTAGGCTCTAGACTATCTGTTTAACAAACTTCATTAAAATCGGTTCATTAATTTTGGCGTGAAAGTGCGACAGTCAGAGTTACCTATCAAGTGAAAATGATCCCGGTAGTTAGAATTAATGCGATTTAGAATATTACACAATAAAAACTTAAAATTATTTATTTGTTTACAAAGACAACCCGTTTTAAGCCTTTATCCTGTTCCGCGTTAACTTTACAAAAACTCAAAGCAATTCGTAGATCACACACAATGTTGCAGTTGTGCGGTTTGAACCTACAACACTCAGAGCAGTAGAAAATAGAGTGGCGACCGCCGAAACCATTAACCATCCTCATGATAATGATGTTAAAATGTATTGAACTCATTTATCAATCAATGACTGACTTGACTGCCTTGTTGGTCTAGTGGTTGGTGTTTCGTGTTCGATTCCCGAGTCGGACCAAATGTTTATATGATGTGCAAATATTTGTTTCGGAGTTTGGGTGTTTTCTATGTTTAATATGTATGTATTTACAAAAAAAATATATCAGTTGTTTAGTACCCATAGCACAAGCTCTGCATAGTTTGGGACTAGATGATGTTGTGTGTAAGATGTCCAAATATATTTATTGTTTATTTATTTATTAACGACGAGTGGTATCCCGAATTTGGGCATTGCAGTGCGTAATCAATATAAGGTAAATTATTACGAAATTGAAAACCGGGATTTCTATACTAACATAAATAATTTTATGACTAATATAAACTATTTGTTTCCGTGTATGTATATTTTACGTGAGTGTCTAGACAACAGGAAGCAGAGAGGATAAATTCATAACATTAAATAATAATCCTTTAGTAACAAATAACTTGATAAAAGCTATACGGACATGATTCTGTACCTCAGAGGTATACAATAGTAACTCCACATTCTATCGAAATTACGTTTATTATACCATTAAAATCCCAAGAACCAATTCTACATCTTTATATATATAATTCTTGTGTGAGTGTGTATGTCACTGAACTTCTCTCAAACGACTGGACCGATTTTGATGAATTTTTTTGTGTGTCTTCAAGGGGATCTGGGAATGGTTTAGATTCGCAATTGGACCCGGTAGGTGGCGCTGCGATCAAGTTCTGGAATTTTAAAGTTGGGCGGTACGAAGTTCGCTGGGTCAACTAGTAACGTTATAAAGCGTTAGGTTACGTTGCCTTTGAAAAGAGAATGCAAAAATGATATTTACAGAAGAGATATACAAATATTTACAGGGTATGATGTTAGATAAAAGATAGATTTATCGTAATTATGTGTAATTCATGATACTTACCTCTATTTATTATACAAAATACAGCTAAGTTAATTACTCTGCCTTTATTTTAACTTTCTCAAAATCATATTTAAAATTTCACTACGCGCATTTTTGCCTCTCCTGTAAATTTTGACTTTGGACACTTAATGTTGTATACCTCTAAGGTACAGAATTATTAAACAGCCCATTTTGGGCTCAAAAAAGAATAGCACTATCGAGACTGTCCTATAGCGATATTCAAATATATGGTCACTTAATATTGAGTCGGTTGGTAGATGGGTCCAATATTTAGTCGATTATAATTAATTTAAAAAAAAAAACATAAATCAATAATTAAAAAAAATACATATAAATTAACCAGCTATTGGCTCTTCTATAAGTTACCACGCTTTTTAAAATCAAGTGTTAGTAACATTTTATAATTTTAACAAAAAAAACGGACTTCAAAGAAAAACTATACCGCATACCCAAATCGCGATAGGTATGCCTATGATATTTGAGGAGTTCCCTCGATTTCTCGAGGATACTATCCTCAGATCCTAGTTTTCTCATTATGGGACTACAAAGAAGGCATCAGTTCTCAAATGCAAAAATAATTATCAAAATCAGTTCACCCCTTCGAAAGTTCTGAGGTAACAAGTGGAAAAAAAATACAGAATTGAGAACCTGCACCTTTTTGAGGTCGGTTAAAAAACTCTAAATAATTCATCATCAGTCAACTGCTGGACATAGACCTCTTTCTAAAAAAACAGGTTTTAGCCTTCTAAATAAAGTGATGAAATGAAATTAATTCACCGTTTCTAACTAACCCAGCACTAGCAAATTTTCCGACATCTTACACACAAACTAAGCAGAGCTTGTATTATGGGTACTAAACAACTGATATAAACACACAAACATACTTTATTTTTGTAAATAAATACATTTTAGACATAGAAAACACCCAGACACCGAAACAAACATTTGTGGATCACACAAATATTTGGTCCGACCCGGGAATCGAACCTGAGACCTCTTGATCAGCAGCCGCATACGCTAACCACTAGACCAACAAGGCAGTCATATATCCTGTGTCGCAGGAAACGCAACAGACACCGATAATACCTAAATACAGAGCAACAAATTGTGGATCACACATAGTTTTTCCTTGTGGGTGTCGAACCTTAAACCGCTAAGCCATACGTGCAATCGTGCATGTAATACCAGTGTTATATAACCATGTATATGTATACTTTTCCTTAACAAATTATTTCTACATTTCCTTATATATTAGTTAATAACTTTTAATATCGACATTTGTGTTATATTTAATAATTCAATTTACCTTTTACTCACATCAATTTACGAAGATTAAATAGGGATGAAATGGATTCAACCTTTTCCTTGTTTTTTTCGAGTAAAACTATCTATCTTACCTTATAACTATCTACTATAACTATTCTATCTACTATAACTATCTTACCTTCAAATTAACCTATCGTCTTGGGCAGTCCACATCCATCCACTGCCAGCCACTTTCTTTAAATCGTAGGTCCATCGTGCTGCAGGGCGCCCTACACTTAGTTTGCCCAGTCGCGATCTCCACTCAAGCACACTTTGGCTCCAGCGACAATCAGTTCGTCTTGACCGGCCCAATTCCACTGATTCTCCGTTCGATGTCGGTTACTTTGGTTCTCTGTCGAATAACCTCATAACGTTAGTAGTAAGAAAAGCACAAGTCTTATAACTAAAAGCTAGTATCGCACATTCATTGGTCGAATAAATCACTCTTTCTCGGTTACCTGTTTTAAGAGTCATAGTCTCAAATTACAGGAACCTGAGTAGAAAAACACCAATATTTAAATATATATTTTTTAAGACTAAAAATACCTAGTTTATCTCAAACAATATCTGTTTTGGATCGTAGAACGTTTTAATAATTATTATTTTAATGTTATATAAACACCAGAGTTGAATGAATTTGATGTTACCTACTAAAGCCAGCATTGTTTTATTACGCCACAATGACAATGATAAGTTATATCTCAAATTTTCCTTTAAACTAATATCACAACTATAAATTTTATACGCTTGTTACAGCACTGTGTTCTTTGTTATGAAATTAAGAAAAAAAAGCACTAAAAAACGGTAATATAGGAACTAATATCAAGTTTAAAGATTAAGCTTTTTTTGAGAAATAAATTGTTGCCCGAAAAAAAAAACAATATTGCACGTGGAAGCCAAAACGTGGAAGTGTATTAAACTAATAATAAAAAAAGACAAAGAATTCGACATGCATATTGCATAGTTTTACATATACGTATCATTTAATATTTTAATTGAATAATAAAATAATCATGTATACAACTATTAGCCAAATTATCATTATAAAGTTTAAAAAAAAAAAAATCGAATACAATTTTATTACATTCGAATTGCGTCTATGATGATTGTTTATGTTAAACAATTTTTTTTTTTAACATAAACAATCATCATATATATATATATAAATATCTTTTGGCACAAAACTAAAATTGACATTAAGCAAGAGTAAGTTTATGGTCGTCAGTTGATAAAAAAACCATTATCTCAGAAAATGTTTTTTGTATACTTTTTTAAACCTTTTTTGATTTAAGAATGTCTTTAGCGATAAATTAATTAAATATACATACAGCAAACTGTGAAGTTGTTTAGAGATGGTTAGAGTTTTCACAAAATGACATTTTTTCCAGTTACTATAGAGATAGATCATTGTTTGAAATTAAATACCGTTATTTTTTAAAGAAAATAAAAGACTATCCATCTAAAAACTAACGTTTACAATTAAAATACAGTTGGCCAAGGACAAGTTGAGTTCCTTATTTGAAACTCAAAAAATAATAAACATTTATTTTTAAAGAATTATTTTATTAATACATTGCGTATATCAGCCAGCAACATTACATAATTTAATTATCTGTAGTCGAGGTAAGGCATACTCTGTTTTTAATTCAGTTATTGGGCCGAGGGAGCCTTGACGAGGCAAAGGAGACAAAATTAACGAATATTGCCTACCGATATACAGCCTCTGATTATGACATTATTCTACAGTACTTGTATCTGTGTGAAGTTTACATAATTTATATATTTAATTTTATAATCGATGACCAAGTTAAACAATGAAAACAAGTCTTTTAGTCTGGTCACTAATTTTATAAAATTTTATAGTTTTATAGTTAACATTGTTTAACTGTATATTTATTTGCCATATTACTACCATTTTAATAAGAAAGAACTATAAATGTAAGTTAGATATGAAATTAGGCACAAAGGAAAATCTTTATTCCAATAATATTTAAACCATGGACAAAACTATTTTTTCTATTAAAACTTATGGTACATCATTGAGGAGTTTAACATGTACTAAATATTTTTTGGTGTCATAAAAGTTCTATATTTATGCCAATAATATATAGTTGCAAACAAAACATTCCCACTCTACTACATGTTAATGATTAAATGCCAGAAATATAATTCACTTCCAGGTTGGCGGCAACAACCAGAATTATCTGTTTCTGACGAACGTGTGACATTGGCTCTAAATTCATAGTAGGCAACTACCCTATCTATTTTCGACCAGTATATCTAGCCACCAAACCATTATACTTAGAACTCTATAACATTCCACCGCTGAACTGAGTCCCTCTGCGGTCGTATCTCAAGTTACGCTGGCGATTTCAGTGTGTCACGTGGTCGGCGCGCGCGCAACTTTATTTGTAAAGCAGGTCAATGCCCGAACGTTAGATAAAAAATACACAATTTGTTTACGCGGCCGGTTACGCAAACTCTCTGATTGTCCCTCGCGTTCCGGTTGATAATAAATATTATAAATTGTTATTTAACTATCCATGTATCAATAATTATTAAATGAGTGCATTTCAAACGTCAACACACTTTTTTCCTCATTAATTAAATATTTAATTTTTCCCATCAAAATGTTGGCTGTTGTCTAACAAATAATACAAAATATCCAACGAACAATTGTAATCAATCAACGTGACCAAACGACGAAAAACCTGTTGGATAACTCGGGAAATGAAGGAAAGCTTCGCGATGAAAGTGGAAAAGCTCCAAACGCACACCCATTCAAAAACGCACGCACACTACAACGAGAGTCTGCAAGTTGGTTGTGTGCGAGCCCACTCACACAGATGCGGGCGGTACGAAAACGAAAGTGTCCGAGCGGCGCCGAGCGCGCCCGAAGCGAGCTCACGAAGTCAGTGGAACTCATCGTCGAAACTGGGACATCAGTCCGTAACACGACGCGAACGCCGGCGGACGCGGCGCGCAATTGCAACACAATACATTACGCTCTATGACATAACTGAAACCGTGGGCTTGTGATTATGGTGTTTTGGTGTTAATAATAATTAAATATGATGGCTGTGGAAGCGCGTTCGGCTAGCGCTGGTCCGGAACCACGCCGGTCGCCGGCCGCCGACCGTAGGGCGCTCAGCGCCGATACCGAACCTCGCACTCTGGCTGCTAGGAAAGCTTACCCTGAGGAACCCATGACTCCTAAACGTGAACCTGAAGATGACGATGCTCCATTGGACTTGACTGTTCGTAAAGAGATTTCTGTATGCGATTTCGCGAGACATTCGGCGTTTGCCGACCCTTCAGACTATGTAAGGACACAACTGATCCTGAGGCAGTCCCAGGATTACCTGGCGTCCGGCCGGGACTCGGGCACTGAATCCGACGACTCCGCCGGACGACTCACCCCTGGAGAAGATGCTGTCTCAGGGAAAGCATACAAGAAGTCGCTCATGAAGAGATACAGTAAGTTCTAAATAATAATACAATGTATAGCCGACGTGACTCAAAAATAAAACATTCACAAAAACCAGTAACACTTGCCATTCTTTACTGGTTTGATATATTATAATAATAATGAAAATATTAAAGATAATAAAATATCGTTATGGTCTTATGGTCATAAATCAAATATAAAATGATTTCGAGACGCATGTTACAAATTACAACATATTTTAAAAATTGTTTACAATATTGAGTCACAGCTGTGCTATGTAATATTTTGAAATAAAAACTTTGAAATAGTTAGAAAAACATATCTTTGAAACGTCAATAGTGTTATGAAAAGAAAGTGCTACGAGCGTCACGTAGCGTTGTCTACGGCATGCTACGGACCTCGCTACGTTTCGAAGTATTTTCTTTAGCATCTAATGATAGTATAGTAAATAAAGCATTTGTATTGTACGGCGCCTTGACCTAGCCCAACTTGCATCGCGTAAGGCATGGAAACGCCTACACTTAGAAACTCTTTTTTCGTCAACAAATTTTAAACACGAGCATTATTTTTAAAGGAATCTATATAAGTCGCAGAATTATCAAGAATGTTTTAATATAAATATAAGATATAAATCAATTTCCCTTCAAGTCGTTAGTTAGCTTTTCCGTAATATTAAAAAAAGCTATCTACGTTTTATGTAAATTTATTCGATTTGAGGATTTCCTGGAACTAGAAACTGATGAAATAATGAATGTTTTGTTATTAATGCATTGTTTTATAATGTAAAATATTTAGTTACAATATATAACCAAATTTGTGTTATTTCCTACTAATCGTAATTGTTGCAAATTATTCCACACATTCAAATTAAATTGCAAACTATATCATATTACGTACACCATCAGGAAAATTTATCGACAATCGACAACTAAACTCCATAGAGTAAAACCTTTTTGTTTTTAAAACTTCCACAGATAATATAAAACAAATTAAGAAAAAATGGACAAGGTAACCTTTTCACGGCTAATATAATGTAAACTTAGTGAAGCCATTATGCTTTTAAAACTATATATATTTCCCAAGAAAATAGTTCTGAACTTTCTATTGAAAATAAAGAAATCTTTCGATCGTGATGAAAAGGCCTTCAGCAGTCGCTTTAGGGTCGAACATAGGCCCTGTCACTCAGGCCATGATCGACTCAGCTTTTCCCCAGGTAAAAGTCTGTACTCATTTCTCAAGTACTTTATTTATGTCTGAGAATTTTCTAGACGTGTTTTTATAAAGGTTATATAAGAAAATGTCTGGTAAAATTATATGTTAAAGTTATTTTAGGTTTTTTTCCATGTTTGGTTTGGTTGAGTAACTAGTGTAGGTTTATATGTTACGTTTGTCAACGTATTAAAACCCTTATTGACAGTTATATTGGAAAGGTTTTTGCATGAGATGAATCATCGTCTGTATACTGAGTAATCAACAATATTGATATTTTCGTTTATATGTTTTTTATGTTCTGTAATTAGAAAGAAATGTTGGAACTATCGCCAATTAATTTGGTTTTAGATTTAATTATCATGTTAAGATGTAGTAGGACGTGAAGGCGAGAATATCTAAAACTGCAGGATGTCTATAGTTTTTTTTTTAACTTGTAATTGTTGCGTAAAAGGACGCTCCATTGCGGGGTTATAACACTAACATAACAATTTTGTAATCATTTATTTGAACTAATTTTAAAATGGGAGGATCTCGCGTCAGTTTCTTTTTATATTTATTACTTTAAAATCCCGTCATTATTAACCATTGACTGCCTCGTTGGTCTATTGGTTAGCGTATGCAACTGCTACGAATCAAGAGATCTCGGGTTCGATTCCCGGGTCGGACCAAATGTTTGTGTGATCCGCAAATATTTGTTTTGGAGTCTATGTGTTTTCTATGTATAACATGTACACACATGTTATTATTTACAAAAAAAATGTATGTTTAATTTTTTTAATATCAGTTGTTTAGTAGCCATAATACATGCTCTGCTTAGTTTGGGACTGGATGATATTGTGTGTCAGATGTTCGAAATATTTATATTTATTAAAGAACATATTTTGAAGTTTTTATTTATTATTGCGTAAGATGGCTGGCAGGAGCTGGATGCGAGAGGCCCAAAATCGATCAGAGTGGTGTGCAATGGGAGAGGCCTGTGTCAAGCAGTGGACTGCGATAGGCTGATGATGATGATAATGATGATTGCTTTAAGTATTCTTTCTGTTTGGGGGCATTTGAATTTGCAAAAAAAATAGTCCTAAAGTTGCAAATTTTATTTATTAATATAAAGTAGATGGTACTTACTACTACCACTCCATAGTTACATACCAGAATTAATGCTTTTAGATTTACTGATTAGTAAAACCTTTTTACAATCAGTCATTTTGACAATTGGAGGATGACGTCGAAAATTCTTTTTATTGGTTTGTTGGTATAATAAGTTAGTATACCTGATTGCTTGCATAAAGATAGTGGATTCAATTCCTAAACAAAAGAAATCATTATGAGATTAGCACTATTCATATATTTCTGTCCGGATATAATATATTATATCTAGAATATGTATGTTTGTTTGTTATAGACTTTGCCTAATTTGTGAGATACATCAATCTATCGATAAGGCTGGCTGCTAAGCAGTCTTGGGTTCAATTCCCGTCTAGTAAAAATAATTGTGTAATGACCATAATTAAAATCGATCAAAGTGAGAGGCCATGTCCAGCAGTGGACTGTTAAAGGCTGTTGATGAATTGATGATGATGATGAGGATTATGACGACTCTTGGATTCTACTCAAGCTTTTCATCAGGCCGAAAAGATACACTTTGGCAAATTTATTTATATATAAATATAAATCTATGTTTTTCAATGGTATCTACAGGGTGAGTAATTTGAAATCAGACGGCCGTATGCGCATGCGTCAATTTATTAACACTTTGGTTTCATTATGAAGATTCTCGTCTAAGTATTATGAAGTACTGTTATCTTTTAATGGATTATCACTCCTCTTTATAATCTTTTTCGAACATATCAGACATTTTACACACAACGCCATCGAGTCTCAAACTAAGCAAAGCTTGTATTATGGGTACTAGACAACTGATATAAATACATAAACATACTTTTACATAAAAAACACTCAAACTCCGTAACAAATATTTATGGTTCACACAAACACTTGGTCCGATCCGGGAATCGAACCCGAGACCTCAAGCACAGCAGCCGCATACGTTACCACTGAGCCACCGAGGCAGACAAAATTATAATCATAGTTAATGCCACATGTCCTGTGGAACATTATACCACAGATACGTTTAAGCAGTTGTTAGATATGCGCCTGCGCCGATCTGCTTGCCTCACAGTAGCCACTGTTGTGTGAATAAAAACACTTTCCAACATTTATTGATCGTACGCATTCTTTTTGAACAATACTGTATTGTCTCGTGTTTACTATCTCTAACGATATCAAGTTTTAACCAAATTCGTGCAAATACAACTCAATGTTAGGTAGTAAAGCCACGCTGATTTCATCACGAACGAGATCTCGACCGGAGCAGTAATATCCTCCTTAATTTAAAGTATTCGTGCTTCTTCAACTGCCTCGTTGGTCTAGTGAATAGCGTATGCGACTGCTAATCAAGAGGTGTCGGGTTCAAATCTCGGGTCGGGCCATAAAGTGTTTTTGTGTTTTTATTAGAAAATGGCGGTGATTCACGCCCGTGCCTCGGAGAGCACGTAAAGCCGTCGGTCCCGGTTGTCATGAACATCTATGGCAATCGTTATTGGGAAGTCAGTGCCCTCAAATTTACTGACAACTAGTTCAACCTTTGAATTTCAGTTCTCCCTTAGGGTTGCGGAGGTCCGATGCCAGTTGCTCCGTGGAAAAACAGATATTCAGGTAAAACCGGTTGAATTAGTAGCTGACCCCAAATAATATTGGGAATAAGGCTTCGTTGGTGAGTGTGAGACCGGAGGCTCTATGACACAGAAGGATCTTAATAGACTGCCATAGTGGTGTACACCACACTACATTGTTGGTCTAGTGGTTAGCGTATGCTAATCAAGAAGTCTCGGGTTCGATTGCCGGTCGGACCAGATGTTTATATGATCCGCTAATATTTATTTCGGAGTCTGGATGTTTTCTATCTATAATATGTATGTATTACCAAAAAAAAAACAATAACCGTTCCTTTACACGCAGTTGTCACAGCAATACATATCTTTAAATAGTTCGACAACATATACATATATACTACATACCATTAAAATGTATTTATAATCATTATTGCACTTCGTCGTTTTCCGCAAAACGTCAACGAACTCAATTGATGTTATTGCATTACTTGTATTATTGTCAAATGCATTGTGCTGTGTCGCTAAATGTACTTGTTATTAAGTTATTGTTTGCTGATTAGGCAGGCAGTTCTCTTATTGGTTTTAAGAGCAATCAAGTTTATTAAAACAAAAGTCATCATCATGTTAGCGTAATGCCCGGTTGCATCCAAAGTTTAGACTTTGAAGCCCGGCTCCACTTTCCAGTCCTTTCTCTTCAGTTTGCTCGGTAACAGATTGACAGAAAAATGACCTTACCTCCAAACGAGAGAAGTAACCGGTGCCTCAATCCCCTTCTCATATCCCCCTCTCTAACTTTAGAGGGCATTCAAAAGGCAATAAAAACTGATATCATTTGACTTACATATGACTATGATATCTCTGCTCGTTTAACCTGTAGACTATAAAAAACTAGATGTTCTTGTGGCCTCTTCCTTTTACTAGAAAATCCCTAATTTGAATATTCGAGCACACAAATTTCGCTAATAGTGATAATTCTGTCTTAGGGAGTGTAATTGTGTATATTATCTAAAACAATCCCTTAGTACACAAGTCATTATACTGAAGCACGAACTTACATTACGGAAAAGATAGGGTTGTCAAGACACATAACCTTGAAGTGTATCCTTCAATACTTAAAGTAATTAAAAAAAAGAACAATAAAATATATTGAAACCTAACACATATGACACACGGTCGCTTATGCCATGGTAACCCGACTATTACAAACTCATTTAAATGAGTAAATACATATTGTAGACAAGTTATACTCAGACAAGGAATAAATGTTCGTGCTCTTCATACATTTGGATAAATTAATATGTAACCATATTTCGCGTGGCAAATACAACCGCGGTCAAATCTAAAGAAAAATAAAAGACTTCGCTACCTACACTTCCACTTATAAGGAACAAGTATAATATAAACAAGTCGTATTAGGACCAATATATGTATCACAAATTTGTGTCATCAAAACACACTAATCGCTAGCTCATCACTTCGATTCGCGGTAAATGAGTTCGATGTCCGCGCTTCCGACTGCGGCCTCTGTCTCCAATTATGTACACATGGCTATATTTTAAACAATACTTATTAAATTGTATTATAATTGTGATGTAATGTGGTTCAGTTCAATCACCTTTGTATGATGGTATTGTAAATTTGGCAAACATTTGGTTTATGGTAGTTTTACTATAAGCATTCGGCATTTGAGAAATGTCTATCCAAGAACTTTTGATGTTAGGAGTACACTTCAATAATAGAAAGATACTCAAACAGTTTTACTTTATTAATCAAATATTCTATCATCATTTACTACTTCACAGCTGGAGCTAGAACTCGTCTCCTTAGAACGGAGTGTTTTGCCTGCTATGCCACATTGGGTTTTCCCTTTTCTTTAAAGGACTTTAACCCTGCATAGTTTGCTGTCTTAGTCATCTCTGCCGAGGTGTATAAGGGTGTTGTTAACACTCTGTTTTCCTAATTCTCTAAACATAGTAATACAATCTCTGTATAGTTTGGGACTAGGTGATGTTGTGTGTAAGATGTCTGTAATAGTCTTGAGAATTGTCTACATAATCCATCAGCTTTTAATCACGTCAACTTTTGTGACAAAAAGTAGCTTTTTTAGACTATGTCTAATGTACTCATATCTACCTGTGTCAAATGTCATGATTAGCCATTTAGGTGTGATGAGTAACAAGCATCCAATATATACAGAAGTAAAGTAAAAATATAAATAGAAAATATATATTAAAAGGATACAGGTTCACTAAACATATAGGTCGCCATAGTTACAATCAATTATTACCTGGTATAGCTCACATTTACCGGTAATATTGGCACTTATTTCGAGACTAATCTTTAATAAGGCTATAACGCCAATTATAATACTTTCTACATTAGGATGTCTACCAATCGTACCTTCGTAATGAGGTAATAGGCCGAACATAAAAACGTTTGCAAAGCCTATCACTAAAAAATATCAATGTCTATGGTTTATTGTCAAAAGAGTTAAATTAGCGTAGAGTCATCATATACCCAATTTTATTTCAGATTAAGTAGAATATTTGTAGTTTGTTGGATATAGGAAGTATAATTGAATGCACATTTCCGATCGAAAGAAGAAAAAAAATATGACCCTGTCACACGATCTTTCCCATGAATATTCAAAAAGAAAGGATGCACCAGGATATGTAATCTGTGTAGATTTAATTTTTATTAAACAGCTGTCAAATGATATTGGTTATCTGCGCCCTTCCCGGTGAAATGTATGATACCTGCGCATACGCAGGTCGGAAGTGAAAGGTGCGTAAAAAATCTTATTTATACGCGATCGACGACGCCGGATGCGTGCATCCACCGCTAAACAATACGCAAACGTGATCGGGTTGGAAGTCACAATCGTTTTTATACATATTTAGTATTTTAATACCGCCTCCATAAATCCTAGAAATCCAGGAACCTCCTTACAATTATAAATACGAAACTTTGTATGTTTGTTACTCAATAACGTCTAAATGGCTGAACTGAACTGGGTTACTTTTTGTTTCCATTATATTAATTTATTAAATGAGTTACTAACGTGAGAGATTGTTTAGAAAAGGGTAGTGAAATTCTAAGAAAATTCATGATTGTGGTTTGTATAATACATAGCTATTAATATTAATAAAATGGTTCAATTTGCGTAACTGGTAGCGCGATACGCGACGACGAAGCCAAAGGTCGTTGTTCTTACAAATATTTGCATACATTACATATTTTTAAATGAAAATTTTATTTTCGACAACCGCGTCCATTACAATTCAAATACAATACAAGAATATCTTTTATTTTCGTTATTCAAATACCTAATAATATTAGTCGTAATCACAACACTGACCGGCTACCTGTTCTCAGAAATTTAAAATAGAAAAAAAAACTATTTTGAATTTTGTTGATTCCTAATTTTAAACTATATCTCTGATACGGTTATTATAAAATGAACTCTAAAATTGTTAACATTGAGTCTAAAATTAATGACCAACAAAAACATATATGACGTTTCATTGTATTGTAAACAATAGAATGTCCCGAAAGGGTGAGGAAGGGTTGTTCTTTTTTTGAATGGCTTCCTGCAATCTACCCATCCCACTCTTGTTAAGACTGATAAAGATGTTAGAAAAGGACACGAATAAGAAATCAGATTTCGACTCGCGACTTAATATGAAAAAAATGCAGTTTTAGTATTCAAATGGCGCGATAGCATCCGTTTTTAGAAATACGAAAATAAATAAACGTGCCGAACTTTACAGAGGCTATTGATAGAACAAACTGTTTTATAACATCGTTACAAACAGACGTTATATTTTTTAACTGTTTAGAATTAGCACTGCTGTGTTTGCAAAGCGGTCCTTTAGAGTTATCTGTAAACTAGAATAGAATAAAATAAACTTTATTGTACATAAACAGATTGACCATGTACAATTGGCGGCCTTAATGCTTAAAAGCAATTTCTTCCAGGCAACCTTAGGATGGAGAAAAATTGCTGTGAAAATAACAAACTACAAAACGAAACTACTTAGCTTCAACAGAATAACTTAGACGAGAATATCAAGAGTACACGTAATGTGCAACCTGCCTCACTCGCATTATTTAAAAAAAACATAATTGAAGTGTCAAAATCGCTCAATAAATATTAACCCGTTCATTCTTTAGTATCTGTATCGATATGTTTTTATCGAGCGTATAATCTTATCTGTTATGTATTTATGCGTGCAACGCTCTTTAAATCGGGCACATCTGGGCGTGGGACCGCATGCGCAGTTTTTGGCCGGCCTTCACTCGCAACGCAAGGCTATTAGGTTTCACAACATATACGGACAAGCAGACAGTGACCTGTGCCACCACTCTCTCAAACCCCTTCCATAAATGCTTCTAATTATTGCTCATAGCAAAAATATGTATATTTTGAAAACATTCGAACCAAATTATTAGTTAACGTAAAAACCCACTTTAGTAGGGTAGTAGTGTGTGTAAAAAATTGTGGTTTCCGTAACAGTACACTGCTCACCTTGCCCGCTTCATCTGTCACAAGAAAAAAAAGTTAACCCAATTTTTTAAAACTGCATAAAAAACATATACCTGCCAGTAGCGGGTGTACACCCTCGCCAATAAAAAAGAAGTTAACTGTTATGCTCGTATTCGAATAATGAAGTCTTACTTTTTCGCGGCTTTTTTTTTGAAAGTCGAACATACAAAAAAAGTTTTTTATTGCAAAATTTACGATCCCGTTCGGTTTTGCGCAACGGTACCGCTACGCACTTTTGTCTATAATTGCTTTGCAGATGTTTTTTTGTATTGCGAATAATAGTTCTTCAGTTTCAACTTCCTTGTAAATTGTTAGCTTTGTTCATCTTTCTCGTATTTTAAAAACATTTTAACCCTGTATCTTTAAACAAACAAATCGGCAATTTAGCAAGCATTGCCAAAATTTCTAACACCAGAAAAAAACGACGAAAACAGTAAATTGTTCAAAGAAATTTGTTATTTAAAACGAACAAATAGTAAGATACATCGTTGAATTAATACTTATCAACATTATTTCCTGTAATCAAATAGTAATTCGATGTTTCGAACAAAATGACCCAAGCTTTGTCACAGATAAACTAATGACAGTTTAGCATAGCTGTTAAGTACATAAATTAATGTATTACTCAAAGTTTTTCACGAAGATTGTTTTCTGCGTATAAACTTTCCTACCAAAACAATGTTTCTTTTTATTTTGACATATGAATAACAAGTATTTAAGTTTGTAAAATTAAAACACTAATATTCATAAAATGCAAAATAAATGCAAATGTAAAAAACTTTTGACACGTGTTGTATACATAATAGGTATTATTACTCACTAAAGGTATTTCATTCCTGTGACTCAGAAATATGTAATAATTTTACATTACAATAAAAATACATCACGCAAAACTACGAAATTTGATAACTTGAAGATAATTAGACACACAAAATATTATAATTTATTTTTTTATCTCTCAAAGTTGAAGGATCACATTTTATCAGCTGAAACGGTGTGCAGACTATTCATTGCCCAACATGTTAGCGAACATGTGCGAAATCACGTGGCAACTATCTATGGTATAATAATATGCATTTTACCTGTTGAGTATTAAAACTGATTCAAGATGTTCAACATCGTATTGTAGTACATCAGGTTCAGCTCTTTTATAATTTATCATTACCTACACCTCAGATTAGATAACGCATATCTTTATTTAAATAGTTTCTCAATAGATTTTCTAATTATTTCTATTGTTTACCTTTATTTTTATTTATCCTACACAAATATACTCGCGTTTTGCATGTTCTTTGTGCCTATAAACTGTATATTTTATAAAAAAAAATAATAAGACTAGACCAATTGTAAAGGATTAACGAAGGAGTTGTGACTATCAAAATATATTATGCCACAAGTACGTAAAAAAGACAATTACGAAAATCTAGTGTTGAAGTAAGTGCGTCAATGAGACGGCGCACATAGGTAGATTTCAAAGATTTAGGCGGCCATAAGTCATTTTTTCAAAGTCAATTTAGACGTAAAACTTTGACCGGTACCGTTAGAAGACACTTCCAGGAATCTATCCCCACTATCCCCACCCTTGGGCCATGTGCCATGAATTATTTACAGGTAGTCGAACCTTGACCTCCGTTCCCGGTGTATGTTACAGTTCTCGACGCTCTCTGTGCAACTTCTCTTACAAAGTCAATATTTTTTTTGTGAAGGTAATTACCTTAGTGAAAGTGATGGATTCGCATAATTCAGGTATGAATCTTTAAAACTATATATAATAATGGTGTTTTATTACAGATTATCATATATTTTTTTCACTTGAAAGACAAGATGTTTTTTGTACAAATTTATCATTGATTTTCGATTTCTCAAGGGTTTTAACTATACTTCAGGGTCCGTCCCACCTGTTTTTTTTTCTTATACGGTATAAACAGGGTCTTAGTATTATAGTGAAAAAAAAATTAGCCGCTAGAAACCGCAAATCTCGGAAAAATCCTTATTCAAAGATTTTTTGTAAAAAAACATGAAAATAAAATATTTTTTCTAACGCTTCTAAAATAAAGTTTTCTTTGTTTTAGGGTCATCAAATACCTCTGGCGTGAAGGTAGTGACGAAAAAATATTTATTTGACCTCATGCAGGGACAAAACTTACCTTCCTTTGATGAGAAATGGGATTATTTAGAGAATTACTTGCTGGTGTGCTATGGTGATACAGAAGACAATAAAATAACTCTTAAGCATAAATTTTCATACGTTAGATCGCAAATGAAACAAGGATGGTTGAAAGCACATAAAACTAAAGAGTTTTTCGAAAAAACTAAATAGTCTTGGTTAGGTGGAACCTTTGAGATTCAGATTGAAACGACTCATCGCCAGGGTCGTCCAAGTAAATCGTTTTCCGATTCGAGTGAGCGAAGCAAGAGAAGGAAACAGAAGAAAAACGTTATTCTGTGGACCCTGAAGTAATAGTCCATGTTGCGCAAGTACTTTTACAATCAGATTGAAAAAGAAATGCGTCCAAAGTCCTGAAGGACATAACCAATTCGCTAACAGAAGTCAGTCAATAGAAAAAGGGTTATTCTAAGGTTAATGAAGCCATCCCTCCGTTGACTCCCTTCGAAGCACTTAAGATGTTTGTTGAAGCTGATCTCACACGTAGACAAAATGAAGTAATAAGAGCAACAAACCAAAGACATTTCCCTTGTTATGACCTTTTGTTGAAAGTGAAGCAAGAGTGTTACCCGCCGAAATCGGAATAAAATTATTTTGTAAATATCAAATGTCTTTAATTTTTTTTCATATAAGTATACTTATTTAGATTTTTTATATATATTTACTTATATAAGTAAATATATATATTTATATATAAATATTTATACAGTTAAAAGTCTCAAAGGGCCTCTACATGTTGGACCCATGTCCCCATGCAAGCCTCTCAAAGGACCGGGCATTGTCGTCATATAATTTTTTATTAAAATCATAATATTCATACATATTTTTAAATTCAAAAAAATTTTTGTACTCAATACAGTGTTTCATTTTATAGTAACCTCTTTTAATTACTAAAACCCTATTTAAAAGCTGTTAACACAATAAAATATTTTTGGCCGCCTAAATTCGCGAAATCTACCTATGTGCGGCGGCGTGTGATGTCAGCGCTGTGGCTTCCGGCCTGCGCCCACGCACCCAGCCAGACAACACAGACGTACAACTATAAATATATGTATATACACATGCACGTGCCGACAATTAAGCATCGGTAATGGACTGTAGAGGATCACATTTTTCGTCAAAGCAAATGATTTAATCGTTAAACCTGGTCTTATGATTCCTTGAGCTGTAAAAAAAAAAAATTGCCAGACTTGAAAAACATTTTTATATTAATTTTTTGGTCAATCAATGCTTTAAATTTTTAGAAATTAATCGATGTTTACGTAAACTACAACTAATGTAACAAAAAAAGGCTAATCTTGAGTACCGAAATCGATTAAAATCACTATCTTTTTAAACAGTAAAAAAGATGATGATGAAAAAGAGACAAAGTCAACAAGATTACTGCCAATACAAGTGATATGCTACACTATAATCCTCTCCAATCACAAGGCGAACTTAGAGATACGAGACCTTGACTACTTCTAGCCAACCCAGTGTAGTCCCATATATGTATCGGAGACCTGCAGTATATCTGATCATACATACATCCCGCACCCTTTTATTTAAATCCACCTTCTTTATTCTGAAAACTATTGTAAAAATAAATAGCTCTAGTAGGCGGCCGTAAAAGCAACCATTAAAGCCTTTTGCAATATTACATCGTCCCCATGTAGTATTAGAAATTATTCCGAGTAGCCCTAAAACCCCACAAAATTGTCCTTAGGACTCCTGAATCGCGTTAGTTGGCAGTCATTTTACTTCATGTGACCTGTCAGAGTCAACTGACAACCGATACGGACGAATTTCTATCATGTCGAACCTCACGTCACATCTGTAAAGTTGACGTTGTATGAATATACATAATTAGATTTGATTTACGTCACGACCAGGAAGTACATAGTATTATACTTAAACATTAGCAGCGTTACCACCACACTCTACATACAATACAAACAATCATTTAAATATTTGACTTTACAGCGCTTTGACCTGATATCATCGGTTAAATATAGATTTTTTACAGCTTACGAGATGTCATCCTTCATGTTTAGGCGGGAAATTGTGTTACAGACATGTTGACTTTCAGCGCTATCGTTATTATACATCCTTTTAAAAGCTAAGAAAGACGTGACGATGTTATTTATTCCGCAGACTTATAATAATAAATAATTGTTTCTCTTTCTACTAAGGTTTTTAATAGATAAAAAATTGAAAATTGACACTGACTTTTAAAACAGACTATACAAAAAACCAACAGATACAAAGCTACGTCAGTTTAAACAAACAATGAAAGAAAAACTCTTGATATTTATAGGTATATTATGTTCAGCTTTATGTAATGTATAAATAAACCTAGCCTCAATACCTAGTAACTTCCTCTAAGTAGGACAATAAATAACGCCATTCCACTTCTGCATAAAACCACGCGATCCTGTACCAAATGGTATTACTAGAAATAAAACCTCTTTTTAATTCAATCTCTTCAATAAAATAACATTGTTTTTTAAGAGTCAAATCATAGGTATGAGTGTTTTGTCAAAGCATAGACAAGATAGAAAAAAAGTGGTAGAAATAATTTCGTGTGTTATTACTTTATCGCAACGTTGCGAAATAATTTCTTATTTACTGTACTATATACCGGCAAATAGGTAAGAGATGAGTCATAAATACCAATTACATGTAGTCTAGCCTAGTTAGTTTGGGTACATGTAACCTAAGGGACCTACGTTTTTTATCAAACACATTTTTTTCCTTGCCCCGCCAGCCACCCTTTGAAGGGGGGCGGGCGGTCTGTACTGTGGGTACGCCAGACTAATATTATAAGTTCTTTCAAGGGAACTAGACGTACAGAATAATGTTTCTAGTTGTTATACCTAAACGTTGCTAGGGTCCGCGTCAGTATAAAAGCGAACAAACAAAATTATCTATCTTTAAATAGTATTTATTTCTTTGTTCTTTTTAAAGAACTGTGACGTCACTATACACCTTTATAGTTACAATCAAAATGATCGCACTGTTGATGATCCCAATTCACATAACAGTAACAGTTATTAACGGGATACGGTCACTACTCCGTGTTGGCGCCAATCCAACGTACATTTTTTCACTTTATTTCCATCACATTACATGTAACGCGTCTGATATACATACATAAGCCGTTTCGGTAGCTTTTGAAGCTTCAGTATAGCTCTCCACGCTAGAACAACGACCTAACATAGTATAGGTAAAATTGGTATGTTGTTAACAAGTTACCACTGTGGGATCTCATAAATTTACATTGTTTGGATATTGTCTAGTCTGGCATGTTTCCAACTCAAATACTACATTTATCCACTCAAAATTAAGCATAATTGGCGTGAAATTAACTCTCGAGGAGTCATAGCCAAAGTAGTTTTGACATAACATTATTACGTTCTCGTTTCACTGTTTCTGATGTATTGAAGTCATGAATTTCTAGTAATCAAATGGAATTGAGGCCTATTGTAACACGGTTGGGTATTAAACGGCCTTATCCTAATTTTAAGTCATTGTTTACTTATTAACCGGTCATAAAGTAACTAGCAATTTATAAATAAAAGTCCATTTATTTTTGGTTGAGCAGTTACGCCTAATACATAATTCACTCGTGAAGATTGCAATTCTTCGCGCCAATTCTCTTTTGTTTTTTTATATTAATAAATATGAACATGCAAAATTAAGAAAAGAAAAATAAATTAAAAGTTTAAACAAAGAACGTCAACATTGGTTTTTTTTTTAAAGCAAATCTTTAAAAAAAAACTGTGCGATCTCTTGATTAACATAAAAATTAGATTTTTAGTTAAAAGTGTGTCACCAAATTTCATGAGTTTTACTGTGATTAAGTTTAAAATTCTTTCACTTACAATTACTCTGATGTCCTTGAAACCAAAGAAGGCTTGGTCGGTACTCAAGACTTCACGTGGCAGTAAAAAATAATAATATCTGTATTACCAAACACTCCTCGTGCTTTTCCGTTTTATTGGCATTCGGTCGGCGGATATTACGACATGCAACTGACATTTTATTGTGCAGGAAATCGGGTGTTATAACTTTTAAAACGTTAATTAAATTGGCGTTTATAAATCAGCTACTAGAGTTAGAAGCTTATCCTGTAACGTTATAAAACCAGGTACTGTATTATAGATTAGGTCATTCTCCTTACCAGTATTATACGTAATCTTTAAAGTTCCACAGAAATTGATTCCTTTGCCACCTTAATCTCTGTCACAATAAAAAAAAACAACGTTTAGCACTTTGCTACGCAAGAATATCTGTTATAACTTTGGGGATAAGAGATACACAACCGCAAAGAGTGGTACTTTCGCAGGGCTTTTTCGCGCTCTGTGTTTTTACAACACACCACACATTGCATCACTCACTAGTGCGTTGTGCAATGTGCCGACCGGCGCTGCTGCGATGCTTACTGTACACCTTGAACACCCACGTCTTGGTTTCAAAATATTTTTTTTATATGAACTCTCGATTGTTGTTCCGCAGTGATCTAATGTTGCCATTACAGCAACTCAAATATTGAGATTGGCTATAAAATCTCATGTTTGTTAATCGAATTTTACGATATACCGCAAGTCTTACAAAGATATGCCATCAATTCAAGGTTTATACGGAAGAACGATATCAGAACTGACTAAATTACATCAGACAGGATTCTACCTACATAATTTAAGCCAAGTATTGTGTAAACATGTATCCATAAAATGTAAATACCACGTCAAAGAAAAATATTTTTTCCTTATGTGTGTATTCACTACGTGTAGGCATAGCTTGACCGATATGCACTTCAAGCAGGCAATGACGTCTGGTCGCCTAACAATGTTATGATAATACCTACGTACAACATAAAACACAGCAAGCAACAAACAATTTTTGCAAATGAGCTAAAGTTACCCTTCATCATGAAAAGGACATATTTAAAATATTTTAAGTCGATGTTGTAGTACAACACCTTTGGCGGCAAACGCTCGTCTCAGCTAAGGTTAAAATTTATTGTAACCTAACCAAAGTCCACTTATTAAGCTATCTTGTTCTATTGAAAATTATGCAAAAAAGGCTAATAAAAGCATATAAATTGTCTATTTATCGTGAAATTGTAAGTGTGCTGTCTAATCATGGTAACCGATTAAAAATTCGCTTAAAAAAATCCTGGTCGCGCTGCTATTTCGGAAGTTTTGTTTAAACCTTCTTAATGTGGATAGATTCGATAAAGAAATTATAGCTTGCTTATTCATGTCGTTGTAGTGACAAAGATATAAATTTTGATTTATTTATTTTTTCCGTACCCAAAATAACTTGTTAGGAAATCATAAGATTCTTTTTTCGTAAAAAAAACATGTGATATATACATTGAACAGTGGCCGAAAACCAAGTATTACCACGAAATAAAAAATCCAGTAGACAATTACTACAAACATCACGCTTGTTACGAAACACGCATGTATGTCAATGTCGCCCATGTTTCCGCCGACCGGTGAGCGCGTAACCGGCCGAAAATCGCGCCGGTTCCTTATCGACTAACTGTTTGGGAAAACACTTTCAAAATGTATAAAAAAAGGGTTTATGTATGTACAAGAAACTGTGTTAGATTTAAACTTTAATATCTCAATTTTTTTTACAAAATATCGTTCAAGGTAATCTGTAGCACAGATCACAAATTCTGAGTGAGTTTATTATATCAAAACAGGCAAAGGAAGCGTCCGTGCGGCCTAGCCAACAACAATGTGCTCGTGGATGTTTGCAATATCTCCGTATTTGTTTGTTTGTGAGCCGATGGCGGCGCGCGCGCAATGGCGGTATTTTACAGTTTCCGGAGAACAACACCAGTTACACTAACATTTAAATCTAAAGGGCTAGACCTGTGTTACGACAGTTGACAACTCAACGAAATATGGCCAAAAACTAGTTGGTATAGCGTAACACTGAGTCAAGAAGAATATGTCTGTGTTGCGCAACGCGACGTGTACACGAACGACCTACAATACAACTGTGCGCGGGCGCAAGTAAACAGGAAAACGATCGTCGAAAAGCTCCGTTTGTTTCGGTTTTATACCTTTTTATTAATTCATGTATCTATTTATATTCTATTATTATTATTATTTCTATATTATTCAGGCAATTCATGGAAGATCTCTCTGTAAATAATACAGTAGAATTTAATTTATTTTTTACAATGAGACAGAGATGTTCGTCAGACTTGTGTTTAGTACGTTTTCCGAGTTCTAACTATGTTGTCATTTCGTAAAATCCGAAGTTATCTTCTGATGTTCAATAACGCGAAAGCTCACGCGAGAGTTTGAGCTAAAATTAAAACACTAACTTACCTTGTATAGGCATCCAACTTAGCCACCCACTGCATCGGTCCGAGCGTAACTAAATTTGAAATACAACCAATCTTCACATGTTGCAAAGATCAAGTGAAAATAAACTTATTTATAAGGTAATGTGGGAAACAGCTGTGGCTAGATTTGTCTAGCAGTTTATACTATTGTAAACACTATGTTTACGTCACATGTGGCTATAAACGTATTATAATATTAAACTTGCTATCTGTCATTAGAACTTATATTCCGAATACGGTTCAATCTTGTCTCTGGTTCTTCATTATAGTAAAATTAAAGGAGTTTTAACATCAATTAACGCAATACAAATATAAAATTGCGTACAGTTTAAAGTAGTTTATTTTACAAATGTTGCAATAGAAAGGTTATTAAATAAGAATCAGTGACGTACAGTGAAGCAACTACTATTTCGTAGCGGCGCGGTGGTATCCGTCCGCCTACCTGTAGTGATTGGCAAACGTTTCCGGTTATCAACTCTTTACCGGTTTTCTTGCCACTATTTTTGTACAATAAATTATGTCATCGGTTTTACAAACTTTAGTCAGGCCTTTTTGTATTTGAATTGCGATCAGGCATTAAAATATTTGTTACACTTTGTTTCTATTCACATAACATTCCGATTAGCACAACTAAATTTATTGTAATGGGAATTTGCATGAGTTCGTGGTTTTCATTTCTTTAGTTTGAATTAAAATGGGGAAAATTTATGAATTAATGTATTGTATTCGTGGTTGTGCGTCAAACCGTATTTGCTGTATTTAACATAATGTTCTATTATGTCATACATAAAAGTTAACTATATTTTAGTATTTTAAAATAATGCTGTTATTTATTATGGGTCTTAAGCTCTTTATACACTAATAGATCCGAATAAACTATTACCTCATTAAACCTATTGCATAATCTAAAAGACAATTTAATCAATGAAACAATATTTTCATTCAGAAACGTCTAAGTCAAGTTTATATCAGACACTGCAAACTCAATCATCTCTCAATCCCTGAAAAACGTTTCCATTGGCAACAGAACGTTCTATTAATACGCACACATAGTTAAGTGCACACACGTTTTGTTGCTGCGTGTAAATATGATGCAGTTCTCGCCTAGCGCCTAGACGAAGTATCTATGTGTTCGGTTTACTATCGTAGTGCGGGGCACGGGTGGTGCGGGCGGCGCAACCGGGTCAAGGGAGCTCCGATGCACCGTTCGCGTTAAATCTCACTTTCGCGCGCTGCACCACTAAACATGGCGGACGTAGTGACGCGCAGTTTCATTCTCGATGACACATTTTACGGTTTTTCTTTTTACCGCTTCGGCCGTTAAATCAGGCCAAAAAGATATGTGTTGTAACGTTTTACACGTGTAATGTAATTGACGAAACAAACAAATAAAGTTATATCTACAACGACCCAGTATCCTTGCCCCTATTTCTTATTTCCTACGTTGAGTATCGTACGTAATCGAGATAGTAAGCTTATCGGCATCTTATCAACCAACTACTATAATGCAATACACCGATATATATATGATAAACAACTGGTTTTATTATTTGTTTTTATATTGACATTATTTCGATAGTTGACAGTGAAGTATCATAGACAATCACAAAATAATTAATGGTAGATTATATTTAAAGAAAATATACAATGCCTGTTGCTACCCATGTGTCATAAAACAAGTATTCAAAATCGTGAAATATGCTTATTTTTTAGGATTTCCGTTGTTCCTGCATTCTAAATTTCTAAAAAACAAGGATTTGACACACATTATAGAAAAAAACAAATTTCATTAAGATCAAGTTCATTGGGACAATCTAGTAACATGAAATTATATCACATCAATCGAGTTTTCAAACTGATATCTATGTCTCTTGTTCCCAAATTGGATTTTAAGGCTACCAGTTATATGAGTCACTGGTGAATACTACTTACTATAGCCAAGTCATGAACGATATATCACTTAAACTTTATGATATATAATTATATGGTATATTGGCTATAAACGATTAATCTAAATATTTAATTTAAACAAACTCTAATGACATTAGAGTATTTCTATGGTTTATGATATTCATAGACAAGTGAGGTTTCCGAAACGTCACAGAAAAAAAAAACCAATTCTAAAGGTTTGTTTACACCTCATAGCGACCGTGAATCAAATTAACGTTAACGTTCGAGGCTGCACGTACTCCAACCTGTTGTTTCCTCCAACAAGGTTGGCCCAAAAAAAGTCTATTGCAACGTAACACTTTTAGGACATGACTAATGGACAATAGCTTGCGAAATAGCCCGTCTGTATAAACAATATTGTACAACAATTAATACTTTACACATCTAGATCTATTATTGTGTTATTGTCAAGATTTATCTGAAAATTACTTTTAACTCACCCGATACAATTCATACAATATAAATAGAGCGAGTCGATTTTATGATGTTGAGATGAAAAATCTATATAAACAAACAAATAACTTACGGTATGCAATGTCATAGAGATAGTTGAACGTTCATAGAAATAGAGCAAATCGTGTCTCAACACTAGACGAGCGGTGAACGGCGCGTAGGAAGCGCAGGCGCATCTCGCCCTTCGCGCCTGCCTGACCCACTTACACACTACACACTCTACACAAATATATATAGCGATGTTTTGATCGCATCTCAAGCCACCGCTATAGTAGCTGGCTACTATATGTTTTACTGATAACCGTCCCTTCGTTATTGATATCATATCGTGTTGTGTTAAAAAAATAAAAACAAAACTTTTTGTTGTCTATTAGGTAGTTTTTTTTTTCATTCAAATAGTTTGAAATGTGTTTGACATTTGTTGTCATTGTCCAGGTGTTACAAAAGCGCCAAACGGAAATTATTAGTGCTTATAAAATCAACTGTGTTACATACATATTTGGTGTGTCAAATATCTCTTGATTAATTCTTACCTTCGTGAGTCACGCGTCTGTTACATAAGACAGACGCGTGTCGCATGCTTATTTCTCGTAATATATATTACTTACGTCTTTATTGAAAAATATATACATAGAGTGCCTTAACGGAGCTGTGTCAAAAGACTTGTAAAGAGGTCAGAAGCGAAAATTACTTGCTGTGTTTAAGTATAAAAGATTCACTTAATTAAAGTTACCTCAATAGAATTAAACATAAATAAAACTAGTAAGAAACAAGTTTTTAACTAGTTCGTCGAAATTTCCTTTTGATAAAAAGACTTGTTTTATATAAGACGTCTTGTTTACGATTAAAAAAAAACTATATATAAATGGAATGTTGTTCCATTTTCAAGTAGTCATACTGTAAAATGAATTCAGTGATGTGCAACTTTCCCGCGTTGCACACATTCCTAATAGTTCGAATCTGTATGCGCCTCCACATTGTTCTATTCAGCAGCTAGTTATTAAAGCCGGCAGATAAATATGTTATCAGTATTAATCGCGACAGTTTCCATTTCGCGGCCGCTAACGCCACTTTCTTACGTTTCCCGCGGGGAAAGTGCCCGCGCTTTTCCGCCGCCATATTGAAACTTCACGCGATGTCTATGCTACATCATGCCAAGTTTTTGCAGATAAACAAATATTTTATATATCTTTTACGAATAAGTATTTAAGAATAAAATGTTTGTGTTTTATTTCGTATTAAAAATAGTAATATTTTTCATTATACGTTTTATCGGTAAGCAAGTATTCAATCAATTTAAAGTAGAGGCGTGTACTTGCGCTTGCGCATCCGTGATCGGAAATTCAACAAGATCATCAAGGATTCTTGTTATGCTCGACAACTACACCGAAATTGATTTTTATTCTTAAGTACAAAGGCTTTAATCAATCGTGATTATAGAGTGGTATATTACAAAGGCTAGAGTGATATGTTGGATCTCTATGAGTATTTTTTAGTATTGTGAATTATTTTATCGTTATCATCATGGTGGGAGACAATTAAAACTAACGATTTATCCTAATTTTATAAACTATCTTTCAGATGCGATATGTTGTGTTCTAATGTGGAGTTATATGAGTAATGTGGGCCAACGTGACACTTATTATGTTATGATTTCGGAATAACTTATTAATGATACGTAGCTTTCTGGATAATAAATTACGATGAATAAAAATTTAGGATGACTGAGCCTCATCCATTCATCTCATTCCCTCTAATGACATTTTATATATCACTTCTCACTCTAACGACGTGAATCCGTTCCTGTCTAACTAAAAACTTAATACTTGAATAAACATGATTTAATCCACATACCGGCTACATATTTAAGTTCAATCCACCATTAAAAGAGTAGTTACATTATTCAAACGCACACATACATACAATCGTATACAACAAACGCACACAAACACACACTTTGAACAATATTTGCTACACAAGCGCCCATCAAAACTTGAACCCTCTAAAAGATAACGTTTTCATTAAATCAGAGGTCACAACTCTGGACGAAGATTCGCGTTCGAAATAGCATAGCTTCCCGGATGTAACAGTCTGACGTCAGACATCTCGGTAAAGATTTGCCGAAAGCGATTGTCAATCTCGAATTAACCTTATGTTTAGCTGCAAAGGGTATAAATTCCACTGCTCTGAGTATACGCTGCTTTTACTAAATTATCATCAAATATTCAAGTCGATATTCGGATAGAATCCTTATGTTAATGTATAAAGTCGTAGATTTTTCTCGTATGGTCTTCAGTCTTCAAATGATGGTATAATCCACATCCCTATGTCACTGTTAGCCTTACTCTAATCGCCTTTAAATAACAATCAGTTTTTATGTTTGTCTATTTGTGTTAAAGAACCGGCCAAGTGAATTAAGTGACCAATTTTCTCCAGACTATCACAGACAAAAATCTAAAATTAATTTGACACATGTAACACACGACCTCTAGACAGAGCTATGCAGAGTTTGTCCCTACATAAACTGTGACATGTCTCCGTTAAAACGTTTGATGAAATTCAAATAACTTATATTACCCGGACTATTGTAAGATATCTATTTACATCTCAATCAATACAATCAGTTCTGTCGTTTGGCCATCGCAGTATAACATAAAAACATGACAAAATAAAACATTTCCATTTAAAAATAACTAAACAAATAGAGTCATTAACAATCAGTACCCATTTTGAAGTATAAAGAAATTATGCGCATCAACAAATGTTTCGTCCGGATATCATGATCATCGCTTTAGTTCGCTATTTTTGAAACCATTTTCCTCAATCTCTTTATAATAACATTAATAACAAGGCACAAGCAATAAGCGTTCATTGACTAAAATTGAAAACGAATATTCTCGAAAATCCTGTCATTATCCCACAGACAGTTAAAAAGAAATTTCAGGCAATATTTTCCAAAAACTTTATCCTAATAAGGGTCTAATTTACAATTGTAATAAAATATGGGTTTAAATAATTGGTTGAAGCGTTTCGCTTCGTTCATCGTTTTGTTGAATTCAAACCGAGTGACGTTATCCAAGCACGTGTATTCACTTATTGTGTCCTAACCACTTCCACCCGATGACCATTATTGGATCGTGAGCATCACACCGCCATATAAGTGGTCACAACTCGGGAACTGCAATAATTTTGATTCCTTTTACAATATTGAAAAAAGTCTTTATTGTCATCCCAAAACCTCACGCTGAGGAGAGGCTAATATACAGCAAAGGCGAAAATGTGATACCCAAAATTATTTGAATAAATTACAACAACAATTCGTTTTTTTTGAGTGTTTTTAACATTGGCAGCTGCCAATAATTTGACTGTCATCTGCTTGATAAAAAGTATGAGCAGAATCAAAGTGGGGATCACCATTCTCATTACGAATGTGGACAATGCATCACAGTGACCCACACTATGGCGGTCTGGTGAGATACTTTTTCACGCCCGCTTTTGAAGTATGTAGTAATGTGGTAAGAACCAACTTCAAACTACCAAAGTATAATATTACCCGAATTCGATACTAAATTAAAATAGTAAAATATGATCTATGTTTCATAAAGCTTATACGTCCTGCCCTTAAGCCTGTGCACACTAAGAATCTGGCAAGCGGCCATTACAATGATCGTTACGGTAATACCCAGTTAGGAAAGGCCAGGGGAAATCCGGCTTAACATATGGAGACCTGAAAAATATATATTCTATGATTGTTTTGTACAAGATTACTTCATACTTTAATAATATTGCTATTAATAGATTCATACACAAAAGCGTTTTTTGCACGATCGGTCAATCGTTTTCGGCTTTCAAAACATCTGTCTGCATCCGTTATTATTAAGAAGTAGCAAACATCCTTGCTTAAAACATGCACGCCGATTGCGTCAAACACCTGTTCTAAAGAGATATGCCAATTGAATTTCTCGTTTTCCAATACGTTTCGTCCCCGAACACGACATTATCGCGTGAAATCCATTATTTTAACAAACAGAAATTACAATTGGCTGCAGTGCAGTGTGACGTCCTCACCCATCTGCATACAACAATTATAAATTTAGCAATCTTATTTTTGCAGCAACACAAAGAGTTCGCACAAATGCCGGGCGAAGATTTCATATATTCTTAAAAAAAGCGACAGGAAATAATTAAAACGGCGATTTACGTTCATATAAGAAATATGAACGCTTTGAACTTGCGCGCTTGGGGACACTTTACGAGAGGCGCAAATTATTTTATCTGATTGTCTAATATTAAATGATTAAAGAACATTTCAAACAGGTTTTGAATTTCGAGCGGCTTCTATTTACGGTGTAAATCTTTTTTTTGTTAAGGAAACCACCTACCATTTGCCAAATCACTTTATTTGTTCACGTACAAACTTACTATAAAAGCGACACTACAGACATATCTAGTTTTAAAAACTCAAACAACTAATTTCAACAAATTAGATGTATAATCACTAGAGCTGCAGGGACCGCAGTCTATGCATAAAGAGTGAACTTCAGACACAGCTTCAATGTAATCTAACTGAAAACAACTTTTACTTTCCTGCTGAGCTGAAATATTAACAAACTTGCATAAGTTATGCTGAGGTTGGGGTGGTCAGGTGAATGCACGGGGCGGCACCCCCTTCTTGCAGCTCTATTATTTTGAGCTGGTAATACACGCGAAATATGGTTGGTATGTTGCTCGGTGCAATGCACGCTTTAGCTTTCGTGGCGTTCTTTTATAGGAAGGAGCTAGCGACCCGACGAATACATGTTACCATTTAGTTTTATGATTAAATCTTTTACAGTGAACATTTTTGTAAATATATTTGTTATAAAACGAGTCTCAGTACAAAGTTACCCGCTGGTAATCATTGCCTCCTACAAAGTACAACGTGAGAACATACGTTTGTTTCGGTGCTCTTTGAATCATAATTAAATCATTCGACATTAATGAGTTACAAAGCCTAAGTAATTTCCTATTCTTGTCGGTGGTAGTCGACCTGAATGACAAAAACGTTGGGTCATGGGTATAACCCGTATAACCTAAACTGTTATATATCAAAGAGAGATTTGTTTTTGTCTGAGGCGCTATCGGCTGGATAATGGCGGATCATATTGATTGCTTAGGCCTTGTTAACTTCATATCGTTTAGTGTCACAACAGTCAAAGTTTGGGAACTCTTTTTTATTACATCAAATAGAAAAACTGTCAAGTTCCCAATTATAAAATTAGAACACAATTAAAAGAACGTTTTGTAATTCGAACTTTCGAAACGAAACACTAATACTTTTTTTTTTTATTTCGTAACAAACCGCCTTAACGGAAAATTTTGTCGGAAAGATTTTATTTCATATTTTTTTTATCAATAGAAGAATTTTTAAGACTTCAGTTTGACCTATTTCATTTAAAATGAGTTTATTTCTGTTTTCTACGTAAAATGTTCACAGAGTTCTTTGAACTCGTAAATCGAATGACTAAAGTATGCAATGCCTTCCTTCCTAGTGCTGAATAATTCAAAATGGCAACTCGCTTGCACTACGAAACTCATATATATAAAATAGAACCTAGGATTCCTGTATAAGCTTTCAGAGACATTGCAAATGAAATTGAATCATGATTAAAATGTGAAAAAAACCCTCTATGTTACATCAAAGATCTTTTTTGATTTTTTTTTTGCTAGAACAAAGGAAGCTGCACAATTTCTTATTTTTCTGTTTGATAATTTTCGGATTTATACATTGTCTTTATATTCTGCATATTTGTGTAGCACACAATACTGATGTTTATTTTCTATTTAAAATGGTTTACTGCATATAGCATGAGGTAAAACTTTATTGTCGTGACATCATTGCTTGAATGGGATACAAATAAACTGTTATTTGTGGAAATACAATTTGCATCCATTTTGTATTTTCCAAGCTCACACTAGAAGATATTAAACTCCATCCAATGCCTGAAGGAGTCTAATCCACTCAAGCATTATCGCGTCTGTTTTTAAATCTTAGTAATTGAAATGCAGCTGATTTGAATTTCACTTGTAAATGGTGATAAATTTAGTTTGTTTGCGTGAGTAATACAAAATGTATTCTGTAGTAGTCGTGACGAAATGGCGCCTTCAATGAAGCTATTTTTTACTTTTAATGTTTTTGGATTTGTGTCTATAACACATTACATTTTTTTAATTTATTGAAGGAGCCTGTAACACTTTTAAAAACATGAGTTATGAACTGCTATTTCTTACTCTGCAACTGTTTATCCAATTTAATAAAATATAACAAGGCTATAGGTGTTGTGTGTTATTACTTTGACAACCAGACTACATTTGAAATTTACTTTATTTTTTAATAGCGCTAAATATCACTAACCTGAAATCACTTCATATCAAGATAGAATTGAAATTTCAAAAGAAAAATATTCCCCTTTTTAAATATTACATACTTGTTGTTCAAACAAATTTCCTTGCATGATGCAGTTCGCGTGTCGATCACACCCATTTGCATGGTTACTGATAACGGGTATCAACCACCAAATGTGGCCGCTGTAAAAAGTTCAAAACACGTCTAGACACTTCGACCTGAAAAAGCGAAAGGGGAAAGCCACCCGTCCTTCTCTATGCGTCAAACCTGCGCAATGTATACTCGGGGGTAGAACGAGACAACAGGTGGGTAGTTGAATATTTCAGGGGGAGTGGTGGTACAAAGTCGGCGCACGGAAGCGTCTGGCGAGGATGTACCCAGATTGTATAGAATATATATTGATTTTGCGGTAATTTTGAAGGTACACGGCTCTCGTCAAGTTTTTAAGTGTTGTTTAATGGTCCAAGTTGGATATAAGTGGATATTATAGGTATCGGTCGTCCTGGCTTTACGTTACTCCTTACCATAAACTCGTAGTCAGATTAGAGTTTACAAGTGACATAAATTTGAGAGCATTTTATGCTCTGATGATGATTACAAATGCCTATATAACTTCCGTTTCGTTAAAACCATAAAAAAATAACGCAACAGTTGCAATTCAAGTGATATAGTTTTTATAACAGTAAGGCGATAAAATAATTCTACAACATTGTAAATAACAAATAATAAGTCGTATAATTCTTATTAAAACCTTATAATACGCAACTACTCCTAATTATTTTAGACGAAAAATATATTTATAATAAATACACGATACATATTTATGTCCCTATAATTTCAGACATTTCATAAATAAATTCATCTTGAACACAAATTTAAATTTTGGCCTACAATGTGTCAAAAAGAGATAAGTCAATTAAGTAAATAAATTTTCCTTTTTTTCTAATAACTACATTCACAGACTGGCTTATATTTTACGAAAATTACTATAACTATTTATAAACCAAAAGTAATTTACAACATTTACAGACAATGTTCAAAAAGGTTGCTTAATATTCTATTTAGAGTATATTAAAGGTTATATAATCATACGTTATATATGCATCAAGTTCACTTGTTAATAGATAAAAAAAATCATTTATATACTTTCACAAAAACTTCATATTTTATTAAAATCGAGACAAAATCCATATAAAAAAAGTATGAGTGTCTAAAGAGCAATACCATAGAGTAGTCACATCTCTCCCGCGGTTTTCCGAAGTTCAACTTGTAAATAATTTGATTAACGACTTACCTAAGTCTTTGGTTTCAATGAAGGCCTTAATCCTCTGATTTCAAAGGTGGCGGTTTATAAAGAAAGTTAGCCTTGACATTGAAATATACTTGAAAGCTATGCTTAGTTATTGTAACGAAGTAAATGGCTGGCAGTGACTTTGTTCAAAATTCTATCAATTATTTCATACATTAGAAACATTTTACTGTACATATGCAATAAACAATTAAACGCTTTATTGTACCCTGTTCACGGAAAAAATAGAATTTAGCTTAAATACTTAATGATACAAATTTTTTTTTTAACATTTGTCATGTGCAATTTAAGACACACTTAATTCACATTTACACTTTTTAAATATAAAATTACGTAACATAGACTGCAGAATAACAGTTGGTTCTCTTTGTTGCAGTAGATGGTGAAACCACTGGTCTGCCGCTGGCGCGGAGCTCACTTAGCCGAGCACTGCTGCTGCTGGCGCCGGGTCCTGGACCCCGGCATCACCTCTACTCCACTCCTAATACAGGTGGGTGATCCTCATCATCTCTATGAAGCTGAGTCTTGTTGTTGTCAATCTAGTCTTAAAAAATAGCCTAATTTACTCGTAATAACATTAGCTATCTGCTAGTGAAAGTCCCGTCAAAATCGGTCCAGTCGTTTCAGAGATAAGCCGGAACAAACAGTTAGACAAAAACATTAGTTTTTTTTTTTTTAAATTTAGTGAAAAGTTCTTAATTCGAAATTACATACAGATACTCCAATTTTATTTATTTGTAAAGATAACTTCAATTACACGTGGGTATAGTAATATTCAGATCATAAAACAAAACCCTTAAAGAAATGTCCCCAGTGATAGAAAAAGCCTATCCCTCGACAGTACATAATGCAGTCTGAACTATAAAAGAGAAATAATAACATAAATATGGCTTGAGAATATAATGAACTGATTAGCATTCACCTAAAAGTGTAGTGCCTCAGTTCTTATACCACCCGACTTTAGAAATTATTTACTTACTGCAAATTTATTTACTGCAGAAATTAATACTTACTCGTAATAAATGAATAAGAATACCAAGTTTTATAGGCAATAAAACTTTTTCACGTTCGCAATGAAGCGTTGATACAACTCGACGATAATATGTCATGAATATTAACTGGAGTACAGCGTTATCAACTGTACTACTAGAATCTAGATAGATATTTTGTATTGACAGACGACGGAAATTACAGCTTACCGTACTGGATATTAAAGAGGAATAATCATGCTCACTCCTGCGGAGCTCAATATCCTGACATCCGACGTAGAAAATGTAACATTATTTGAACAAAAGAATAATTAAAATAAAATTATTTGTCTATGACTGAATGAATGTACGATCATGAATTCCAATTTCAAAAAAACAGACACATTTTATTGTTGTTTTTCTATATGTTGTATAAATAAGTAATTTTGTCATATTCAGACATATTTAATGCCTAAGTTAAAGTCAAAATTGAAACAAACGTAATAGGTATAAATGAGTACTTGTTTGCACAGATACCTTGTGAACAGATCTGCCGAAAAATGAAATAATTTCCGGACGCGGCCATCTTAAATGTCGTGTATAAAATTCGTTTCCTTTACCGCATTTAATTAAATTGTTTCTTTATATATTTATGAAAGCATTATTTTTATGGCTTAACATACATTTTATAGGTGTATATATAATGTAGAATTCTAATCCAAGTTTGTAACAGAGTTTAAAGATGGCAGGTTTTGTATAATCGTCCCATGCCAACAGATAATCCTTTGTTTGATGTTTGTATTTATATTCAAATTAGTTGTTATTGGTTTATCACAAATATCACTAGGTATTGGTTGA
Organism: Phragmatobia fuliginosa; assembly: GCA_932526445.1. NCBI lineage: Eukaryota > Metazoa > Arthropoda > Insecta > Lepidoptera > Erebidae > Phragmatobia > Phragmatobia fuliginosa. The sequence continues at coordinate 25,795,389 of OW052058.1, forward strand.
TATGACGTGAAAGATCTAATCTAATCGTGTAATATATAATCCAATTGACGTAATGTAATACACAGGAAAATAAAAGGATCCTCGGACGCGCACACAATCATAAAGGCAGATTGTTTTACACGCGTTTCGGTTCACTGCTCTAGTCCTCAGTGGCATTGTATGATATTAAATAGCCTATAACCAAATCCATAGTAATATTTTAAAGTCGAAAGTTACCCTATCAATCTGTCTTACGCTTTTAAGGCTAAAACACAGCACTGATTCCAGTTAAATTTGGCATGAAAATAATTTGATTCTTGAGAAAGAATATAGGCGACTCATTACTACAATAACCGAAATATATTTTTGAAACTGGCCAATAGTTTAATACATAAAAGTACTCTTTAAATCTTGTATAGTATATAGTTCTAATGTATTCAGAAACTACAGCAGATTTCTTATCTTTACTTGTAAATACTTCCTGTGCCGCGGGGGAACTTTACAAAAATACATGTTATAGACACAAAGAACTTCCAGACTCAGATCGGAAATTTGTGAATCACACAAAGTATTGTCCCATGGGGGTTCGAACCCATGACACGTCGCTTAAACTACTTTCCTATGTTAGTAGAATTCTTTGAAAGCCATTCTTTGACTCCATTCGACTTGATGGAGAGCATGAGATCTAAGAGTAGCCATGCGAATGCAGATAATATAGTATGACGACCATACTATGGCGGCCTATTGAGTTGCTTCATAATTGGGCCTGCGGTCTGATTTTCACGTCATAGTAGTTATCCTTTTTATAAATAATGAAATTATAAACATAATTATTAAATAAAATCTGTCATGTCATAGCAACTGGCGTTGTTATGTGACGTGGGGATGCAATGACGTCGATCAACCACAATTTTATTGATAATTATTATTCAATATAATTTTGATATAACATTACCATTTTACGGGGGAAAACACTAAACAATTTCAACATTTGCTTATTTGTGCGTTATCAATATACTATAACCTATGTACTTAGTATATTGAGCGATTACCATGCCGCTTCCTACTGCTATAAGGAGTTGAGGGTTCGTCGGGTAAAAAGAGTATTTAATAAAATACAGACTTATACCGAATAAATCCTCAATAGTATTAAACCTCCTTATCATATGTATTATTATTATTTATTAATAGTTCTCTTCAACATATAGATATCATGTAAGTTTATATAACACCAATATCACATTTAATCTCAAGGGATTGAAATCCCAGACAAGAATACATTTAATGACTATACGTGAAATTTCGAGGCGTATTCATTTAGATGTTTGCGGAACATTTATTATGTATCAGACACTGCTCAAGTATTCCTTTTAGGGCTGTAGGGAGAAGCGTACGAAACATGCTAAGGTCGCGTGTGTGCTAAGCCTAGGTACTAGGGGCACATGAAAGTGAGAATATATAGTGTTCAACAACGCGACATGAAAACTTGAGTAAGGTACACGCGTATATAAAAGCTACATATGTGTCTATGTATTCCTAGTACCGCTTATTTATGTATGTACCAAGTAATATTTATTAATGTTTTGTCCATCGCTAGGTCGCACAGGTAGATTTTCGGTACTTGGAAGGTAAAATTAGGTTCAATACAATCATGTATGTTTCAATTACTAAGGTTGACGGTACCAATAGGCTAATCAATACAGTTAATCAATGTTTAACATGAAGTTAAAATCAATTTTCCGCTCTTTAATCTGTTCATAATTTCGACCAAAAACACGAATCGAATTTTACCAAAAACATAAAGTTTTTTAAAAAACAGACGGCCAATTCTCGAGATCACTGCCTTCAACATTTACCTATTTAGTATTTGTAAAGTGTCGGCTTAGAGCGTCATAACAAAACTTAGAGGCTCGCTATGAAAAATTCATAAAGAACAAAGAGGAAGTGGCCTGGGAATCGATACCGCCGTCAGCTGATCCGCCCGCCCGCCCAATGTCATGACCGGCAGGCGAGACTGCCGCCTCCGCCCGCACTGCGTGCCCCCGACGACAGCCGTAGACACGCACACTGAAGGCCTTTAGCCCCACACAGCTACGTATACCCTACAATTACAACACTTGAGTGTATGTACAAGTGTGCGTCAGACATTATTCATTCGTGAGCATGTGTTTACCGTGGCGACGATTGCTCCAGGGACCATCTAGAAACACGAATTGTGGTAATGTGGGATATCTAGGTATGCTATTTGTATTATTGGGCGCCCGGACGTCGACATATGACTGCTGGTTATTGATTTATTGTTAAAAAAACTGACTGTTCTTAGTGGAAAATATTCAAAAAAGTTATGTAGCAAACTGGTACTTATGTAAAATTTAAATTGAAAATGAGCTGACAAATTCATTTGTTTCCTTTATAATTCTACTAGCTTTCCCCCGCAGCTCCAGCTGCGTGTATGTTGAATATCGCGGTAACAATCAGTCTATGTCCTTTCTAAGACTCTTGATTATCTGTGTACCAAATTTCATTTAAATCGATTCAGTGGTTTTTGCGTGACACACCGACTTACTTTTGCATTTATAACAATAATAATTAAGAATAAGAAATTGTTCTTAATACTTTAAAAGTAAACTGCAAAAAAACATTTGATATATTTAATACTTTGGGTCACGATACTCATATTTGATTAAATATAGTTTATTAACGGCCAAGTTATTTCTACACCAAGTTATTTGAATAAACAAGCACTATTTAAAATCTATGTTACAATAATACAGATTACATTAATAAGAACGCTATGACCCTTAGGAGCGCTGCAGTAATAACTCACCGGACATTATTAAAATTATGTAATGACGTTTATAAAGTGCTTATTAAGTACAAAAAGGTGTGAGGTTAAAATAGTCTCGGGAGATTAATTGATAAGTATAAAAACATTTGAGTGATATCTCAAGAATGGTATTACCATATGCGAATAAATCAATGAAATAATAAATTTCATTGATTTCAATTTGTAATCTAATCTAAGAATCTAAACATTTATATAGGATGATTAGATTATTAGTTTTGTTTCAAAATATTATGTTACAAATACCACGATGCACTGAAAGGTTATCGCTTTCTTAATATTGTTTTTCGAAACAAAAATCTATATTAAGATTTCACGTCTTACGATTTCACGGCTAAGCCCCTTTCAATGAAATTTGGTATACAAATACTTTGTCTTGATACTCTTTACCGCGATAGCCCACATCAACGCAAGCTGAGACGAGCAAAAATAAGTACTTAATATTTAAATCAACATTGATTTTGAGTTTGCTTTTTTCATTAGACTCAAACCCTAGACCTCTGGATTAGCAGTCAGCTTCACTAACCATCAGACCTATAGTCGATTCTATTAGACAATTTTCGTTTTAATACATGATCATCATCATCAACGGCCTTTAACAGTCCACTGCTGGACATAGGCCTCTCCTTGAAAAGGTTTTAATACATAACTATATAAAACTTTGAGATAGGGAAAAGTTATATTTTTTCTACTTTTCTACGTTCAATTTATGGTTGAGGAGAAATCTGGAACTGAATTAACTTGAAAAAGTTCCTATAACAAAACTACAGAAAATACCGAGAAATAGAAGTCTGAAAGAAGTCTGAAAATACAGAGTACTGTTTTTGGTATCTTTCTTAGTATAAACATCGGTATAAAGAATGATTTTTTTTATATGATATTAAGATAATAATATCATAAAAAAGAAATCATAAGTTTGTAATACCTTATGTACGAATATATGACCAAAATCTGCAATAATTCTGCCGATCTCTGGAAGCCGGCAGAATAATGCAAAGACATCTGACCAGGCCGCCATGGTATAGGTCACCATGCTGCATTGCCTACCCTCACAATGAGGATGGTGACCAGTACTCCTGGATTCTACTCATGCTCTCCATCAGATAGAGTAGAGTCACTTTGGTAGGCTTAAATACAAAAAAATATATAGTTTGGTATTGTAATACCTTATGTACGAATATGCATAAATGACCAAAATGTAATATTTTAACACAAAACTTTAACCCGTCACCCCTTGCGACATTTCGCGCAGATGTCCAAATCTCATGGGCATATTGGACCCAAAAAGAACTTAACCCCCCAATGCGTGCGGGTGGATTGTACCCCAACAATACACACAATTCATTGAAGGGGTAACATGTGAGTTATTACGCAATGTGATGTTTTTGATGGATTATGTCACTATTCGGTCACTCAATTGCACAAATTCAATTTAGTATATATGACATTCATGACAGTACACTTTTAACAAATATGAGTAACAGTTTGTGTGAGATGAATTCATTATTCAATTGTTTTGAATTTAAAAATACCTCAATTCAGTATTCTGTCACACATTGTACACAGAACACTGCAACGTCATTGCTCTTTCATGTGTGTTTTACGTCCATGTTGATTTATTTTGCTTGTTTCATACAATACAACTCTATACATATAAATGAATAAAATTGAATTGTCTGTATGTCATAGCAAATTACCAGTTTTTTTTTATTTAATGCATACGAAAGTATATACGGTACTTATCTAAGAAAAGCAATTCATAAAGTTTTTGTTCCGGCTAATCTCTGGAACGGCTAAACGAATTTTTGAGGGATTTCACAAAGTTGATGACATAAGTAACTTAGGCTGGTTTTTTTTTTTGACTAGCTTTGGCTCAGCGGTTTTACTCGCAATTTGCAACAATAACGGCGAGGAACACATAGGGACTCAGTTAGAAATATAGTTGTGCACTTTTATTTACATAACACTGTTTTAATTTTATATAAATTTACTCGGGAATTTTATTTTATTTATTAGTGAATTTGCTATGAGAATAAATATTAGTCTGAGACTACATAGCCAATCAGTTAGTCTGCATTTATAAAAAATACATTACCTCAATGTTACAACTGAGGATTTTACAATAAATATAAATAGCAAATATGACCTCACCAAATATGACGAACGGGCGCAACAATAGTAAATACACATAAACAAAAAAAATCACAATCCGTAAATCGACCCATAGTTCGGCACCTTTCAAAGTGCAACCCTTGCAAAACCAGGTCATTGAGACCATCTATCTAAACATGCAACATCCTAACCAAACAATTGGACAACGCAGATGCTTTGCGCACGTTGCACCACTCATCCCTTACCCACATTTCCAAATTCCAAGTTTTTACGCAAAAATGGGTTAAAATGCACCTTGCACTCTGAAATCGCCACGTCATCCATCACAATAAGCGCTAATCCCGTGCAGCCGTCTCTTTTTGGCACATGGTGCTCTCTCTTTCTTCTTTTCAATTCGACCCAGCGGCTTTCCGGAGCTATTGACACTTTGAAATTAGAATGTCACGCGTGGGTGCGCGAATGCAACCCATTGTCGGTATTGTGTGTGGACTCGATTTGCAATCGGCGAATATTGTAAGGGTTAATTATAATAGCTCACATACGACAAAGGATGTATGTCTATTGTCGTCATCTGCCTATATTTGTCAGGTCGTAGAACCTCACCATAAAACTAGGTATTTCTAAATATTTTATCACTTAAAAGCATTTGTATCCCAAAAAATTGCGAATGGATTATCTCATAAATTAATCGTACTAGCCATGATTTAGATAATGTTTTATTTCATTTTTATCGCGCATAACCAATGATAGAGAGTATCATTTCCGCCAAGTAATAATTTTTAATAATACACGTCTCAATAGCTATGTACTGGGTATTACTGGACTATATAATGTACTGCGGTGACCAACGGGTTAAACGTACAGTGGACGGTCATTGTGGTGTTATTCTAAGCTGAATTACCATCTTAAAGGAGTCGTATGACAATGTGAGATTCACAAAGGGACACTTAGAGATACTCTGAACGACTCCGGGTTTTAATTGTAAGGGTGATGTTTGATGAATTTTGTTGTACTTGAATGAAGGGAGGAGACTTAAAACTAGTTAGAATTCCAGTTCGAAAATTAAAATGATACGGGGAAAAGACTCAAAGTTGTCTCTGGTTGCAAAAAAAAAGTTTCAATAACTGTATATGTGTCTGTCACGCTTTCACGCCTAAACTACTGAACCAATTTAAATGAAATTTGGAGCAAAGATAATATAGATCCTGAGAATGGACATAGACTATCTTTTATCACGATAACCGACATACACACGGGTGGAGCCGTGGGCGAAAGTTAGTATATTAAATAAAAATAAAACCTATTGTACCTAGTTTACTCTAAACAAATACAGATGATAAAACTAAACGTCACTTTCCACAATAAAACATTGATAGTAAATTAGTCATAACCCATTAGAAATCTGACAATAAGCCATTGTGTACTTTACATAAATTTCGACACCAGGGAAGTACCACATCTCCACGTGTAACACAATCCGTTACATAACAACCACACAATATTATTCATATGCAAAAAAATCGCGATATCTTCGACCGGCCTCGCTGGATTATGGTCTAACACGGCTCCGAACAAAACCCAATGAAGAGGGCTCACTCCATAAAGATGGTACGATTAAGGAAGGGTCATCATTATGATATTTTACTAATGGGACCGCATTCCGCACCGACCAGTAGACCAGATCTCGGACAATCGCTACCCCCGGGTCTGTAAGACTCGGTCATTATTTATAGTTAATTTATTATTATTTTGATACGAGAGATGAAAGGGTTGACACAATGGCGTTCCGTGTTCGATATACGGCCGTTGGTCAGTCCGTGTGTCCGACGTGACAACTGGACGGGATGGGGTGCCAAATGCTCTTTGTCTAAAGCTTGGGAACGAAAGACTGCGATGCGACGCTCATGCTACCGAATTAATTATAGGTGTGATATTTACAAAACAATATAATTTTGATAAAATAAATGTAATTGTGGTAAATTAGTACTTTACACAAACGGTTTAAATCAACGGTTATCGTTTACAATCAGGCGTACGGTTACAAATAAATGAAGCTTTTTTATTTCGTTTCTTGTATGATGTATGCGAATACGGTTTTATATTTTACTCTAAATGAAAACATTTCTGTCATTTCATAAAACATTAAAATGATGATACAATAATAAATTAGGTAAAATGTGTGTGTTTTTTGTGAAATACATTTATATTTTTAAGTTACTACTGCTCTCAAATTAGCTCTCATTAAATTTTAATACACAAAAACACTTCAAAGAAAGACAAACTTTGATAAACCTTTTAGATTGGTTTAATAAATCCTTATCATTCCCGACAGAACATCAGCAAAGCATTAAGAAAACATCATCAAAAGGGACTGTTACCGATAAAATAAAAAAACTTCATAAAAAAATAAAAGGAACGGAATGTTTAATATTGTTGTTTATCCTATTTCAAGCGTTCTCAATTTAAATGGTCAAAGTGACCGAGGGCCTCCGCTTCCCGATTCCCATGCATTATAGCATTGAAGGGTTAACAATAGACACAAAAGGGTGTGGACAGCGACTCGCACACACCGGTCAAATGGTCATTTTATACCCGTCATAGTTTCAATGGTCAAGGAAATATGAATACACGGCTTTCTACTATTACTCGTTCGTTGATTATATTATTTAAATACCGGACAACCGTTATGTGTCAAATGTAGGGCCCGACATGAGAAAGTTTGTCCCTTCGATCAGATGGACAGATTAAAAACTTTTTTCAATCAACTTTTTTCTATTTTGTCCAAAGAAAGGCAACGTCTTGATAGAAGAAAAAAGTATCTTAGGTAAGGTATTCCATTTATAAAACTTTGATTGTTTTTCAAGAAACCTTTCTAGAAAATGACAATAATTTTAATTTAATCAACAATTCAGTTGCAACGGTCGCGTAAAGATAGCTGCTCTACAACTTATATTAGAATAACAATTTATAATAAACTACATTTAACATAACAATTGTAAATAAAAACATCTTAAACTACAAAAATTGCTACCATAATTATTTACCATCTGTACAAAATCGCTTGCATTAAAGAGCCAAAAAAGCAACCCTTCATCTACTCAAGCCCGTAAACAGTAAAAATTTGCATAATTGTAAATTATCTAAAAACGGTGTGTTTGCGACAATCCGAGCACTGGACATTCCCACATAAAAAAACTCGCTGAAGCAGGTGGAGGCCGGTGCATCTGAGAAATTCGCCTTCTAACGGTTAATCTCATAAAGTGACCGTTGGGTCTCAAAGGCCCCCGTAAGTAATTGCATTTGCAGGGTTGCGGGATGCAAATATATGCATTTCACGACCCTCGCTATATAATAAGTTGAAGCTGGTATACAATTATAGATAGTTTCTCTTAAAGATGCATTTTATAATTATGATTAAACATTATAAAAGGGTTATAAAAATGGATTAATTAAATTCAAGTGTCATAAAGTAAGATAAACTTAAAAGAATTACTCCGTGGTCTATTATTATACTTGATAGTCTTAAAATAAACGGCTTGATAATATTATTCTCATACAATCAAGATATTTTTAAAATACCGAATTGTCAAGAATATTTTATTAGTCGATATTTATGGATATTAATCAGCGAGGATTTTAAAAATAATGATTATACATTTTAGTGCGTTTTAATTTTACAAAGAAAATCGTTCAGAGTTCAAAATCATTCAGAGTGGCGTGTCATTGAAGAGGCTTATGTCCAGCAGTGGACTGCAATAGGCTGATGATTATGATGAAAAAATATTTGCGTGTTTATATTCTTTATGAGATGATAAATTATCTTAAACCTGAAGTCAATATCGCATAAGGGATATGAAAAGGAATAGTTTACGCTTACATTTTGCCGACATCATTTTACTTCCATTGCCTCAATATGGGCCTAGCACATTACTACACATAGTGTAAGCTCTTGAATTGAAGAACTCGAGACTCTAAACTTAAATGTTTAAGGATTAACAAAAGGAATTTTGAATGTTGACATTTTTAATCTTTTGCTAGATAATGATTTATAATTATCTTTTTTTTATTGAAGAACAAACAGTAATTTACATAAACTGTAGGTGTATGTAAAGATGATAATTCCCTGAGTTTATATAACATCTAGATCTTGTTTAAAGTTCTATAATCATTTGCAACATATTCTTGATTCTCGTTAGATTTTTATAGAAAACAATCTCATCATCAATCAACATCAACAACCCATACTATCATACTGCTACGCTCGGGTGTCCTCTCAGAAGAGGGTAAAGACCTCACGCTGGCTGAGTGCAGGTTGGGGACTGGCCAGACAATATTGTGGCCACGTAATTATGCGTTAAATCTTTTCCAGCCGGGCGGCTTGAGTCTCCAACTAAGCTTTACAAATGGGGCCGACTGCTTAATGTAACCTCCGAATCACGGAAACCTTCATGGTATCATGCTACAAACGGTCACCCATCCAGGTACTGACGCCCCATCGTTGCTTACCCCCGATGATTGTTTCTAGTCACCTTGGGCAACTGGGCTGTGAACATCTCTATAATTTAAAAATTAACTAACATCCAAATAATATAATATACATATTTGTTACATAAAGCAAGTAAATAAACATTCATTTCTATTGTCGTAGGATCCCTCCCCCCCTCGCCAGCCGACAGCGGTGTCTCAGACGTAGAATCGTCCTCATCAGGCGCCGGGTCAGCCGAGGAGCTCAAGGCTCGACTCCAGCCGCCCCCACCAGCGCCCTTCCACGCGCCCTTCCTGCCCTTCTACCAACACCACCAGATCGCCAATACGCTGCAGCACCACGCAACCGCACATCCACGGCCACCAGGTAACATTTAAATCATTATCTTCAATAATCTTCTAGAATACTGCTACTAAAATGTATGGTTTTTTGAAGTCGGGCTTTATGGTAAAATTATTAACTCCGTGTGGATACTAAAACTCGTCGTGTAAACGACACTGATATAAATTGATAATGTTTTTATTTTGATAACAATTATACAAATACATTGATAATAGTCTTACACTATCGCGCTAAATTGAACTAAGAACTCAATTCCGAACTAGACGTAAACTAAATCTAAAATAAGACCGCCAAAAAATGTTGTGTCGTAATTTAAAATCACATAAAACGAGGAAAATATATATTTAATAATAAAAATAGACGAATAGTTACAGTTTTGTTGTATATTAATATTATTAAGTAAGTTTTGTAGGTGACCGTGCGGTTAACGCCCCTCCCGGGAGGTCACCTTCTGCAATGCGCGAGCGCAGGGAATTAGGGGGGACCTGCGACCTATTTGGTCTTGACACATTGATATCTGAATATTAAGTGTACAAAATAATAAGTATGTACATTTATATTTTATAAACTGTCTCGTTGGTCTAGTGGTTGGCGTATGCGACTGCTAATCAAGAGGTCTCGGGTTCAAATCCCGGGTCGGGCGAAAAAGTGTTTTTGGGTTTTTCTTAGGAAATTCCTAATAGCAGCCCGGAGTTTGGAAGTTTATCGGTGATTCACGCCCGTGCCTCGGAGAGCACGTAAAGTTGTCGGTCCCGGTTGTCATGAACATATATAGCAATCGTTATAGGAAAATCAGTGCCCTCAAATACAGTGACAACTAGTTCAATCGTCGAATTTCAGCTGTCCCTTAGGGTTGCGTAGGTCCGATGCCAGTCGCTCCGTGGAAAAACTGAAATTCGGGTAAAATCGGTTGAACTAGCAGCCGACCCCAAATAAACTTGGGAATAAAGGCTAGGAAGATGATTTATATTTTTCAATAAACTTCTAGTTTTGTATTTGTTGAGTAATATTTACAAGAAAATAACAGTAAACAACGGATGAGCTCTACAAATACTCTATCAAAGAGAAGTATTGATTTATATTTAGCACTAATCTTGAAACAGGCCATGTGTTTCTAAGAACTTATGTCACAGTTTATGTATGGCAATTCATTGAACAATATTACCGCAGGTTTATTTACAGGTTTATTTTATTGGTCTATTTATTAATCAGTTTGAATGTTATGAACTCAGTGGTTATTGCTATCGAACTATGTAAAAACCTATTTCGCGCATCGTATTATATATTATTTATAGAGGAAATAAACAACTTGATTGTAAATTCTAATTATAACTCATTCAGACGTAATGACGGAGATAGAACTTCATCTGCGCGGAAAACATGGCGTAGTAATTACAGCATATCAATTAAAAATCACTGTGTTGGTGTAAAAATAAGTTGTTTATTCATCCAGATGAACGCGCGGAACAGCATAATTAGGAGCAACTTGCGATGCTTGTGACAAATAATACCAACGAAATTAATACATATAATGCGGTGCATGGCTTTATCAGAGCGCTTCCGGAGGCGTGTTTACTGCGCCCTGGCCCTCTGCCAACTGGCCTTCTTCTTTAAACAGTATCGTTAAATGCACATATTATTTTTATGTACTCGAATAATTCACTCACACAATTATTTTAAGTCTCGAGAAAAACGGATAAAATTCTTTTGTGCAACGCCCGTTAATTGTTCCTGACAAAAATGAAACAAACCAATTAATCGCAAGCCTCTTTCACATCCCAATGTCAACGTTTGCTAATCCCTCCCATTCCACTATCAAAGCCAATGTATTTTGAAACTCACTTCTTTTTGCGCAATGCGAGAAAAACACGGAAAATACAGCTTAGTCAGAGGTATTTGTTTTTGTGTTTAATGCGATGCATTACGTTATCGACGGCCATTACGCGGTAGGTAAGGTATCCCTTAGAGCTAACTTCCTCCTCGGACCCCGACGTACCTGTTCCGAGAAGTATGAATGTTTATAATCGATAGATGTGTTGGGATGCCGGTTTCCATGACACAAAACGAAATAAACGAATGCCGGACGGACGGAACCAGTTGGCATGGCGTTGCATCAAGCATTTATCGCGAGTTGGCGCTCCACGCCCGTTCTGAGCTATTCGACATTGCGCAAGGTCAGTGCTCCTAATATAAAGATGCAAAAAAAACTATACTACCGTCAAAACGTATGCGAGACGCGTCGCCAGCGAAGACTGCCGGCGCATGCGAAGCGACCACTTTCGATTGCGGGCGCATTTAAAAAATGCCTTGTAGGTACACGGCGCATACATCGCCTAGCTGCCTTTGTCTATACAACGGATGTACCCAAATATAAATAGAATATTAAAATTGTATGAATAGAGGACAGAAGAACATGGTTTCGACACTAAAGGTCATAGAAATCGATAAAGACACGGAACTTGACAGTAAATACCTACCTTTTGTTATTCACGTTCCACCATTGATTGTGCGACACATTATGCGTAATTATTATTATAAATAATTTAAACTAATTAAAAACTCTTGAAAACGTGTAGGTACCGGACAAACAACCAGAGGATCGAACGTTGCCAACGTCACAGGATATTTATTTACATGTTGTTACATTTACGCTAAAATGCAATAAGGATAAATATATTGAAAAACATGAGGCAAAACCACATAAGAAAATCCTCCCATACATACCTAACATTGACTAATTTGTTGTTACAATAAAATCAAGACGGATAACTGAACATGAATGAAAACTCAACTAGACTAGTGCGTCTAATTTTACCTTAAGCAATCTGAATGATTCATAACGAATAAGACCATGTTCTGAAAGCAATGTTTCGCTATGATATATTCCTTGTTCCGAAAGGAAAACAGATTATAACTGAAGTAGTATGATGCCAGAGGTAGGTGTGAGCCGTAAATCGGCCATTGCTGTAATGCGGCACACACGAAATTTCGGTGTTGCAAACGTGAATATTGGGCAAGAGCGGCGGTGCCGGCGCCATTGTCAGCCTCTGGCGAAACATACGCGACCTTCCTACTCGGATTGGGCAGCAAACCTGATTGTGCGAGTATGTGGCCGCGTGTTCGATTTACATCAACCAGTTTCTGGAAACATATAACAGCAATAGGACCATATTGGAATGTCACCTTCCGTTACACAATCTTTTACATAATAAATATCCTGATTTCACGTTTCAACTACATGTAATTAAGCCTACTATTCAGAATGTAAACCCAATAATAAATTATAATTATGTTTTTCTAATTTGCAAACACTTAATTGAGTAAGCCTTCCGAGAGTCTTCATTCTTATACTTTGATAAAGCCTGCATAGATTTAACAAAAGAAACCTTGAGTGGATGTTGCCAATTGCCAAATTGTTAGATGTGGGTAGCACGAAACCGTTTTCTGTATGCGTGCGAATATCGAGAGTTGATTTTTGAATGCGATTCAGTTGTACGGGTTGCGTCACATTATGCGGGCGGCGTAGCGTACACAACACCAGCTAATACATGTATCCTTGTGCCATCAACCGTATGTACATATGTATATTGAAGCGAGTTATTTCGACGTTTCGTCAACAATTACTTCAACTTCTAACTGGAATATTCAATCGGATATTAACTACGCAACTCTAATCTGGGACGATCCGTGACTGTACCACAACTCGACGTATCCGCTCCCCGCGACCAGATCACGATCTAAGGCAGGATATGATTATACATACATTAATTCTTTACGACAATAAAACCCAGTTTAATCAACGTTTTTATTGTCTATGAATAAATGATTTGGATAATATATTGAATTGTTATAATACCAGTTCAATTCAAGATTTGCTTCGCCACAGGGGTAACTAATAATACGTTGAAACATTCTAACGTTGATGTTGTTTGTATTGCTGTGTTGAATAGATCTATTGAAATATTCAGTGCACGGAGTAAACATACAGTGATGTCAATGTGACATTTGCAAACGAAATGGAAATTAAAATGATGGCAATGTGTATTATGCAGCGCGTTGCATCGCGATAAGCGCTTTATGTGTGTGTCAGCGTCTAACGTGCGCTCACAGCGCGCGCACGTGTGTGCTCGTGCGCGGGAGTGTGCGCGAGGTGATCGTCCCGATTCAAGGGCACTGCAGCGCTAGCGCTCGACTCGTATTAATAGTTGGCGACTATTTTCGCCTCGCCGACCGCTGGGGGGACCGGAACGTTATTATTGACATTCGCGAACATCCAAAATGGATTTGCTAGCTTACATCACGCTAACATGCGGTGAGAAGCGGACCACGAACCAATAACACACGAAACTTTATTTAATTTGATTCGGTTCTCCTTCTGTCATTTTAATCATAATTTGAGCTCAAACGACATAATTTCGCCGACTCCGGTACCTACCGACAATTTTATGTTACAATTTCATATTAAAGAAACAGTTGCTTACTCATCAACTCATTTAAAGGACTGTTACGATCTGATAAAACCTATCAATATAAATAGAAAGACAATAAACTTGTACTCACAAATGCATTGAATAAGGTTTGTCGATGACGTAACCAAGTCTCTAAAGAGTGTATTATGTGTACTTACCTATCGCTTGTCGTTATCCTTTCCTCAATTGGATTGTAATTAGTTTCAATTCTCCCACCGTTCGTGCTCGGCTCGCTCGTGACGTCATCGCATAAATCCTAACCAGCAGCGGCTATCGAGCTGAATAACTCGGTTTTGTGATCACGGTTACAAATTATATTAGGCACGACGCCATTGCGGTTTAGTCTTGTTCTAAATAAAGAACAGAACTACTGTTCTAAAAAATAGTCTCTTTGTTTATAATCGGTGCGTTTTCTGTCACCGTATAAGGAAGACGCGACGCACGCCATCTGTCGTACGAAAAACAATTGCGCAACCGTCGGCGACCCAGTTGCGCGCCGCGGTCGCTGCCAAACGCGCCTCGACTCCTCTACAATTACATATTTCGGTGTCGCAACAGCGCGGTCGCATCCGAGTTGAACGGCCCACGACCTTGAGTGTTGCGCAGCGCACGCGCCACCGAAAGCGAAAGGAGTCACTTACGATCCCGGAATTCACCATCATGAATTCCCCGTTAGCGAGGTGCGTACGTGACCTCCGACCTGTCGCTGCAATCCATAAACAGCATGACCTCAATTAATAACTAAGCTATGAAAAGCAGTGAATCAGTGCACTCTAAGCTGGCAAGATGAGCGCCATCGCGCAATGCGTCACCTTCAAGCGTTCTGTTTCACACGCGGTTTCCTGTGCAGTTTCGCAACGCACATCTAGCGGTAGCGTAGAGTGGCGCAACAGCCGCCATCTTCCCGCTTCCGAAATACTGGCAACTCACTAAGACACGCGAAATAAGCATCGACGAAGACTTGAAAACTTGTAATGACCCAATTTTGCACTATGGATTCTAAACGGCCCACTTATCCGGAAACCTCGCACGATTCTTTGACGATAAGTATAAAAACAAAAGGGGAACGTGTCCAGGCGGCCTACATACTCGCTCCGATGGTTTCCTGGCTGTTTAAAATTATCCGCTCGTCCCCGGCGAAGCGGCAAAAGGCTCGCCCTTCACGGACCACGGTCGCCCCTGCTGCTGCCACTCTAAATAGCATAACTCCATAACCGGGTCGATTATGTGTGGTCGATAGCGAGTGGATATCGTGCCGCTCGCACTCGCTATCCTTGTGTTTATGCGTCGCAAACCTAACCGGGTCAGTGTTAGGTCGCATAGCGCTGCATAAATAGATGCGTCGCTCCCCGGTGCACCGCTCCTCTGAGTGGCCCATATCGACAATTTCGCAACGTGTTTACGCGCGCCCGTAGCCCCGTGCCAAACTCACGGATTCCACAGAATAGTGGCGTTGCAAAATCATAGTTTTTAGATAAGACCGGTGTCACTGGAAGCCGTGGGAATATAGGCCAGTTAAATTTAGTCTGTGAATCTTTTCGTAACACTCTTGAGCTTTTCGGTTACGTAGTAAAACGCCATCGGCGACGTACTCGGTTACACAACACGCTTGCTGTGCCTACTTCCTGATCGATAACAGTTGCGAATAAGCAGTCTTAATATTATCAGTTGCTAAAACGTGCCACAGAATAATATATTATGCGGCTTGGTGATAACCGAAGTGACATAACGACTCATTATCACTTACCTCGGTAGTTTAAGAATTTCTATCGTCTCATTGTAATTAGGTGCCTACGTTCTCTTGTTGTCGGTCAATTATCAATTTATCAGTCACAATAGTTTGATGTAAACGACAATACAAATTGATAACTTAACTAGAAAAAATCGTTCCAGCCTGATTGGCCAGGAGTCAGGGTCGGATTGAGTAACACTTTTGATGGAAATCAGCAGGGCCTTGACCGCCGTGTACGCCCCTCAACCCGCCTTTTACGGTCATTGTTTTGACGACGAAATGTTTATAACACATAATTGTATATTCATATACTTCATAACAAATTATATTAGAAATGTCAAAATACGGATGCGTTTTGTTCTATTTTCTGTATACATTATTAAATAGGAGCACAGAAAAGATAAATGTGTTGTTCAGTATCAACACCATTTTTTCTTTATACTAGTTTATACACGGTACACATACATACGCTACCTAGCTTTTACACGCACCTTCGCCTTCGTGATATACTGATGAATAACTTTGATTGCCATTTTCATCCCCTTTGGACTGGAATTTTCCAAAATCCTATCTAAGTGCTCGCCTACGCTCCTCAAGCAACACACATGTCAAATTTCAGCTTCCTTCCTGCGTCCAGTAGTTTCGTCCATTGTCTGTCAGTTAGTTGATGATATACTTGAAGGGGCGGGCAGAGGCATGTTACACGTTAAAAAATTGATTTAAACTTTCCAAATTGTCAATTATATTTTAAAATTGGGACTTATTCACACTATATTTAATTTTAATTTCCCGAATTAGGTTACTCGGACGTTACAAGTAGACCTTAATTTAACTCCATAAGTACTATGATGCCATCTATTGACATTAATCGAAAACTTTACACATTAGATGGAAAATTGGAAATATTTTGAAAATAAAAGTCGATGTAAGGTAAAAATAGTTGGGAAAGTAATACATAATTATTATAAGCATAGATTGATTGAAAACAATTGCTTGACCAAGATTAGGTCACAAACCTGAACTGGATTTAGGTATTGTTAGCAAGTACATACCCTCTAACCGCTGTACCTAACCTTTAACCTAAATTATTTGTCTGAATAAAAGATACTTTGATATATATTCAGGCTTTAGCAGCCGCCGGATGTGTACATCATAACCGGAAATCGATATTAGAGATGAACGGAAAACGAAAATTCTTTTGTGTCACGCCAAATGCGCGGGAATTAATACCTTTTGTACAGATAATAAATAATTCATATCTATAGTGTTCACCATAGGCTATAGAGGTTTTGATGAGTCTTCGAATTTTTATTTTTTTTAATTATGAAACCGGTTTAGTAATTTAGTAATCTCCAGTAATTAAAACTTAAACCTTAGGATTAAAATTTTATTAAAATTACTGCTTTGAGAGTTTCCCGACTTTTACACATACTCATGTTTTTACTGTAAGCGGGATTTATTCTCAATATAATTAATAAAAAGGCTACGATACCTTCTAATTTATTAAAATTGTATGAATAATTGAAATGGTACAAAATAAAATAAAATTTAAGAAGCCATCAAGGCCTTTTGGAAGTCCACTGTTAGACATAAAAATCCTCTCCTTAGAAAGGGAATAATAATGACTCTGGACTATTCGAATATTGTAATGCTAATGTTATGTTTTTTAATGTTGAATCAAATTAAAAAAACTACAGATTCAAAATGAAATTTTGCTAATAGGTAGGTAAGGTAAGTAGGTAGGTACCTACTAAAGGTATGCTTTATTGTTTAATTGACATGCTAGGACTCTATATGCATATTTTATTAATCCTTTGATATCCGAATCGATGTTTCTTTTTGTTATTTAAATGTCAATTGAACTTTAGAAACACATAAATTATGTGTAATAAAATGTAGGTACATACATAGATCGTAGATCTATGGGTACATAGACAGAAAAGCTATTCTTCTTCTAATGCAGAAGGTCTCCAGAACTTAGTACCACCCGATCTCACCAGGACCGTCCGTAAAATACGACACTAAAAGCAAAAAAAAAATGTAAACACAATTAGATAATTCTTCATATTAAGGTAAACGTATTTTATAAAAAAAAAAGAAACATTATTTAAATAAAGAACGAGTTCCAAATTTTAAAAGATACGAGGTAGGTAGGTAGTTTGACCTGTCTGATATTATAAACTGTGATCCAATACATTTAGATAACTAACTAGGTACCTAACAGTGTAAGTGTATGAGTCAGCCCACGAAGGAAACGGGCACAATAATGAATAATAACCAACACAATATACCTATATTGTACGTACCTATGTAACGAGTAGATACACTAACATATATGTATTTGTTAAGCAGGCACCACACTTCGTTATTCGCTATTCGTTATTTGTCTACGCCGTATTCGCCCGAATATTAGTTATGCGCGCAAACAACAAACACGCCACCACACTTCGTACTGGTATATATAATAAGGCAAATATGTGTGTTGTAGAGATGTGTCATTGTCATTTTTATGGTGAACAAAACGAAACCATACGAACGAACGAAACATATTCTTTTAATTTCCTTTTTATTTTATTAAATTCACAGAAACAATACTTAAATGAAGTCTAATTATTTTGATCATATAATAAACTAATTTAATCGTTTAATCGATTTATTCTATTTCAAAAACTGTTTTATAGTCTATGGTTGTTAGTTATGCACAGGGCACTTCACTACCCGTCCGAAGTGTGGGCAGTCGATGCGTGTATTCGCCTTATTCGTGTCCTTTGAAGTGTGTCAAAAAACCGACAAGTCGACGTATATGCGATTCGCTATTCGATGCGTACGAATAAAGCGAATATTGGCGAATATACTCTCCACACTTCGCCGTATGAGCGCGAATAACCCGCATAACGAATAGCGAATAGCGAAGTGTGGTGCCTGCTTTATGCATGCACATTGTGGTATGGTGAAATCAATGTCCACACTCCACCAATACCGTCAATGAATAGAATTCAAATCTAAATTTTCCAACACTCTGTATATTTAATTTCTTTATTTTACATGAAAACAATTCCACTTAAAAATAACATTGTTAATTAATCTATCACCAACGATAAACAAAGAGTTGCACTAGAATGATTGATCCAATATGGCGTCTTTTTGCAAGGAAGTGTAGGAATTTGCTTGAGGCGTTAGAGGGCGCGCGGGTAGTGGCGGTGGGGCCGCGGGGCGGTCGCGGGTGCAGGCGCGCGGGCGCCGAGGGTGACCTTCGCGCGTTGATGCAATGTCGCCGTGTCATTGACCACGCTGCGCCGCGCAAACAGTTGCAGCTACGCGGCCCTCCCGCCCCCACGCGCCCCCTCGTTCCTTGTCCCCCCGACGACGTCTATCACCCCCTCCTCCTACTCCCCCTCTCTGAGCAAGCGCGCACTGCAAAACGTATGCCGGTGGTTTTACGATATCCTCTCGTTTGCATTTAGAAGGCGGATACAATTCTGAAATGAGGAACAGGAAAATTCAATCTAAGGTTCTTAACCGCGACGTCAACGTACGCAGCCGAATAAAAACGAATCAACCTTACCTTAAATTACTAAACAAAAAGATCCAATTAATTTTTGTATGTAATTTTTAATAATTAAAAGGACGCAGAAATGGCCTGTGCATAAACTACACAGATAAAAATAAACCTGCGTAAAATGGAGTGTAAATATCCAGTTTGGATTTTAAATTGACTGACTAGTGATGTGATATGTATAAAAAAAATACAACTCAAAAACAAATTGCCGTATTTAAGTATTTTAGTGGCTGTCGCTTAGCAGGTCTTTATAAAAATAATAAATTATGCAAAACTTTATTCAGAGATTTAGAAGTGTCGAAATTAAACATTGTTTGGCTGTGTTCCATCTTAACGTAAAAACAATCATCATTTAAAATGTCCACACTTAAGACTTGAAACGGTCCGTGCCCTTACATGCATTATATCAATATTAAAATAAAATATTTTCACAGTTGCATGCCTTTACGTAAGCGTGGGGTGTACGAACTCTACGCCAGATCACCTTCGCCGTGTCCCAAACTATAGGTTGAGGTCGTATCGGCAATAATAGTTATCGATAGAATCGCGCCACAAACAAGATGAGTGAATGAACGATGTCTTTTACATGTACGGTAGCAACACTATTGCCCGGGAAAGTCGATAAATGTCAAAAAGTACGTTCACAAATTGTTTCTATTGTTGTTTAAAAGACAATTGTTGTGCAACAATAAAATACACATGTACATAGACTGGTAGAAATCATGAAAAAATGCTAATGTTGTTATAAATCGATATTGTGTATGAAATATTTATCAGAATCTCTTAACAATTTATACAAAGTATTTCGTTGATAGACTCACCTATATCTACCAAAGGTTAAAAATATTCCGTTATATAAAACGGTAACTCAATAAACAACTGACGAATGTCATGTTGAATTTGACAGCGTTAAATGTCAACACGTTTTTACTGACCTTACACAATATCGAGTTGCACTCGCATTACCGGCCTAAATAAACAGATAGTTGAACTGGAGCTTTGTGCACTGATAACGGCATCCGTCGGGAACACACAAAAATACATATTAAAGACGATAACGTTATCTCTCAACTTACCTACCACTTGAAACATCAGTCGTATGCAATTCCGTGTAAATAACAATGACATTGCATAGGATAAAAATGTCATTTATCCCGTCTGGTATTCAGACAATCATAATCTACACTTTAGAACACCATTTTAGCCTTTTACAGGTTTAAATTAAATATCTCACTATAGACACTTTTTTTTTATTCTATCAGCTCCTAAAATTGTAAACCTGGCGTGACTGCGTAGGAGACAAAAATGTCACTTAGATAAGTAGGAACTTCCCATTTAGATAATGAACGACAAACTACCGCGTTTAATAAACGTTTATAACCACAATGATGATCCCGAATAATGTTAAAACACGAAATATATATTTAACTAGCCGCGCCCCGCGGTTTCACCCGCGTTTTTCTCGTTTCCGTGAAAAAAATAGGTTTTTAATTTTACACCTTGTGTTACAAAATAGCAATTTTATTACGGATCCCTAATTTTGAAAAAAAAATAGCCTATAGCCTTCCTCTTTAAATGGGCTACCCAACACTGAAAGAATCATTAAAATCGGACCAGTAGTTCCAGAGATTAGCGCGTTCAAACAAACAAACAAACTCTGCAGCTTTATAATATTATAGTATAGATTTCGTACATACTGGAAATTGTTATTTTTAATTTATCCTACCAATATTATAAACGCGAAAGTTTGTGAGTCTGTATGTATGTATGTTTGTTGCTCTTTCACGCAAAAACTACTTAACGGATTTGGATGAAACTTCATACTAATATAGCCTAAATATCAGAAAACACATAGGCTACTTTTTACTGCAATAATCGAAATGCACGCTGGCGGAGCCGCGGGCGAAAGCTAGTAGATGAATAAATGCTTCTATTGTCTATGTAAAATTACTTTTGCTGTTCAAAAAAGCGGGAAATAACACATCAGGTTTTAGAGAAGTTAAACCAGTTTAATTACTTATGTAGAAAACTAAATTTCAATACTTTTAATACATAGTTGTTTTGTATAAATTACAATTAAGAAAACTCATTTTATTTTGTTCGATTCCTGTTTCGAACAATAACTCCTTAAATACACTTCTTTAGGCTCCAAAGACGAATTTGTACTATTTTCAAAGAAAACCAAAGTGCCTTCACTACCTATGGTTTGATTATTTTTAGTAAAAAGTAGTTGATATCACTTATTATTACATATTCGGTAGGTAATAGAAACATTAAAAATAATAACAAATTCCATGATAAAAAAGAACCTACTGCATATCACAAACATCACAATAAAAAATAAATTGCACGTGGAGGAGACACATGTAACCAACTCCACGCGGCCAATTTACATTTTAATAGTTTTTTTATTTTTTATTTATATGTATCTTTAATCCGTTTCCTACGGTGTCCATTATTTAACTTATCCTTATAAATGTATCATTATCTACATGATGATATTTATAATGACGAATATCATTAATTGTTCAGATGGCAATTCATGGATGTTCAAATACGTGTGTTCCGTGTTTATTCAGCATTTTAAAACGTTAGAGTAATCGGCCATAAACCCGTATTATTTTAAGCTTGTATTGGAAGTATATTTGAAATAATAAGATTAGTTTTTTTATTTACTAATAATTGTGGAAAAGAATTTACATAACCTGTCAATTGTAATAATTACTGGTTTCTAATGCTAATAATGGTAGGTAAACATGTTGGGAAAATGTTGTCATATTGCTCTTCATCCTGTTCAAATATCATTTAAGCGACTTCTTAAAAAGTTTAAAAATATATTTCTGGTTTTCATGTGCCGCTAAATTACCCGTGATATTTGTTATATTGAGAAAAAAATTCGATAATATTCTGACTTTCTCTGCTTTAATAAAAATTATTTTAATATTTATTACATTCCAAACATTAGTTAAGTAAGATGTATTTAATGAAGCTGTCATAGTTATTTTCAATTGAGAAATTATTAGTTCAACCGTTAAATTGGCACCTGTTTCAGTGCCGAAACATCTTATCATGGTACCCATAATTTGAAAATTATTATTCGAAATCATTACAGTTTTTTGATCATGATAGCTAAGACAAAACAATGACCATTCCACCTTTAGCAAATAACAATCCAATATACTCACTGGTAGTTTTTGATGATACAGCAATTTGAAAATGCTGGGAAGTGGCGGGTGATGATTAATCAAAAGATCGCATGTTACAAATCATCATCACACAGTCTTATGACATTGCTGCATCGAAATAAAAGTGGCCAGCGTTTTCGTGATAAAAACTTAGCAACTTATTAAGAAATCTTACAACAAAATTATACATATATTACGCAAGGAAATGCGAACAAGCCGAACCGGTAGAGCTTTATTATAGGTACAAGATCGAAGCGCGCTTTAAACGACATTCAAATGCAAATTTTTAAGTTCACGGTATATTACGTAAAGGATTAAAAGCAGGCTAGGCTACTACAGCTTTAGTTTAGAGAACCTTCCTGATATTTTTACATAAACTAATATAACTTGTAAAAGTGGCAAGCATACTAGTTAAAAAATAATTAAAACCACTGCCTGGTCACAACTTGTATATCCAGACATATTTTTGGCCTCCACCACGGATCGCCAAGCCAACCGTTTCGGACTTCAGTAGTCGCCTCCGCCTTCGATATTCCATCTATTATCTACCACTTTGCATACTGGGAATAAAATTCAGATTTAAGACTTAATTATAATTTATTTTTATCCAATCATTAAGTAGAATTGGCTCTATCTAGTCAAATTAACACTGCCCTCTGCCAACCTATCTATAGTTGTGAGATTTAGCTAGAAGCCTCCGTACTAAGCTTATTAGCATACAACCTGTAGACAAAAAAAAAATTAGGTCTCAGATAGGTCATAGTTATGATCTATGGTTAGTAAAACCCTTTCACGTACCAAACAGATGATTATTTCAAATTGGCAGTGTTGCAATTGATAGAGGAAAAATTCAGGAAGAAAATCAGTTTAGTAATGAAATAACGATGTATTACGATTGAAAACAGTACAGATATGTACATAAATAATATTTTACAGGTACATTTAATCTGGTATGTTATTCCCACAAATTCAGATTTCTCAGCGATTGCCATGTAACTGATAAACAGTCATATAGTATACATGAGGGATCTGAAATATTCAGAGGATTCTCATCCACGTGACCTCTATGCAAGAGCTGCACTCTATTGGCCGTTTATCGCACGTTGTTATGCAAGGGGCAGTAGAGTGTAGCCGCTCGCCTCTGCAGCGCTGACCTTACTTAACGTAGCGCTAGTTCAGCGCACACGCATCCAAACATTATGCGCCATCTTTTTAAATCTGACAAACAAAATGTACTAGAATATTATTATTATGTAATTGTACTGTATCGAATCAAAGTCACCTTGATTTCATTTCAATCGTTTATCGTTAAACCACCTTTCATCTTTGCCCCAATACAATCAAACATGTACCAGGTCAACCGTTCAATAAAGAAATTAAAACAATTGATAAGCTCACGTGTCGGGTAATCTCTAAAAATGAAAGTTTTTACTTATGTGAAACGTATTTGAAACTAGTTTATGCAGAAATGAATTGTTTTCGCCAAATATCGTGGTAGGGGGCGGGTGTAAGTTTGCAGGACGATAGGGATGGAGCGTAGCTAGTGTGCGTATGTGAAGGTCAACTGGCGGCGTCATTTCCTGGTCATTGCCTGCCGTCGCATCCGACGCGCCGTCCCGCCGTTCCTCGCGCATGCAGTTACCGCTCCCGCCCAGCCCGCGACCAATCTTAGACACATGCACGCTTTCCGGTCGCACAGCATAACTATATCTACCTTTATATGCAACAAAATTGAATGACAATACCTTTACTTTATCGAAAACACAATCAGCATAGGCTATCTCTTCCGCCTCTTTTGTGCGCGTTGTGTTTTGCACATAGTGTAGTGTATAGCCACATTCAACAGTTGCTTTGAGGAAATGTTCTCAGCTCGTATCTTATCTACCTAATACTTTTATCGCCTGTAAAAATAGCAAATTTGCAAACTGATAAATCGCCGTATGTGTTTATATCAGCACATTGACGTCAGAGGAATGTAATGCTATAATTCTGCCGATAGCTCGACACTGCCTCACATTTTCACAACTGAAAAGAGGACATTTTAAAATACTTCTGCAAAAATACAAAACATGTTATTTACTTTCATCATCTGGCATCTGGAACAAGGGATGCCTTCATTCTTTAAACAAAAATACTTAAGTAAACTCATAATTTACATGGTAATTAAAGTATCGTACAGTATCTAATCTATAGGTCTAATTATACACCTACAATACATAAACACACAGTTTTTTACTTCCCCTAGCGGCAAATATAGAACAAAAACTTAGAAAAGCATCGTAAGGAAACGTAGCAAGGGGAGCGTGCAGCAAGAACACTAAGTCAGTAAACATGACCTGTTTGTATTGCAAGAGGTTTGTGGGGTAACCCATTTATTGCTAGTGTGGGATGCGCGCCTGCAACCGGTTTCCCCTACCCCACCGCATTTTACATCAACCTAAACGTTCGCAAACTCGCATCCGGAACGAAACAATCCGTCTTTATGAGTGAGCCACTCCAAAATACACCCACTACGTACTGAGCAAAGTGCACTTTCAAACGATCGTTCGATTGAGAAATTTTCTTTCGCAGCGAGGGAGTGCTAACTAGCAAAGTGAAGATGACATTCTAAGACTGCAGCAGGCGTACTAACCGACGTAACCTTGATCTTGCAGCGCAGCCAGTCGGATGCGTCCAGCGCATGCGCTAAAAATAGAGTCGCCGGCGCATTAAATGCGGGTTTTTTACGCGTCGTCTTGTTAGCTTCCCATGATCGCGAAGGATTTTTATGTTCGTTGAACAGTATAAATAACAGGTATCTATGTTAACTGCCAGTGTCAATTTTACCGTTATTCTTACTTGAAGATTGAGTTTCTGAAAATCTATCCGCACACTCAATTAATAATAATACACAAGTGAAAGATACAAAGTAGATACAGTGCGTTTCGGCGACATTAAATTTGGTCTGGTTTCAATAGTTGTTTCAGGTGGCAACATTAATTTTTCGAATTTCTTAGAACTTGTACTTCCAGGCACCATGAACCTATATTATAAGGGAAATACATATTAAAATATTAAGAATCTAGTGCATTTAAAAATACGGTCTTAAAACTATCTTAGATAACATTAATGCATGTTCTTATTACTAGAGTAGAAACTCATCTTTATCATTGTACATTTTATAATCAAATGTATCATTTTACTATTCTTGTTTTCATAAAATATAAATAATAAAATGATAAATCGGTTATTCCACCATACAAGTTTAGATGTACTCTACTGTCAGAACACTTGTTATTCAAAAGCGATTTTCAATTAACGAACATCTTTTAAAAAAACTTGTTAATCTTGTAAAAATCTTTAAGCACCTAGTCGAAACTTGTCTGTGTTTCGGTCACACGTGTCGTTCAGCAGACGCTAGGTCAATGACCGACAGATAAGCCGCGCGAAAATACATACACACCAGTTAGATAATATTAGAAAATGGCGAACAGCGCCAAACACACCACCGTTTAAATATATACCTATGTATCACGCTTTATCTCACACGACTTCCTACTACGCATCACAAAATTATTTAAATACGAACTTGACATCGCAAATTAAGTAACATTACTTAATACTATATATTAGTTATGCACATCACTATTACTACCATCAATCAAATATATAGCGGGATTGTTTATGGTGACTCTAACTTTTCTATCAACAGTTGTTTATGTTTAGGGACTTCCCCTGTTTCCCTGATTCAATTTGAACCAATAATAATAATAACTTTTACAAGTAAATATTGTTGACCACAGTCTTTCTTTATCGAATTCAAACGTTATACACAAGTTGGGGTAAAATACGCTACATCATCAGACTCTGTGGTCATTATATGTGGTAATATTTCAGTGGCTATCATAGAAGCCTAAATAAACAACTGTTGATTAAATACCAAGAAATAGACTAATACATAACAAACTTTAGCAGTTAACATCAAAAACAAGCTTTTTAATTTTCTGGAACACATAATTTAGCACAATTTACGCAACCTTATTGCGGCAACACTAAAATGTCTTCCACTGAATAATGCTACCGTAAAACTCACATGAATCTAAAAATACAGTTCCTATTGAGAAAAACATTGAGTTTGGATTAAGTTGTAAATCACAGCTTCTAGTATAAAAGTTTTCATAAAAACAACGAGATAAACAAATTAGATTTTTTCTTTTGGCGGGAATAGTCAGCTTAGATTTTAAAAACCGATCGAACCATAGATCAAAATGTAGAATAGGTACCACAGAAACACTTATTTTATAAATGGAACACTTAACAGAGACATCCAGTAGACGGGCTTTAGAATCACTGTAAATCTATTTGAACTCACAAAAACACATTTTCTAAAGATATTAATTTTGTATCTAAATCATTTCGCAAATGGGGGTAATAGCCAAACCGAACAACTGTTTTATTGAACTGGCCAGCTGAATTTTATAGCGGTGTCTGAAGACTTAAAAGCTATTTTTTTATTTCATTTCCTAGAAACTGTTTATTCTGTGTGAAATGGATGACCAAGTTGTAAAGAAAACTATACACATACTGAAATCCAATTACCAGCTAAATAATGAGCGGTTTTAGGGATACTATGAACTAGTAGCCCAAAAAACCGAGTCTCATGAAGTCGTACATAATAACTGTTCATGATAATCAATGACGCTGTTGGAAAATCTATGTAAAAGTCAACAAACAACACAGGTCGTTTTTGATAATTTTTTAAATGTGTTTATTTTCTCGATCTCAATAAAGTCACCATAAGTTGTAGCTAAAGTAACCCGAATCGTCTATCTATCAACTCTTTGAAGCTCGTAACAAGACGTTAGTAGAAGCTAATATTTTTTTTAAATGAGGAAAATGTTGTCAGTGGGTAGGCCGGCGGCGCGGCGCAAGCATTCGGGTCAAGGCGGCGAAGCTGGCGCTTTGACGCAATCCTCGCTATCAGTATTATCGCTGAGCATTTACATTGTTTGGACGCGGGTGTGGAAACTGAGATGACACCATAGAACAGTAGCGAAAATAAAAAAAAAACTATATTTTTAATAACCTCTGACAGCAGCTCTTACATTATTGTTCCTACACAGAGTTCAGTTGTACTTAACCTGTGTTTTAATAAACGTTCGATTAAAACATATTACAAGCAGAAAAACACATTGATAAACAACATGGTTATTGGTTACTCATATATTGTAATTGAATATTGATGATACGTAAACGTATATTCATAATTTCGATAAAGTCTAGAAGTATCGGTTCAGTTAGATTACCAGACACACATATCTTGTTGTTGTAATTTTGCATGTTAAGTTGTTTGTAAAAATATCGAGTCCACTTGTAATTGTTATAAGTTATTGATGTTTTATCAGAAATAGCTTGTGTTCAATTATAATCATGAGCTATGTGTAAAAATAACAATTCGACAAGATACCTACTTTTATAAATGGAGAGTGTACTTCTACATTATGATAGCTTTTAATTGTGGCTATAGAACGAATAAACTAAAATAATGTTATCAAAATATCTGAGCAAGTTTAAACAACAGAGTTCTAATCGCATGAGACTCGGGACACGCATTAGTCTCACAATTGTTTAGCGCAACGATTTCGGCCATTGAATAAACATTGATTAAGCGCTAAACATTCTGATTATAAATAGTAATTTCTTAATTAGTTATGGAGCAACCGTAACACAACATCAGTATGAGAAGCATTATTTTCTGTCAAAACTATGCTCGCCTTACTAAAGAGAGTTTAAACGCTAGGGTTGCCACTACATAACTTGATGTCATCTTTACTACTGGCTATCAAAATTAAATCGAATCGAAAAAAATATCTATACTTACATGTATGATGGACTTAGTATTAAAGTAGTGTGTCTGTTTGTTTGCAGTGGGTGCGGTGAGCGAGCGCGACGCGTACGCGTACGGCTACGGCGGCGGCGGAGGCGGCGCGCACCACTTCGCAGCGCCCGCGCCGCCGCCCCTGCCGCACGACGAGCTGCCCTACTCCGTGTTCGACTTCGGCGACTACCAGCGGCATCACCACCACAACAAACTCAAGCCCAAGAAGAGGCCGCGCACGGACGCGCCCCCCACCCCCGGCGTGAAGCGCAAGTCGCGCGAAGGATCCACCACCTACCTGTGGGAGTTCCTGCTCAAGCTGCTGCAGGACCGCGAGTACTGCCCGCGCTTCATCAAGTGGACGAACCGCGAGAAGGGAGTCTTCAAGCTAGTGGACTCGAAGGCGGTGTCGCGGCTGTGGGGGCTGCACAAGAACAAGCCGGACATGAACTACGAGACGATGGGCCGCGCGCTGCGCTACTACTACCAGCGCGGCATCCTCGCCAAGGTGGACGGCCAGCGGCTCGTGTACCAGTTCGTGGACGTGCCCAAGGACATCGTGGAGATCGACTGCTCGTTGGCGTAGACGGACTCGATGCTCGGGCTGGAGCCAGGAGTGTGATCGGTGCGTGAGCGTGGTGCAGAGGAAGCATATTCATTTCGCTCTTACATTAATACTTTTCACTAATAGTTAAAATTCGTCTATTTTTCAAGTCATCATGCATTACGTTTTTCAGATCGCTTCTATATAATGTTATTAATATAAATATTACTCTCAAATCGAACTAATATTAACTTATCATTGAATTTAATATTTATACAAAAATAGGAGAGACGAAATTGATTGCTCAAATGTTTATATAGGTACCTATATTTAGGGTATTTCAGAAGAGGAACTAAATTTGCTAGATGTTATATGGCTCGGAGTGATTTTTGTATAATGTTGGAACGAATTTTTAAATGTTTGTAAATGAAGTTTCTATATATTGTATGTTTATGTCGGACGTGGGACGGCCGTGCGAGAGCCGCACGACAGCCACACGACTACTCTGAACCTCCTACCTCAAACCTCAAAAATAACAAATGATTCATATGAATATACAATTTACATTGTTCGAAACCATTTACAATAAGCAATAAGCATATATATAGTCTAAATAAGAGTTTATTATAAAGAAATATTTACGTAAAATGTTTATATAATGAAAATATCGTATTATTACCTCCAGAAGAAGTTATCAATTCATT
Organism: Phragmatobia fuliginosa; assembly: GCA_932526445.1. Lineage (NCBI taxonomy): Eukaryota > Metazoa > Arthropoda > Insecta > Lepidoptera > Erebidae > Phragmatobia > Phragmatobia fuliginosa. Next base: position 25,825,203 of record OW052058.1, read on the forward strand.
TCTTTGGTGCTTATATAGCCATTCGCATATTTACACCTTGTTACTCGTCACGTGAGCAACCTCATACTGTTGACTATATCTATATATTATATATATATCTATTTACTATAAGATATGAACACTCTGTAATTGTCTATTCTAGCTATAATCTGTTTACTTGACATAAGGGTGCGTTCAGACACGCAAGCCTCGATCGAGCTCCCCGGTCCGAACTCGCCCTTATCCTCGCATAGTCTATCATAATTGTTTTAGATTTTGAAAAAGAGTTAAGAAAATGATATTAAATTTGCAAACATTCGTATATTTAATGTTTCAACGTAACACTACGCATGTACTGATGAATTTACTGCCAACTTCTCATAGAAAACTGACATAATGAATAGATAAACATAAGGTATGATTTTTGTGCGTTAGTTATAAATATATGTTTACTGTAAGTGAGCTGTTTATGTGGACATGTTCTAGTTTATTTCGTTTATTTAAATTTATATTAAGCATGTTGCCGGAGGCCGCGCGCCATCTCCCGGCCCGACTACACATATCACTCAGAGACAATTATTTACAAAATAGGAAGTTATATTCACACGTTGCATCTTGTTTTCTCTGCATATCAGGCCGCTTGTATATTTTCCTATGTCGGACAGCGCCGCGGCCTCCATTTTTTGTTACCTGAATAAATATTATTAATAATTAATTACGATTTGTGGTCCAATGTTAATGAATCATAATACTTTTAACTAGATAGTTGTAAAAGAGCGAATGTTTAAGGTGTAGCCTAGTTCAACTACGAGATATAGACAGTTTATTAACATTTCATTCAATGCAAAGACAAGATCCTTCTATGTATACACTAAATTTGATAATAAATGTACGTAAGTGAAGGAATTGTTAGTCGGCGTCGTATATAGTTATAAATGTTGAGCGCACGCCCAGTTCGCACAGAACTTAGTTTCCTTACGAATAGATACGCAATATTTTTATAATTGAAATGAATTATATCAAATTAGAGGTTAGTGCATAAGACTTGTCAAGATAGTGTTTAATAAACGGACTGTGCGTGGGCTCGAGAAACTGTGAGGGTCAGAGCAGCCTTAGGAGCAGAGGGTCCCGCGGGACGGGAGGGTACAATGGGTGCTATGACGAGGGACCGACAGGCGGCAGCACGCTCGGGGTAGACTCGCACATACAATAATACATCCAGTCCAACCAGAATACAGGTCTAGAGATATAATTAACGAACCAGTGGGTTAAGTCACTTCATACAAGTGAGAGATCTCAGTATCCAATTTCTTCGAACAAAACCAGTGGCCGTTTCATGTGATTAAAATAATATATATATCTATTATAAACTAAATTTTTAATGGTATTTTTATATAGCTAAATGGAATTCTCAGTAACTTTCGTTTCGGCATTACTTCGTATGCTTTTGTAAATATAACTGTAGGATTTAATTTATTTATTTTCGTGTGTAACGCGAGAGGCGTGGCGCCGCCATGCGCGCGTCCTATTGTTTCCTTTTTAGGAAATTTCGTTTGGTAGGTTACAAATTTTATTGTAATATATCTTTATTAATTAAATAGTAGGTAATGAATGGACCACGGGATGGAAAGTGAACGCTCTCAGAATTTGTAATTCGGCCATTGTGAGATGCTGATCGACACTGTGAGATACTAGTTACCCGTTAGTAGGCAAAATGTTTGAGCAAGCATTTAAAATGATGCTCGGGGAGTTAAAATAATTTTAGTCGAATCGATGTTGTTAAATTAAAATTCAAAGTTTCTAATTACTAATGTACTTAAATTTTCAATGTAAATTTTAAAGGCACCTCGAAAATTATGGTTAATGAAATTATTTTAAATTGAACCTAGTCTTAGTATCATAATTTGAATTTAAATTAATTAACTTGTGACGCCGCAACGTTACGCGGTGTCGCTAGTGGTATGTCTGTTGTGACCTCAGACGATTGCACGGCAAAATTATTGTAAATACAACTACGTGTTAATGTAATAATCCAAACGCACACCCTCACGACCCATACGAGTTATTGGTGTCGCTAGGTAGGTGAAATATGAGAATATATAGCGCGAAGCAATGAGAAGGTTAGTGAATTCGGTGATAGAGAGGGGGGGCGCTACGGGCGCGAAAGGCGCGGACATCGGGCATGTTTTATCGTTTATTAATATTTCGATGTACGTATTCTTGTTCTTTGATAAATTAATGTCCATTATTCGAATACGTAATTCATTCCGGAGAGATTGATGTGTAACGTCTTTGTCGACAACGAGTTTCGTATGAACGTTTAAAACTTTGTTTCAGCTACTCGTTACGAGATGTCGCTTTAGTTTTTTGCTTTGATCAACATTTTTAACAAAATTGTTTTTATTCTGAGAGTTATGCGTGCGTTACAGTGATTTTTGCGTTATAATTGCTTTTAGTTGTATGCAGTTAAAGTCCGATATTTTAATTGTAATTTTAGTTGTTAATTTTACAAAATAATGTATTTTCTGCCCCCTAGTTAAGTTATTTTTCTATGTATAGTTAGTTATAAGTGTAAATGAATTAGCACATAAATTTGATGCATGATGATAATGTTAATAAAATATCCACAATAAAATCATACAATTGTTTTCTTACCTGCACCCTCATTGAGAACGTTTATCAAAGACAACCCTCAGAAGGAAGAAAACACGCCAGGTCCAACACACCGAACACGCGCCACGGCGCGTGAGCGCGTGCCGCTAGCAGATTCTGCCGCCGCGCGCTTAGGCGGGGCGGGCCGCAGCAGTAAACACATTTATATACGAAATTGAGCAATGCCCAGCAATTTGGGATATTGAATGCAAAGAATACAGACGACGACGACCAAATGGAAAGTAGCCTTTAGTTTGGTGCGGGCCATGTACAAAGACGTAAGGCGCGGTAAAATCTGCTCGAAGGGGCAGATCTGCTCCTCCGTCGCCGCGCGCGAGATCTGCTGCCACGCGCCTACGCGCGTGGGCGCGTGGCCAGTGTGTGAATTGCCTAATCGATGTACTTGCATACAATATTAAAATCTGCCACTCCGCGCTACGCGACGTAGCGCGGTGCAGTGCGTGAATCGCCTAAAATGAAAAGTAACATTAACTAACAGTCTTTGCGTCTTTCTAATAAAATAATTATTTAAAAACTACATTAAACAGTTATTACATATAGATAGAAACCATATGTTCTCTACAAATAGCCCTTTTACAGCTGTTGCAGAAGTTCGTGGAAATACGATGGTTTTTGAAGGACAGTAACTGCATTTTTACTTGTTTTATGAGCCTGGCTAAGAATTGCTGAGCAGGTCACAGGCGATGTGTACTAGGAATGTATTAGAAAAGGTTGTGTGTGCATGTGCATGTCATAATTTTGACGAATGTTTAGTGAGCTAGTGATAAGAATCTACTGAACACCACTAAGGGGGAAATATGTTTAAGTCTCAGCAACCTCACACACTTTATGAAACTGTCTTACAACAAGCATTGCTTAGCACTTAAATGGTCTAAAACAGATAATACAAGTTCTAAGAGGCTTCTATATCTAAGGTCGAAATAAATGTTCTCCAATTGGAGAAGCCTATGTCCAGCAGTCAATTGTGGTAGGCTGATGATGATGTTATATATAATTAAATTTAATGATCGAAATATTCAGTTACTTAAAATATTTATCCGGTGATTATTTACTATTGTACTATATAGTAGACTTGTTTGTTTGTAGTTTGGGTGTTTTCTATGTATATTATATGTATAGATTTACAAAAAAAAAGTATGTTTAAGTATTTATATTAGTTGTCTAGTTACCCATAATACAAGCCGTGCTTAGTTTGGGGACTAGATGGCGTTGTGTGTAAAATGTCCAAAACTTTTTTTTTATAACTTGTATATATAGAATCATTTCCGTTCTATGGACATATTTTATACTAGTTTCAAGCAGTTTCTCTAAATACAAGATCGACTGCAAGTGTGGGCAGTTTGCCCTTTCGTCTATTCATAAATAAACTTTATTTGAAATGTTATAAATAAAAAGGAAAGATTATATAAATAACGAGGCACAAAGCAAATTACATTTAAAGTATTTAATTTTACTGACAATAATATCTTATTTATATCGATTGTCCATATTTTGTTTATTTTTTCAAAGAGTAATTTTTTGTACAACTAGAACATATTTCCTTCTATTTACTATAGGCTACAGCCATAGACAATTGAACTGACGTGTTGTTGTCATGTCAGTTGCTTTGACGTGTATTCACAGCTGTCAACTGTAATTTTTGTTTTCGAACTGGCCCATAATGAGAAGGAAAAAATTTTAAAAGTTATGTGATAATCTTACTAAAACGTACATTTGTTTATATGTTTGTGTGAGAGACTATTATAATTATTAAAAATGGTTCTAATGACTATGATTGCAAGGGTTGTAGACGGCCTCCCTCTGGCCGCCACTATGCAAGAAGATGAACAGGTAACTTACTGTTTAGTACACTTGCATTAGACAGTATTTAAACTTTTTAACACTTCTATGCACTTAACTCATTCCTAAAATATCAAATTTATCTAAAACATTGAACTTTAACAGAATACATATACATCCATATTCTGAAGAGTTCTCATCGACATTGTTTTATTAAATTTTGTTATCATTATTTTTATTTTAAAATTTAATTTGCCATGGTGGTTCGCAGAGTGGGTGCAATGTTCTGGAGTACCAAAATCAGGCTAAAATGCTGTTTAGAAAATTAGGCCCTCAGTCGCCGACGCGGTGCTCCATCGAAACTGGGCCCTATCTCTTCCAGTGAGTTCTAGCGCTTGTTCTTTTTAAGTTTTTCCTGCTTTTTTAATTTTTGCGCTTTTTAGGTATAACTTTTATTTACTTTTTAGATTGTGTTTTGTTGGCACTATGACTTGTACTTTAGTTCAAGTAAGTGATGTAACATTATGTAAATATTTTGGTAACTTGTAGCCATTCTAATGATGTGAAGTTATGTTGAGGAAATATATATAAATAGTTTGACTGCCTTGTTGGTATGGTGGTTAGCGTATGCGGCTGCTGATCAAGAGGTCTCGGGTTCGATTCCCGGGTCGGACCAAATATTTGTGTGATCCACATTTCCTATGTATAATATGTATGTATTTACAAAAAAAAAAGTATGTTTATGTATTTATATCAGTTGTTTAGTACCCATAACACAAGCTCTGCTTACTTTGGGACTGGATAATGTTGTGTGTAGGATGTCCAAAATATTTAGTCCAAAAATATTTTAGTATATAATTAAAGTTTATAAAAGTTATATGTCATGTAAATATAACAACTATTTAATTATTAGTTTTTAGTTATGAAATTGAACATAATATATATATTTGATTTGTATTATTATTAATTCAATTTACACTTTTTTATTATTTTCATTATATCAATTTATTCAAATTAACTCTAAACTATTACAAACACATACTTAAAGTAAAACAAATTTTAAAATTTTATTACGAATGACAAGTTTTATATTGAAATAAAAATTACTAAAATGGTTCTATAATAATTTAAATCATGAGTTTGTACCAATTAATGGTGAAATTTAAACAAATATGTTTCAGCTATTTAATTGAACAAGAGATCTGCTACCTAGTGCTTTGTGAGAGAAACTACAGCAAAAGACTCGCCTTCGGCTATTTAGAAGAAATAGCTCAAGAGTTCTATCAACAATACGGGAAGAGGGTGAGAATTGATTCTAAATATTAACTTCTAGACAACTTTAATATATAAGTAACATTCTTGGATCAAAATAAAATCCTGTGTCGCAGGAGACTCAAGAAATACATAAAATGGGCACAAATATTTGTGAATCACACAAAGTGTTATTCACTAATTAACGTATACATATCGAAGTTTCGAGACCCTGACGCAAATGCTGAGGCCTATTGTAGTACTCCGTTATGGTCTCGTGAACTCGATACGTTTTAGTTACGAATTCAATCATTATTCGTGCTCGAGGTACTGGACTTTTATGGAGACCCATACATGACTTTGTTTCGTCCTTTCTTCTCATGGCTAGACGAGTTAGGAAATGCTGAACTCATCTGCTCAAAAAGAAAAAACTTGTTAAAAAGTTAGGGTAATCTACTTACTGTTGGGGTTCCAGGGACTTCCATTAGAGGGTATACCTGGTTTCTCGACTCATAGTACCCGAGACGGCGTGCGGTATTAGTCGGTTCGAGTCCGACATAGTCACCAACTGGTGTCATCCGTGGGGATTGCCGCACGAAAAAAAAAGGGGGTAATATTGCTACTTACTGAGTAAATAATTGCTGAATATAGTTGAGATTGTTTAAACAAGGAACGTTTGTGTGTTGTCCACAGGTGAACACAGTAACCCGTCCGTACACGTTCATCGAGTTCGACACTTGGATGCAGCGCGTGCGGCGGCAGTACGCGGAGGGCGGCGCCCGCGCACGCAGAGCTGGCGCCGCCTCACAGCTCGGCGGACAGCTCGGTGACGTGCAGCGGATCATGATGCAGAACATCGACGACGTACTGCAGCGAGGAGCTATACTCTCTGGTAACTATATTATGTGAAACATATTGCTAGTGATTCTCTTAATCAACTGCCTCGTTGATCTAATTCTAGTGGATAGAGTATGCAACTGCTAATGAAGAGGTCTCGGGTTCAAATCCCGGGTCGAGCCAAAAAGTTTGTCTTTTTTACGGATTTTTAATTGAAAGAAGCTGTATTAAGACTTAGTTGCACTGACATAAAATCAGAATTTTAGCTTTAAAAACTCTGAAACTTTAAAAAAAAAATTTTTTAACTTGGTAGGTGTACCAACAGCACTTGATTTCTTAACCGCTGTCCTTTTGCAAAAATTTTTTTTTTAAATAGTTGTTGAAAATATCCCGTTTTCTATGGGTTTTACGCTATTTAAACTAGACCTCTGACTTTAAAACTTGCGACCATTCAATTATATGTGAATTTTAAGAATAGTATATAGAAATAGGATGCCAAAATACAAGTTTTTACCTGGAAATATACAGGGTATGTCGATTTTCCGAGATATTCACCTAATTTGGCCTAAGATGACTGGACTATAGTGCGATACGTCTAGTTTGACGTTACCGCTACACTCGAATAGCTTTTGAGATATCGAAAAATTAACTGTAAACTAAAGTTAAATTAAATAATAAAAAAAAAAAAAAAATATAGGTTAAATTAGTGATTTTGACAATCTGTTGTCAATCACGGGCATTGAAGGGATTTCCACTTACAATCAAAACAAAAAGAATACAATACAATACGAAAAGCCGAAGAGCGAACCAAGTGGCATGCAATTGGAGAGGCCTATAACCAGCAGTGGACTGCGATAGGCTGATGATAATGATAGAAAAGTAATCTATCAAGATAAATAATTTATGTCATTAGTTGTGGGTAGTTTTGAAAGAAAATGCTAGACTGATGTAATCATACGAAAGAATGATAGATGGCGCTGATATTCTTTATCAAACATATTCTAAACCAACACTTGTGGAGTTTTTGGATTATACCGAGTCTATAAATATTGATTATATTTTTACAGAGCTCGATACAAAAACTCAGAACCTGTCGATGCTGACGCAAAAGTACAAGAAGGATGCGACTTACCTGAACACCAAGTCGATGCTGGTGAAGGTTACAGCTGGGGCCGTCGTACTCTTGGTTGTGGTACTTTATTTCTGGGTTCTTTAATGCTCAATGAAGCACCACTATGTACTACTCCATGGCAACTGTGAACTCTGCGATATCATTTCATATTAAGACAGTTGCCAAACTATTCGCAATTTTTCTTACTGACGTCATTGACTGTTGATTTATTTACTGTCTTTTCTATTTAATTTTCCCTAAATCTACATTTTTATACACTGATTTCTTTATGAATCATTTTGTTTTTTTAATTACTATGTTCAGTTATGGTGTGCACTAAGGGGTTAGAATGTAAACTTGACATTTTTAAACACGATTTTTTACTTGTGGCTAAAGCAAGGCAAGAACACTTATCTCCTGGAAAAAGGAGTCCAAAGACGGTATTAACTGATTAGCTACGGTCCACACCGTTTTATGGGCATAAAAGGGTATTTCTACATTCTTCACATACTTAATTGTTTATAATGAATAACACAATTTTCTTGTAACTATACAAGTCTTGTTGTTATACAAAGAACGTTAAAGTTATGCCAGAAGCTATCAAAATTCTTGCCAAAAATTTTACAATTGAAAAGACAACCAAAAATTGCAACATATAAACTGAAATATTGCATTCGGAAGTTTCTGAAATCTAAACCAAATTTGAGAAGTTCTAGAATAAGTTACAAAAGTTTCTTGCTTTAGTATTAAATATTTATGTATGCAGCTTCATAGTTATGGTATTGCAGAGTCTCAGTAAGTTCCCAGCGATGTGATAATTATCCTTTATTGTGAAACTGCCTTCTAAAACTATAACAGTACACATTTTGGGAATATTATTAAATAAGAAAGACATGATTTCATATTTTCTATGTTGTTAACTGCAATAGTTTTGTACTAGATAAATAGATATATAACTTAAGTATTGGCTTTCAATTTCGGTCTGCAATATTAGTTTTAAGACATTTTTGTCCATCTAAATGTACTTCTGGGTTCTTTATTTTTTTTTAGTGTAATCAATACAATAGACACAGTAAAAATGAAAAATATAAACAAGTGAATGCATTCCAAACCATGTACAGTTTGAGATGTATGTACGAAAAAGTAATATTTTTAAAAACTAGTGTTTAGATGTGGTTACATAACATAAACAGATCATATATTTAAAAGCTTGCAACACTGTATAATCTCCATAGAGCAGACTCTCTCTATGCCCAATATTATTTTTTTATGTAAAAGCGCGGGAGTGCTTGGTGATGGAATGTTGTAAATTTTATCACATATTGTTATTTAATGTATTTATTTAAGATTTAATAAATATGCATTCTTTTAAAATGGTTTTATTAATTGTTTTACATTTTTTATTGGTTTCCAGACAAATGTTGCTACTTTACTCCCACTTTTCTAACTCTGAGAGCAGTTTACATCTTTATCCTCTTGATGAGTATGAACAAGATTCAACGGAGACTTTTATAGTTCTTGTATATTAATAATAATATTTTATGTAGAAAAGTGGTTGTTTCGTTTTCTTGTCTTGTTCCAAATCAGCATCACTGAGAAAATTGGTCAGTCTCTCTGATCAGACAGTCAATCATTATTTTCTGATGGCGACCCTCGAACAGGAAAATTGATATTACAGTTCTCAGTCCTTGTTGAAGAGACTCATAAGACTGGCGGTACAAGTTATCAACTTGCCACACTCTCATTCTGTGTTGATGTGTTCTTAGCTAAATGTGCAGAAGTAATACTTTTCAGTGCATTTTTAAGCCTTATAGCTGTAGGCACACATAATACCTGTAAAATAAAAACGGAGTATAGTAACAAAGAAATGCCCATTTTCAAAAAGTAAACTACCTAGTTCCCCGAGTCGTGGATTCAAATCCTGGATCGGGCCAAGTGTCATTGAGTTTTCTTACAGGAAAGTTTTAATAGCAGCCCAGAGTATATGTGTGGTGGTGATCCACACCCATGCCTTGGAGAGCATGTTAAGGTGTTGGTCCCGGTTGTCATGAACATCTATCATAATCGTTATTGGGAAGTCAGTGCCCTCTTTGAGTTCCTTCCTATAAATAAAATCTGTTTGTTCATGGTTTCAAGTTTTCACTTCTGTCTTCAAGACTGCCTTTTCTAATATTAGCAACCTGCCATTTCATAATTGAATAATATTGTACATTTAGATTTACCTGTAAAATTTTAGCAAATATAACAGGCCGATTGTGCCACTGCAGTGAACCAAATATTTGTACAGGGTAAGGAATTACTGTTGACTGTGGCGGTGACTGCAAATAAACTACCGACACCTGTACCAGAGGTGTTGAATCTAAGCCCGAAGAATTTAACTAAAATGAAAAACATGATTTCAGTCTCTGTAGCATTCTCTTGCACCCATATCCATAATCTTATATATAAAATTCTTGTTTCACAATGTTTGTTCCCTTACTCCTCCGAAACGGCTGGACTGATTTGTATGAAATTTTGTGAGCATATCAGGTAGGTCTGAGAATTGGCTAACATCTATTTTTGATACCCGACAGACGCGAGCGGAGCCGCGGGCTGATGCTAGTAATATTATTAATTTGTAACTCTGTGTCTGTATGTGCGTAAGGGATTAAATTGCTTCACCAATTTTAATGAAATTTGGCATGCAGATAATTTGATTCTTGAGCCACGGGCAAAAGCTAGTTTAATAATATTGGATATTATGATAGAAGCAACTAACATCAGTTAAATGATACCGTCCATTTAGGCTTTGTAGAACACCAATAGTTCTACATCTCACAATTTCGTCCACCTGATTTTCACATTTATCAGCAACATCCTTTAAGTCCACGTAAGTGTAGAAATCATTCTAAAAAGATGAGTAACATATTAGTATTAAAAAAAAAGTATATAAGAAGTATTTTCTCTCTAATATTATTACATAGGGAGTCTCAACACAAAATGGTATTTCACGATATGAACTGTTGTGCATATACGGCATTTTACGTTCTTCAACATAAATTGTTTTCTACTTCGTTATAATTACAAAAAGGGTTGTGTTAACAAAACTTATAAACGTCAACTCAAAACTTCACAGCCAGATGATCCAGAGTACCGTACTGTCAAACTTTTTATCATATAAATTCTAACATCCACAAGGTTTTGGAATTTTTTTAATCACAGATGTAATGTTATCTTTCAGAAACTAATGATTTTATTTATATTGTGCCTAATTCTAATAAAATTTTCATCTTTACAACATTGGAATCCAGCTAAAACGAATTTATGACACAACTAGTCAAACGTCAAAGTGTTCAGTGGTCAAAACTGTCAAAAGTTGTGAAGTTATTGTCATTTATTGTAGGTTTAATAAATTAATTCAGATCGGAATATTCCTCCTATAACTTAAAAATATTCAAAAGACAATGTCTTGCCTTGTTGAATTACGTCCTAACCGGCGTTTGTTGGACTACGACTTTGAAGGATACAAACTAAATCTCCAAGCTTTGCCACATTACACTTACGATCTGTCTGCTCAGGTAGATAAAGTCTATCCTGACGAGGTACAATACTCCTTCATTCACGCAAAACTCTTCGCGCTTCATAATCACCTAGTTCTCGATCACTGGGACTACTCATTTAATTATTACTACATTGATAAACAGCAGCAAGTTCGGTACATTACATTCGAAAATGGTAGCAAACAATTCCAATGCAATGTTGTTTACGATGTCCCAGCACATGAAGAAAGACGATCTGGCCATTTTAACCTTTGCTTAGCATTTCCTTCACGTAATCTAGCTTTGGTCAGCGATGGCACTGGTTATTTGCATATTATTGATACTGGCACCAGAACACAACAAATTACAAAACTAAAACCTTGGCAAACACTGGAATCGAGTCTTGTTTTAGGTAAAGGTAAATACTTCATTATCGTAGACACAAAGCTGCTTGATAACGATAGCATTGAAACATTACATTGCCTTCTTCAATCTGTTGAACAAAACGAACATTTTGTCTCAGTACTGACATGGGTCACTTTTGTCAATGATGGGCAAGGTTGGAAGCAAACGAGTATGAGACAGCTTCAAGGTAAAGGTATCATACACTATGCAGCAATAGAAACAAGTTGTACAGCCCTTTACGTTGCTTCTGATCATGCATTTAAGTTCACATCTGATTCAGAAACAGAAATTAAAGAAGAAGTAAAAGATGCACCAAGAACAATAGTTTACACATGGCTGCAGACTACTGAAGATATCACTGTAACACTGAGATTAGAACCAAATTTTGATAGAAAACTTTTGATTGTAAGTGTAAGTCCGTTATTGATTAAAGTGAGTTATGCTGGCAAAGTCTTTATTGATGGGAGACTTAAGAATAAAGTTGACAGTGAATTAACTACATGGAATGTTCAGGAGAATGGTCAGGTTGATATTTTACTCACAAAATCTGACAGCATGTTATGGGAAGAAATAATAGAGGGTGGTGATCGAAACGGTGAGCAGATTATGGATCCTAGTTTGGTGGAAGAAGTACATAAGAGACTGGCACACTTATGTTCAGAAACAGAAGTTACAGCTGATCAACCTGTGCCACGTTTAGCTACGCAGGATCTAGAAGAATGTGATGTTGCATCACAAGAAGATACTGTATTAGGTAAGTCACTGTCATAAGTTATTTATGAAAAGAAATCATTGTTCTGATTAGCAGGAAAACAATTTAAGATATGAGGATGGTGCCCCTACTCCTGGATTCTACTCATGCTTTCCATCAGGCAGTGTAAAGTCACTTTGGTAAAATAAATAATTTAATAATTGAAAGGTATATATCTAATTATATAATTTCTGGACTACTTTTAATTCAGGGGGAAAAAATCAGGACAATACTTTTAAATGAGTTGTAAAACATATGAATGTATTTAACCTTCAATTGAAACAGTCTTTTTTTAAAAGTAACAAACGCATATGGCCTTTCAGGTATAATAAACCTATCTTTTGTTAATTTCAGTGAGATTGGATGCCACAACACACAAAGTTACGCACAGAGCACCAATGAGTTCCCATCAATTCCTCTTCAGCATTAGAATAGAAACGCAAGAAGTGCCCCTGCTGGCATTACGTCATGATGTAGATGCCTGTATTTGGCAGCCGTACGCACAACTGATTAACTCCGAGACTTGGCCCATCAAACACCAAGGTACTCTAAGTGCATTTGGCTATGTGCAGTCATCAAAGCAAAACCGTAAATTTGTAACATGTCCACCAAATTTTTCTTACGGTGTTGTATGTGAAGCGTCAAAACATATCTTTATATACCAGAGTGTGAGTAACAGTGACTGTCAACTGAGGAAGAGAACGGCAGGGGCCATGAAGAATGTGAAGGTCGGCCAACAGCATGTATTTAATATTGATAAGTATGGAGAAGTTTTAGGAATTAATGCCACCAACGAATATCTGTTTATACTTACAGAAACCAAAGTATTAGCTATAGAGATACAGTGAAATAAAAATGATAATTACAAAATTTATATTTTTTTATTAAAAAAATTATATACACATCAGGACCTTTTTAAGTTCAGTTCTTATCTTCTTAGTATAATTTATATTCTTGATTGTTGACCTTTCATTAGTGCAATTGTATTTTTATTCTACTATTTAACGAAGTTAAAAAAATCCACTTCACCCTTTAAATTCATTATGGTGAAATAAAGATACAAATGAGTTTAAATTCAAGAATGTTTGCGTTTATTACAATAAAATTATTGTTAGTTTTCAATATTGTGATGTACAAAAAACTACAACATCTTAGACTTGGCCAATCAATGATTGTAATATGTATTGTACTGTACAATCATTCGTTCTCAAAATGCAGATTGCACAAGTGTTTGTCTTATATAGATGACACTTATCCTCTAATCTCTGGCTCAAAAGAGAAGCCTCACAAACGAAACTACGTTTTTTCTTCTTCACTATTGCTGTCGGCGTCTAAGCTTTCTTCAGATGAGTAACCAGTAGTGAAAAGGAGATTCTTGGGTTTTTTCTTTCTTTCAGCTTTTAACTCTTTCTCAATTTCTAACTTCTTTTCGTTGGCAATTTTCTCTGTTAACAGCTGTCTGGGCCTCTTTCTAGAGAAACTGTGTTCATTAGGCTGTTCCTGTATTGTTTGTCCTTCTTTTGTTGGGAGATTTGAGGTAGTACCGTTACTGACAGGTTTTGCTGTTACGTCATTACGGTTTTGGGATCTGTCAGTATTGGGTTCAGAAATTTCTTCAGTTTCAAATTCATCTTCTGAAAATAAATAAAAATGTAATTGTTTTAACACTCTCTGAGAGACAGTTAAGTATTTATATTATAAACTGGTTTATATTATGCTTTAAAAATCTCATTAATTTCTGCACAGTCAGGTTAATTTCTTGACTTAATATAAAATATTTTAGTTTAAAAAAAGTTATACTTATTACATGCTTAAATTATATTTACCTGGTGTAATGATCTCAAAGTTGTATGCATGATCTTTCAGCACAAGGAATATAATGGGAAACTCGACAATACACTTCCCTGATAGATTCTCAGCCAAAGATTCTTTTGGGTCCAACTCAAAGAACTTCCTTGCAGAACCTTTGACTTTTTCAGCTAAAAATATAGAAAAAAATCAATGTAGTTTTTATTCATTACTTTATTAGGACAATTACAAATATGAAAATTAAAATGAGCAATAGGTAAATTATCTAGTTTGTGGAAAAATCATGAAACATTACTTTTATGCTCAGTTAAACACCACAATTATAAATACGTCATCGGTAATGAAAATTGATAGAAGATTCCAAATAATAATATTGAATTCAAAATGACACTTCTACCTCGATAATTTGACAATGTGTTAACCATGGAGATATCCAGCCTGTGACCACAATAATTAGTGCAACATAAAAAGCCAGGTTAGAAAACCTCAGATGATTCTTCAGATTTATTTAAAATAACCAACCCCTTACATTGTAATTGTAAAATAAAGTTCTTTACCTCTTAATAAGATTTTGACTCCACTAAATCCGACAGATTTATAATAAATCAAAGCTTTTGACCCTTCAAATGGTATTGCATCAGGATTTATATACTTATCAAGTAGCTCTGATAGTCTGTTCTGTTCTGAACATTTCTCGTCAACAAATTTTAACATTCCCGAGTCTGCATTGGGGAACAGCCATTCAACTCTCCAATTTATTACATTTGTTTTATAATTATACCGAGTGGTGTTCGCTTTATGTCTTGTAAAGTTTTGAGCCAGGAACTGTAAAACTATGCCTCTTTGCCTTGCTGCCATTTTTAGTTTATATAAATGCTGTAATGCAAAATAGAGAAATTTTATATTGATATACATCTAATTCATTCAATTTTAATATGTTCGAGCTTGCCATTCATAATATTTTTTTCTTATCCTAAATTTATTTTTAGTAGTTAAACCCATGATCATGACAAGATTTACGAAAGCAAATTTTTATTGGGCCAAGGTGTTTGTTTGAAATTTTGTTTAATAATCAAATATAAATATATAAACTTAACATACAATAGGTAAGTCTTTATCAATCCTTGTATATTTCTTCTTCTCATCTCTTTTGACGGCGTACACAAATCGGGCGCATTCCTCTAGCAATCTGTAATCGCTCAGCAAGTCGGTGTCAGTAAAATCTTTAACCCTTATAAACTTTGTTCGGTCTCTTATCCCATCGCACTCTAATTCTTTCTTGTGAATTCTCACGCAGGTTAAACAACACGTTTTGACTTCGCATTTTGGGCATGTATATTGAGCTTTACGGGCACCACAAACCTCGCAGTCGCCAAGTCTGCAAAGTAGTTATGAGTTTAATTTCTTATAACAATTCTGATAATACCACATGATTAATGAAGTCGGTTTATTTACCTGTTTTGCTCCTCCATTTCTTCAGGTTCGCTGTCCGACGAAGAAGACATAGTTATAACATAAACAGTTACACTGTACTTTATTAAATTAAATATTTTTAACGATCGTATAAATCGCACATCAGTTTCACGTGTTCGTGTTCATGCACATTTGCTTGACAACTGTCAAGTGTCAAGTTGTCAGTGACAACTGACAAGTGCTGTCACTTGTGAAGCAGGGCTGCCAATGTTATGTATTTAAAATACCAAAATTTCAATAATAATAAACTAAAGTTATACTGATATAAAAATGTAACTAGACCACTTGAACCACTCATAAATACACGCAAATCAAGAATATTTTTAATATATTAAATCGGAAATGTAGCAGGTACTTCGTGTTTTTCGTTGACCTTCTTACACCAGCATTCAGTACGGGAAAAAAAATGCAAGGGCTGGCAGTACTAAAATTAAATGTCAAAAACTCTACGCAGCGCTCTCGCAAACGCAAAAGCAGAAGCTAAACGTAGTGTTACATACTCTTTGGCAGAAGCTGTAAAAAGTGAAAATAAACAAGTATAACGATTTGTTTCAGAAGCTAAACGTAGTGTTACATACTCTTTGGCAGAAGCTGTAAAAAGTGAAAATAAACAAGTATAACGATTTGTTTTTTCAATAAATCAAAGTATATTAATTAAAAAACAAACAATGAGCACAACGGAATTGCAAGGGGATGACTGGGACTTATCTTGTTCAGATGATGAAATATCAAAATCTGGTATTTTTATTGGAAAAAACTGGATGCCAGAGCCGGCAGAACTTGAAGACCTTTACAAAGCTTTGGACAAAAGTGGTACCCTGCCATTGGAGTGGAAGTGCCCGGGTAGGCGACCACCATCACCTGTGCAAATAAGTAAGGAAAACCAGCCGGAACTTCCAGCGTCACCAATCAGAGAAGAAAAGTCCGACTTTGATTTCATGGACGAAGTGAATTCTTTACGTTTAAGGGTACGTAGAGAAGGGGAAGATACATTGAGAGGCTCGGCAAAGAAGAAAACTACATCTTTTGATGGTATTTTATCTAATATGATTAGACATAAGAGAATAGAGCAGATGGAGAAACAAGCCAACTCGTCTCCATCCACACCATCTTCCAGTGGCAGCTGAAATAAGATAAAAATGAGAAAGTCTTAGGCGTTTGGACTTCTAGAGGTGGTAAAGTGATTTGTACATAAAAGAATTAGGTTACTCTCATGGAACTAATACCTGTTGTTGGTCTCAATATACAGGATGTTAAGTAAAGTATTCCATCATCTTTTCTTAGTAAAAATACTATAAATGTATTGAGAATATATGTCGAGGCTGTGTGAAATTCTTACAGAAGTTTAATTGGATGAAATTAGTTCTGGAAATTTTAATTTTCTATGTTATTAAAATCTTAGTATAAATGTGTGTATTTTCATGGCTTTAATTTGATATTCAATACTAGTTGCACACTACAAAAGGAAGGTGGTTCTTAGATTTTCAACACTACAGGATTTAAACCGACTTCAAAGAAGAAGGAATTTCTTAATTTAATGGTTTTTTTATGTTTGTTATCTCGAACTTGCAATTGGCCGAAATGATTTTGATAATTATTTTCATAATTGAAATCTGGTGCCTCCCATGTGGTCTCATGACAAGGAAACCTGGAAACTGTGTGATGATAGTATCCTGGGAAGTCTTCAAATATAGACAGGTCACAATTTGGGTACTCTAGTTTTTTTTTTTTGGTGAAATTATTATTGTATCTGCCAAAAGTCTTGTCAAAATTGGTTCAGTTATTCCAGCAATTAGCCAGCACAAACAGAAACTTTTATATTTTTTTTTTTTTTTTAAACAACTACCATATTCATATGCATTTATTAAAAACAAAGCAGACATCTCTTTTCTTAATCTTTTTAGCCTTTATTATTCCCAAGTCGGGGTCAGCTACTAGTTTAACTGGTACCTGAATAACAATATTCTGACTGACATAGAACCTCTACAACCCTGATGACAACTAAATCTAAGTTTGTACACTAGTACATGAACATCTAGGGCTAACAATCATTATAGGGATATAATGATTGTTAGCCCTAGATGTTAATGGCAATCAGAACCAACTTTATTATTAAAAAATTCTAAATACCCAACAATAGCCAGAACCAGGATTCGAACACCGCTTGTAAAAAAATGTTTTCATAACAACTAAAAGCTACCCCATAACTTAACTGTTACAAAGAGTGTAAGTGGTAGTAGATCCAATTATAGTCACACATAAATAAAAGCATTACTTACAAAGTGGTTCACATTTAAATAAAAGAAAAAAAATGTAAACATTAATCTATAATACATAACTATATACAATTCTCATTTATGCAGTCATAATGGCAGATTCTGGTTTCAACAGTTGCTCATTCTCTTCAAGCAACTGATAACACATTCTCATGTTCTCTAAAACATGCTCCAAGGTCCAATGCTTCCTCAATAAAGCTAGCTCCAGGTCAAACTTGCCTTGTCTTATGCACTGCACTCCAGTACAGTGCGCTGAAGACTTGAGTTGGACGCCAAGATCATGAACTAACGTCCATAGGTATTTGTCATATTCATTGACTGACTGTATTTCTGAAACAAAATTTTTTTTTAAGATCTATGCATAGGATTCATGAGCAGTGGTTTTATTGTGAATTCAGACCATACAGCATGGTAACCATACCGTATTGAGATGCTTATATTCTTAAGGTTAAAATTAACTTGTCCATTCGGGCATTGAATATTTGTTTAGTCAATCAGTAATGATATGTACTTATCAATGTACGGAAAGTGGACAGGGATTTAGACCGGTACATTGTCAACACCAGTTTAATTTATAGGGGGGATATGGGAGTTTTCATCATCATCATCAACAGCCTTTAACAGTCCACTGCTGGACATAGGCCTCTCCTTAGAAAAGAGGTTTTGGCCTAATATACCACGCTGGCCAGACGGGTTGGTATAGGGTTTGTTTCAAGTTTTCCTTCTCGTCCTTCTCCTGTTTTGTTTTTTTTAACCCAATGCTATAAATAATTCCATTAAAAACAAAACATTTGTGATAGTTTTACTTCGTAAATAATATAGAAACAGTTACCTAATGTGAAGTTAGGAGGTTCAAAGGAGACACATTTGATACCATAAATAACAGGCAGTTTGCTCTCTGCAGGCCTGATAAGACCCTTTGATGCCAGCTCATATGTGGTTTGAGACTCCATATGAAGACCAGATAACCTGTAATTAAATTTCACAGTTTTGATATTTATATCTGTTTTAAAACTTGTAGAATTAGACTTCTCAAAAATGAACTTTATATTAGGATCTTCAGAAATAAAATTAATTAATGAATAATTTTGTTTTTCTGATCTTATTGCCGACCAATATAGAAGTCGTCTAATTAACTACAGGTCTACATAGGTACACCTAAGGGGATTTCAAAACTATTACAGTCTTGTATCTTCCTTTACTAATACCAAAATATTGTTTAAGAAGTGACTAAAGTGTCACAAGTATGTTACCATTGCCTGGAGTAATTTTGCTTAAGATTTATGTCTGGGGCTTAAAATTTGATGATGCAGTTTTTTGAAATTTTTAATATAGGTAAGGGGCCATCCATAAATTACGTCACACCTTAAGGGGGAGGGAGGGGGTCGACGAAGTGTGACATTGTGTGACAAGGGGGTGGGAGGGGTCCTAAATAATGTGACGTCACATTTTAAAATCTATTGTAGTCTAAGTCTTAAAACACGAACTTTAAACTATTACTTTACGAAAACCTAAAAAACATATACAACTATATCTATACAGATATACCTAGGCACCCTATGATTGCGCCTAGCGGACCTAGCGGTGATTTGTATCTTTGTTTCTATTTCATTTGACCACTGTCTTTCGCGGATGAAACAACGTCGTTCTTAGTTCTACTATTTTGTGATTAAATCACCTTTTTCTTCTGTCGAATAGTCCATCCAAAGGTTGCCTGGAAGAGGTTGCTTTTAGCAATAAGGCCGCCCATTGTAAATATCTTACAGAAACTTTCAACTGCAAAAACTGTATTTGGTGTACAATAAAGTATATTCTAATATAATATGGTCGAACAAATGATTAAATATTTGTGCCAAATTTGAATTTTATTTGAAGATATTTTATATATTTACACTTTTTTTACGCGGGGAATGCTTTTCGCACCATACCCTTCTTGGGGACATCGAAGGGTGTGTGTAGGACTCCCAGGCAACCTATACCGACTAATCTCTGAGTCACGTTGAGAACTGGATATTAATAACAATAAAACTTGGATTCGTTTTTATTTTGTTAATTTCTCTAATTAATATAATCGTATTCAGGGTTCCGTAGTTCTTGACTCGGAACCCTTATACATTCGTCAAATCCTTCCGTCCGTCCTAGACCTACCGCCCAAACGGTTGGTGTGTCTATAAAGTGCTACAATAAACAATAAAAAAAAAAATTTGGGGGTACGTCCCCTATTCGTAAAGTGGTTATGTTTTCATTTTCTCGAGGTTACCAATCGTGTGGGGTATCATCGGTTAGGTCTTTTAAAAACATTGCGAGGTTGTTGAAACGATTTTTCGATTTAGTTATACGTTTGCGAGTTATTCAACTTTCATTTTTTTGTAAAAATAGGGCATCCCCCCTCTAAAAGCTAAACAGATGGCTCGAAAAATCTGAAAAAAATCATGATAGTAGTCCATATATTAAAACTTAAAGGAAAGCTATTGCGGTTTTGATATATTTTTGTCAGGAGTTGTACAGGTCTAACTTGTAAAATGCACTGTCTTGGAAAACTTCCCACAAAAATTATGAAATAATATGTAAACATAACAATTATTTATTGGACACGATTATAAATATACCTATCATTATTGGTGACCACAGAACCGAATTCTATGCGCAACCTGACACGCACTGATTTTTTTTTGATTTATTATATTTTCTAATTTATAATATATAATTAATCAATTTTTGTTTTATTAATTGTTTGATTTGATGTTAATTTTATTAAAAAATAATTTTAATGGATATAAAACTGATTTCGGAACCTGTTTTCATTCAATGATTTCTAAATGTAAATTTGCAAATTTTGTGACGTCACACTAGGGAGGGGGGGAGTCTTACAAATGTGACCAGCTGTGACAAGGGGGGGGGAGGGGCAAAAAAATCATGAAATTCGTGTGACGTAATTTATGGATGACCCCTAATACAGATAATAAATAATATGTATTAAATTTTAATAGCCTCTTGAATAGCAGTCACATATGCTAACCACTAGACCAATGAGTCATTAATCATGGATATTAATAAAAAAATTAAACAGTCACATAGATACTCACTCATACATAGTTTTCTGATGTGCAGCCTGCATGTGTGCCACAACACCATCTATCCTGTCCCTAGTCACATGGTTGTACGTGGTCCTCTCTACAGTCTTGCCATTCCAAAAGTAAGTATCAGTAGCCTTACCGAGCTGGCCATGGACCTTGTAAGCTCTGGTGGGTCTGCCGACGTGTATGTGATAGGTCAATTTCGTGCCTTCATTTAATCCTAATACTGAAAAATTAAATTAATTACATTTATTTTATGTTGTCTTAGTATAGCGTGCCAAATGACCTAGAACCAGCCCACCCTAGTATACTTATTCTATATTTTAACATAAGCATTTTACTGCAACTTATACATGTTTTACTATTCTATTAAAAATAGAAGGGTAGCAAGTAACTCGCAATGCAAGAGGCATATATCCAACAGTGGATGCAAATATGCTGAGAAACAAAGAAAAAGAAAGAAGTGACTCGCTACTGGCTAACGTCACTCAGTGTGATCAAAACAAAATAATAGCCAATGAAATAAGAAAACAAAAAACATATGCAACTTGGATAGGGGGGCTGTTAATGGATAGTGATTTTCCATTATAATAATATCCACATGGCCATATGATTTCAAATTATGCAACTCTTGTACTTGTTATTGTAACTTCAGTACCCTCCAAGTAGATTCTTCAATAGAAGAATTGCTTAGGACTAAGATGTGTGACCGTGTGACTGGGGTAGAACCACTTGTGCTGGAGCATGACTCCTACAGAGTAAGTAACATAAGAGATATGTAGACCTTTTTGTGCAAGTTGACCATAGGAAAGGTTTTAAATTCAAATATAGGTGGTATTACTAAACCCTTGGCATCTGACACCAAAAACTAAATCTTAATACTTTTTTTTGTTTATAGTATTCTATTCTGCGAGGATACCAATTAGAATGTTAGATGTGTTCCCAATCAATCTAATTTGGCTTTCATTAAATGAAACATTTTTAAATCTCATTCAAAATACTTACATAGTACTCCACTACTAAACAGGCCTAAATAACTAGCAACACTACTACGAAAATCTTCGTTTATGTATCGTGGACCGCACACAAGAGGATTATCAGCATAGTTCGGCACCAACTTTACTTGCATAGGCGTATTTGTTGGTCCCACTATTTCTACTCTCTGTTCTAACGGCCTGTCTGGTAAAGCATTTAAATCTGAAAAAGAATAGGATTCCTTAGTTGTTTATTCTAATCTAAAAACAAAATGTTTATTTGGGGAAAATAAATTTCTAACCTCTGCAAAGATTAGTTTTAATTGTATGTTGAACTTGTTTCACTGAGACACATGAAGGTTTATAAACACATATAACTCCATTTAAACTCTTAAAAGCTGTTGCAGCACTCCTAAATTTACCCATGTTTGTTTTGTTTTGGCAATTTATCACATTTCACATTATTTTTCAATGGAATAGGAGGAAGCTACGTTCGTTTAACACGTCAAATGAACTAAAAATATTTATATTATAATTGGTTTGGTTATATTATGAAGTAACTATTATAAATAATATAAATCAATTAAAAATTATAGATATGTAGCTTCAGCGTGCAAAATAAGATTCACGAAAAGTCTAGCTAGGTTAGACATCTGTGTAATACTTGCAAGTAGTTCCAAGTATTATGCAAAACAATTTAGCAAGTCTTACAAATTCCTCCCTAATGTCATTAATGTCAAACCCTGAGAAGACGTATAAATAAAATCAAAAATATGTTGCCATTCCAGAGAAAAATTTCTAAGGTGATGGTTATTTTGACCTCAGAAAAATATTGAATAAATATTTCGACATGCACAACGCCATGTAGTCCTAATCTAACCCAAGCCTAAGAATAAAACAGATTACACAGAAGAAGCAACCAAACAAATATTTGCAGATTAGTACAAACATTTGACCGACCCTTAATTCAAACTCGAGACCTCAAGAACAGCAGTCGCATACGCTACCACTGTGCCGAGGAAGTCGTTGTACTCGCAAACATGACTCTAAATCTGAAAATATTATTGCAATAAATTATTACATAAAGAAGCTTGCCTAAAACTGCCAAAAAATGCTGGAGTAGATGGTTTAGAGTTATATAAATACTTAATCTTAGCTTTAACGTTTATGTGGAAAATAAGGTAAGTAAGTAAGGACGGTAAGTGATTGCAATATTCAAGATACTTATTTAAGTTATACCAAATATAAATTACTCACTTTACACTTAATAAAGTTCCAATAAGAAGCGATACTAAATGTAAACAAAACAGCAGGGGTTTGGGCGTTTCTTTTTTTGAGAAGTAAAATCTGTTGATTTATCACTCGACGGTTATTACGAAAATTATAATTATCGGTCATTTATGAACAAGTTCTGCTACATAACACTATATTTAAAGCAGTTCTTATGGGCAATATGAATAACAATAAGAAGGGGGAATATTAAGGAGCTACAAGCTTATTCAAGAGTCAATGCTGCAAATTTTTAGTGGTCAGAGGTAGGTTGTAGGTTGTAGGCTTCTCACACACACTTTTTTCCAACTTATAGTAGAAATGCAAATATTAATTCTAGCAAGGAAAAGGAAAATCAGTGAGGGCCAGGTACCGATGACGAGAAATTAGTTTAGTCTGTGGCATCGTGCAATGGCCGTTTGATAGAGAACAATATTTGTTGGCTAATCACGACAGACTGCATCCGTGTACGATTTGGTTGTGTTCCTTATGAAATCATATCTTCCTTCGAGCATTGTATAATGTGGTGCCAGTTTAGTGTTTAATTATTTACAGTTTTGAAGTTGTGGAACATAATTTTTGTGTAGGCGTTTTATACATACCATCAAACTCAGTCGGTTTAATTCGTGAGAAACTTGTTGGTAAGTTTTACTTATCTGAAACTGTTAGACAAATCTTAATACTGTATTATAGAAATCTTTATAGTGATGACACTCTCATGTCGCTTAAAGACTGTCGTGTCACGGCTAGTTTATTACTGTTTTTCTACTTATCTCTGTATGGGAATGTACTTGCATTGTACCAATTTATTGCGTGTGTCGTTAATATTTACTTCCTAATCTATTAGAACTTTCTGTTTTCTTTACAGAGTATTGCCAAACTAAAAAACTTTAGATTCTAGTCTAAACTTTCAAAATAATCTTTATAGATAACATTTTAAACTATTTAATAATTAAATTAAAATCTACAGTATAATCTACAATCTAAAGTAAGCATTTAAGTGTGAAATGTTCTACCTTGAATCAGCTATTAGAGTTGTATCAGGCATACTCTCTACTTGGCAAATAGTTTGAAATTAATTTCATTGTGTTTCACCTGCTGAATACAACACACACTGGAAGTATGGTGGGGGTAAATAAATGAAATAAGCTGTAAAAACGGCATAGCAACAGCAAATTCATTAAATAAAAATCAATTTCACTAAGGCCGTAACATAACAAATTCTAATAAGATTTTTTAAAAATTAAACAACAAGATATTGTTTGAGCATTTAAAAATATCCAAATGGAAAATAGTAATTATGTTATTAGAGATCTTTAAATAATACAAGAATTATTTTGGAAATGTGTGTAGGTCCAACCATTATTATCAACAACTTTTAACCGAAAGTGCTGGATATACTCTTCTTCTAAGCGAGTCAATTATTATAATTTAATGTAACATAATCTGAAAACGAATTATTGTAAATAAATCATTATTATAATAACCACACTATTATAATTTTCTTAAATTTATTATTTAAGACATTGGCTACATACACAAACACAGAATCTCTTGCTTAAACCACATATAATTTAACTTGTAAACTTGTCATGTGCTTGCCCTTATTCCAATTTTATTATGTGTAGGTTTCTTATTTTTTATATTTGTAAACAAAACAATTGAGAACGAAACATACATACTTAATAGTTTCTACTTTAAAACAAACCTAAACATTAAACTATTTTATTTCAAATACATATTTTTAGTAATCAATCTCTTAACCAAGGCTGAAAAGCAATGATATATTTAAATACAAAGTAAATAATTATTATATTACAATTAAAAAACTTTATTTGTATAAATAATTGTTTGCACAATATGTGTAATCTTTTTGTGGCTACTAAATAAATAGTGTTGTAGTGTAATGATTATAGGTCGGAATAGGTAGTTTAATTTTATGTACTTGCGATTTTGTGACATCAATAGTATGGATATGCCTGTGAAATCCCGGGGAACTTACTATTTTCAGAGATTGTAAAAACTATATGCCCTTGCCTCCAGAGCCAGTTATAACTCGATGGGGTACATGGCTAGAAGCTGCTTTTTACTATAAAAAATATTTTAATGAAATATCACATATTCTTTCTTTATTTCATGATGAAGAAGTACAATCTATAAAGAAAGCGAAAGAAGTATTGCAAAATCCTAACCTTCGACGTGATCTAACCTTTATTGAAGAACATTTTGGAATAATCAGTATTGCAAATTGTATGTTATGGTTTATCCATGTTATGCTTACGTTGACTTTATTTCTGCAAGTACATAAAATTAAACTACCTATTCCGACCCCTAGTAATGATTGTTGTGTTAGTCAAATATTTATTTATTTGCATCCACTGATTAGTTATGAAAGCCAATATTTATTATAGGAAATATCCCATTAGCCGTGAATGAATACAATAAGTGAAATATAAATAAAAGTGAGTTTTTATTGCCACTCAATTAACTATACCTGTAAATATTGAAATTTTTATTTAAAATATTACTTAATAAAAATATATTTAATTATAAAAATACTTATTATTTTTTTAAATTCATTTATAATAAAATATTTATTACAAAATTTTTTATTTAAAAAAAGATTTATTTAATAAAAGATTTATTTTTGAAAATATTTATATATTTGAGATTATTTATAAAATATCTATAAAAAAAAATATTACTAAAAAAAAAATTCGATCTTTTCCTGGAAAAACTGAAATTCAGGTAAAACCGGCTGAACTAGCAGCTAACCCCAAATAATCTTGTGATTATTACAGGTTAGGAAGTTGATGATAAAAAAGAACCATAGATTTTATGTCACTTTTTTATTTAGTTCCACAGCTTGGTAGACAGGTTTATATTATACAATACAAATATATCTTGTGTTGCTAAGTATATACTTAATGCTGTTATGCAAAATTCACCTTTCAAGAAATGCGTGCTGTGCGCGACGGCGCGGTGTCACTGACACGAGCTTGTTAACAAAAAACTAAAAGAAAACCATTATTACATACATAATTAGTATGGATGTTTCATAGAAAAAAAATTGACGTCATATAAATGCTGTATACTTAGACAATTATAAACACAGTGTAATTACGATAGTGAATTTGTAATGTCAGCTTTAGAAAATGTAAAAAAATCGACCAAGTGCGTGTCGAGCCACGCATAGAAGAGGGTTCCGTAGTCACCCATAATGACATATGGATTTCATATCATGTTCAATATGTTTCTTTATTATTTTGTTATTCTTGTATAAAGTTTTTACTAGTTCGGCCTCTTATAACTACTCAACTAAACAAAATTATCTAAGCCTTTATAGTTTTCCTTTAAAGTTCGTTACTTGGATTACCATCACGATTTTTTCAGATTTTTTGAGCCATTCCTTAGCTTTTCGAGGGAGGGGGGAGGGCGCCCTGTTTTAACATAATCATCTTCCTAGTCTTTATTCCCAAGTTTATTTGGGGTCGGCTATTAGTTCAACCGGTTTTACCTGAATTTCAGTTTTTCCTCGGAGCGACAGGCATCGGACCTCCGCAACCCTAAGGGAGAGGTGAAATTTGAAAATTGAACTAATTGTCAATATATTTAAGGGCACTGACTTCCCAATAACGATTGCCATAGATGTTCATGACAACCGGGACCGACGGCTTTACGTGCTCTCCGAGGCACGGGCGTGAATCATGGTGGTGGTATTCTGTTATATAGGGTACTTAAAATAAAAGTAAATAGGTAATTTAAAAGGTAAATTGAATACGATCTAAAATTCTATTGATATCGATATATATAATAGTATTAAAGTGTGATTTCTTGTATAGTTCTTCGTGTTTTATAGCTTTATGATGAAAATTGTGACCAAATTAGATTGCCAAATTGGTTAGGTCGTAACCAACCAAATTTCCTAGAGCCAAACAAGTGCGTCGAAGCGTCGTAACAGTTTACTTATTACCCTTGATGAATACAGTAATTAAAAATACTTGATTAATTCTAAAACAAATTACAAATACTTGTATTTGAAGTCTGTTTACAAAATGTTAAAAATATCAGTTATATTTTGTTGGTTTCTACCTAAAATATGTACAAAAAAATCGATGTTTAGAAGAGCGTTTTAAAGTGTCGTGTGTGTGTGTGTGTGTGTCTTCTCCTTTCTTCTCTTCTGTCTCTTGGTGTGTTGCTTGACGTTTATAAGGCAGTTCCATCTGATTCTCGATCGATCAATCGATCGATTCGGTCCTCCAACCGGACGGCCGGTGAGATGAATACGTCAGACCCGAATTTACTGAATAAGGAAGTCCCTGGTATTCTCGTGTTTCCCTTATTATACCATTAAATACATAATCTTAATTTAGGTTCGTATGATCATATTCCCGTTAATAGTAATAGGTATTTCTACGCCCCACTCAAAGGGAAAATATTACATTAAATTCTTATTTTCTCCATATATCGATATATATACGACTATAAAATTGTTACGTTACTGATTGACTGACTGCAGTGTGCGCTGTCTGCAGCGATTTGGCATGTGTATTCCTTGCGGAGCATAGACGAGCACTAAGAGAGGATTTTGGAAAATTACACCCTTAAGGGGGTGAAAAAGTCAATCAAAGTTATACATAAGACTAAAACGTAGGCCAAACCGCGAACAAAAGCTAGTTAAACATAAATGTTAAACTTAAATGAAAGCAATTTTAGACACGTTAAAATTACAAATATGTTAACATAGGCACCTTCGGTTTTCGTGTAGTAAACTGCTGACAAAAATGTCGTAAGCAATTTTCGACTTTATGGTGTGATTGTAATGAGGCACTAATGACCTCGTGTTTTTAAGTTGTGCCTCGAATGCTAGCAACAACAACAATCTTATATAATTTACCTTATTATGTACTGCAGTCGTGTTTATTTAAAAAGGTACTATTTATATACTTAGATAAAGAACTTACCTTAATTCTTAGCCCCCACTCTCGCCGCTGAAGTGTTTAATCGAAACGAAATGAGTTTGTCAACTGAATTTGAACTTGTTGGAACAAATGAACTTGATATTGGACGTAGGTAGGTACAATGTTGAATGGCGAAGTGTATAGCCATTGTAATGTAGGTATATGTATTTCCCCCGTATTGCGATTTTAAGCACGAGGCGGGATTTCCTTTCATTAAAATGGTTCTATTCTTTTGAGAGCGATAATTGGCGTGGTTTGAGCTTTATTTTAATAGGAATATACATACATATCCTTATATAATAAAGAGTTGTTTGTTTTTTTATCGGAACACGTTAACTCCTGTACTACTAAGTGGCTTGATTAGTTTGTTGGCCTAGCGGTAAGTAATGTTGACCTGTGAACCAGTTCCATTTCCACCATAATGTAATTTGTCAATAATATGATGTTTGTATGTATGTATGTATTTACAAAACTTATAAGGTTTATCAGCAATATATTTCCCATAGTACAAAGAGCACAAACTCTTCCTAGTCAAGTCAGACGAGTGTGAGAAACGTATCAAGTTTCCCTGTCTGACTGCTTGTTGGTCTAGTGGTTAGGTTAGAGGATCTGATCAAGAGGTCTCGGGTTCGATTCCCGTGTCGGACCAAACATTATTGTAATCAGCAAATATTTGTTTCGCAGTTTGGGTGTTTTCTATGTATAATATGTATGTATTTACAAAATAAAGTATGTTTATGTACATATATCAGTTGTCTAGTACGCTTAATACAAGTTCTGCTTAGTTTGGGGACTAGATGGCTTTGTGTGTAAAATATCCGCAATATTTATTTATTTATTTCATTAGTTTTTAAGTATGTAAAGTAAGTTTTGTAGGCTAGTTAATATCACGCTACAACTATTCGGAGTGGAGTAGCGACTTTAGAAGCAGATGAAACTGAGTAACGTTTAGTGTGTAAGTCATTAGTGGTACCCTTGTTTTGTATCCAGACTATAAGACATGCAACAAGTATATCCAATCGTTGGCTGACTCGTTAGCTCGACTACTTTAGATTCAAGAGCCGCCCAATTTGCGCGTTAGCATGTATGTTAAAACGTACACACAAGGTTATTCTCGAGTTTTAAATTGCCTCGCTCGGTAACAGTCTCGATACGAATACATATTTACATTACCTGTATGTTTATTAATTGATTCCTAACACGTAATTACTAATCTATTAAACTTTTTGCCGAAACCATCCCTCTCGTAGACATATTATTTTTCATGTTTTTCTTTTTGATAAAAAAGTATTCTGTCTTTCTCTATACTTTTTGACAAGGTGAATTTAACTGCCTCGTTGGTAAAGTGGATAGCGTAGGCCACTGCTAATCAAGAGGTCTCGGGTTCAAATCCCGGGTCGGGCCAAAAAAGTGTTTTTGTTTTTTTTAGGAAATTCCTAATACCAGCCCGGAGTGTGGAAGTTTGGATTTACGCCCGTGTCTCGGAGAGCACATAAAGCCGTCGGTCCCGGTTGTCATGAAAATCTATGGCAATCGTTATTGGGAAGTCAGTGCCCGCAAATTTACTATCAACTTTCGAATTTCAGTTCTTCCTTAGGGTTGCGGTGGGCCGATGCCAGTCGCTCCGTGAAAAAACTGATATTCAGGTAAAACCAAAACAACTTCTTGGGAATAAGGCTAGGAAGAAAACATGACCCAATACATGCCTATTCTGCATACATATAAATTGTTTATAATATAATATAAAGCTCCGATTCTAAATAACTTTTGATCAAATCAAATATTACCAACAAAGCCTGGTAAATAAAGTCAAAACATGTCAGAAAAACGCCAAATTTATATAATTTTGTAGGCTTGACATTCTTGTGCCGAATCTTGTATGAATCCGCTGGCTCAACGGTATTGAAAGCTTACACGACACAATTACGAAGAGACTACCCCTCGCTTTCTGATACTATCTTGATCTTGTTTTATTTGCAAGATGGGATCTTTTTCTGTAATCGGTTTACGTAAATAGGCGCCTTGTATGCAGAATTACTACACAATCTGGTATAGATAAAATTGCGATTATCCTACTCACAGAATGAGATGATTCTGTGCTAAATTATTAAAATAGAGCCTATATAACTTATAACAACATTTACACATGTTTTTTTTTGTAAACGGGTCTTACTCGAGATAAAAAATTGAAAAAATGAAGATACCTTCTACTTGCCGACGTTTCGAACGGGTTATACCGCTTGTGGTGACGGGTAGACTCAGCCAATCAGTCAGTCAACATAATGTCAGTCTATCCCTGACCACCCTTTTAAATAATTTTATCACGAAAAAGTTCCGTTTACAAACAAAAAAAACACTCTTTATGTAAAAGTCGCAAAATTCTAAAAACAATTTTAACAATATTTGTTGCTATGCCATTGAATGATCATAAGGAAAAATGTGTTCTGAATAAACTTTACATCATCTTGGATAATTATAGTACTTGACACATCTCACTCATGCTGTTTGATACTAAATTGGTAATGCGTGTACAATAGCAACCACAAACTCCTGATCAACATTAAAAATATTACTGAGTACATCATTTTTAATACTAAAAATGCGAAAGCAACTTTATCTGTCTGTGGCCAAAACTACGGAACTAATTTATATGAAATTTGGTACACATATAGTCTAAAGCCTCGATAACTGACATACACGCGACCGAAGCCCCCTTTTTTTTTTTTTTTTTTTTTTTTTTTTTTTTTTTTTTTTTTTCTGTGCGGAAATCCCCTCGGATACCACCGAAGCCCCTGGGCGTAAGTTAAGACTTAAAAAGATAAATTATAGATACTACTTTAATTCTTAAATCGAAGCCACTAATGGACCAACAATCTAGTTGAAGATATAGCTAGTGTAAGCATAATATTGTATTTAATATACCTGCGTATTGTATTTAATCGGGAAAGGGATTGTTCCTTTAAAACTTAAAGGTAAGACATACCCGAAAATGAGTAGTTAAGTACTAAAATCTATAATCCGCGGAAAGGTAACTTCTTAAGCTATTAAAACATTTCAGAAACTCTGAAATTAGTATCGGTAACCTATTTCTTGAATGCCATAATGTTGTAGATTTATCCCATTTATTTAGAACTGTAAAACTTAAGACGCAAAGTTTTTCTGTTAAAATAAAAGATCAATTTAATTTGTAACATTACCGTCGTCATTTAAGAATATTGTGGAAAATAGTTCCACTGCTTACATAAGTTTGTCTATCAGTTTTCTGTGAACTGCCTATCCATAATTTATGCATGCTCAGAATTCAATGAGTCAGTAAGCTATTTAGCTGCTATTGATAGTATGGATGAATATTTTCTTAAAAAGAATTGGCGATCATCACGCCATCAATCCCAAGAGTTGTTTCTAAGTGGTAACAATAGCCAATACAGTTTAGTGAGAATTTATAATCATCGTCATCATCATCAGGCTTTTGAAATCCTCCGCTGGACAAAGGCCTCTCCCATTACACGCCACACTCATCCATTTTGGGCTTTTGCATCAAGCCACTACACTCTTCTACCGAGTTCTGCCCGACCTATTGCGTCATCAGCTTGATAATTTCTAGCTCTATATAGAGAGGTTTATTCTTTGATTATTAAACTTCTTACTATAGAATGACGACAATGAATGTCTCAGTGTATCTTGTTTGAATGAAAATACTAAATATTATATTTCCTCCTATCATTAATTAATTTATATTAGATTACTCGTATAGAAAACTTGACTTCCGTATTAAACTGAAAATTTGAGACGTTCAATTTTACGAGCCGAGACAAGTTTCCGTGGAAAAACGAAGCAATATTTTCCCAGAATGCTCACGAGCTCGTCGCGAGGTACAACGTGATTGTTTATCTCAACTAGGCATCTGCCACGCGGAACGTTTCCTGCTTAAAATACTTGCACATGTTCAAACTGTTCCTTATTACTGGTTGAAAGTTAAATATTCGAAGAAATCATGTCCGCCCGGTTGCTCGCGATAATCACGTGTCACCATAAAGCGGAGGGGACTGACCTCATGATAAAAATACGGTAATATAGGATGTAACATTGCTCAATGCTATGTATTTAGCATCATCATGTAAAATAGACGAATATGTAAACTTGTAGACTTATATTTACATTATATAACGGCATTAAAATTGAGCGGTTGAAAAGCTAGACAAAATAATCTTCAGCAATAAAAGATACTATTGCCTTTTCCGTCAAGTTCTAGTATTGCAAGCATAATGTGTCTACTTTATTAAATAGCTTGTTAAATGTATTTTCGGTAATAAAACACCAGTAATCATTTTCAAACAGTGTAAATGTAGACCTTAACTTCCGAGTTCTCTTATCCCACAAGTTAAATATTTACAAAAGCCTAAATAACTTTGACGAAGACTTAATCCCCGTGAAAGCCACTCGTCTTAAGTCGTTTTAATGATTCAGTACTACCCTTACCTCCTCTTATAAAACCCTTGTCTCTTCCAAGCTTGTACTGAGTGCTTAAAATGTTTCCAAGATCCCTTTGATACATTTTGAATACAGATTTGTTCTGTTCTTTGATTTGCCAAAATCGGATCCGAAGTAACGGTCTTATAGAAGGTCACCAACGTCCTCACAGGGAAAACACGTGAAGGTCGCGATGTTTCATCAATCAAGGTCGTCGGACTGTCCTGCCGCCCTACCTACCTATCATACAAATCACTCCGAGGATTGTGATACGAGTTCGTAATTGCGTATTTATTATATTATGGACTTACATTGCTGCCGTTCAGTATGCTGCTAGAGAAGTCGGTTACTATCCATTCGTTTAGTAATATGACCATGTAAATATATAAAACAAAGGCGAGATACTGAAAGATTCGTTACGTTCACCGTAGTTTCAAATATTTCCTTGTATGCCTTAATTAGGATGGAAGTCTAGAATATTCGGTAACAATGGAATAATATATATATCCGTGTGTGCACGGTTACGTAACGAATATAAAGTCGAGTGCTATTTCGATTGCTGCTCCGTGTCCAATATAACGTTAACGAGTTACGATTGTCCATTTATTGTCGTTCATCAGACGGTGCCACTTGCTCGAATATTCTTAATGATTCGCACATTCCTTGCGTTGATACATAAAGTTGAAATTCTTTGGAGATGTTTAGGTGTTAGATGAGAAAATTTAGAGTAAATTAAAACGTATATCATCGTAGAATATCAGACTGTATACACACAGTCTCGTAGGGTATAAAATATTTTATGCTGTGAGGTCGTTTCCGTATAATGGAACAACGATGAAATACCGTTAAATCATCTCCGGCGTCGAGCAAATCGTGCTTCTATGATGCCAACGATGCATCTTGTTTGTCATAAAATCCTGTTTCAAAATGCCAATTAACGTGTGACATAATATATTCTCTATAGCAGGTGGCAGATATGACACCTCTAACTCAAAAAGTCACAAGTGCGTTCGTCGTTGGCCTTCGCCTTTGCCAACTTTCTTATACAATACATACTTGTACCATGCGGCCAATCCACGAAAACCTCATAAGGGTATTGGCGAGACGCTCACATTTATAGTAGATGTGCAAAATACATGAATGTAGTAAAACAATAGAAACGAAATAAAACACACTAACAGTGAGGTTCCTCAACCCACCTCTTCTTTTAAATACTTTTTGAACTTATTCTTTGTAACCTTTGAACTTGTTCTGTTTAATATTTGTAGTTATTCAGGTAGATAATTTGTTTTCATAATATGAGATTAGATAAGGAAGGCTTCAAGGTCAATAATTTCTTCGTAAACTTGATTAGCGAGGCAAAAAGTTAATTGAAAAACACACAATTTAGGAATGCCAGGAATCCAAAACATGAAAATGAATTTTTCGCGTTGTACAATGGTGATGATGAGAATTGTGTACATCTATGTGTGTGGTACCTATCTACCACTTACGGCTATTTTTATCTGTTATCTGATAGATGCTTTTATGAGTGTGTTTAAAATGGCATGAATATTAAATGAACCCCATTATGTGTCAGTCACGTTGCTAATGATATGTTTTTTCTACATAATCCTCGTTCACACGACCGGTATTAACTTACAACAATAATACCCAATTAACATACTCTATAAATTAAGCAGATAATTTCCTAGTTAAGCCCTTAGGAATGGGACCCAGTGATTGATTTAGTTAGTAAGTATACCATCATCAACAGCCTTTAAATGATCACCAGTGTGATAATATTAGGTCAAAACTCATCAATCCACTGTCCAGTCCATAATCTAATCTACTTTATTCCTTATATTTACTGACTTAATTATTTTTGTACAATAATCTAAAAACTTATCTCTATTTTTGCTGTTAACTATATTACTAAGATTTACAACTGTAATTTTTATATCTAATTGGCATTCTGCTTTATATCTCTGCCTAGCATATTTTGGACATTCGGTTATAATGTGGGGAACAGTCTCCGCGACACTCGGGTCACAACTGCATGATGGGTCCTCCTTACACTTGAATCGCGTCAAGTATTCTGTCCAGCACATTGGGTTGATGAGTTTTGACCTAATATTAAGACACTGGTCAAACGGGTTTGTGGAGGATTTGTTTTAAGTTTTCTTCCTCGTAGTAATGTTGTCCTGAGCAGTTTGCTCCTTAAGTTGATGATGTCCATCTTCTTGATCCGTCACCACATGGACAGTTGATTATTAGTTAGTATATATGTATTGGTGAAGTTGTTTACGTCACGAAGTTTGCGAACCATGTGAGGTCATAGAGCGGCTTCGGCGTGAATCCGCTGCCTCTGCTCAGCTGAATCGTGACTTGTACGGTGACCTCATACTTTACACCACATTACAAATTATTCTAACTATAGACCACCACTCAACCACCTATTTTTATTCACTAGTAGTCACTCACAGGCCGAAATTCGACTGATATTTTTAATTTTAAATCTTTCCAAGACAAGAACAGCTAGTCAATGACCACTAAAACTATTTCGGTTTTGATTGTTATCTATAAATACTAGAAATTGTGTGGTGCCAAAAGAATTTCTCATAAATGAGCCATTGAAGCTTGAGAGTTCATTATATAGACTTATTGAATATTTTCATACGTAAATATATATATTTAAATACGCATATACAGAAAGTCTACTGTGTAGCTGCTGCAGTTTTCTATACATTATATCTTATTCGTCATTTAATATTCCTCCATTAGCGAAATTCTCATAGAAATTCATACAAAGACACTTCACGTATAAATGTGCTACTTGCGCGAATGTCTATTCTTCTCCAAGCAATAGTTTTCAAGTTAATTATTTCCAACAAGTATGCTAAATTGCAAAACTAGTTAATTAATATGTTTAACTTTTTCGTTTTCTCAACGGTTGAGTAATATTTTGTGTGTTATCCGCCACAAGCGGGACATGGCCGGAGCCTTGGCACTTATCAACCGACAAAATTAAAAATGCACTCATTTACTTTATACAAACAAAAATGCATACACTTGTGTTGAGGACCTAGTGTGAGTTTATATCATATCAACTTGGTCGCGCAGACGAGTACGTTCGGCGTTGGGATTGGTGAAGATTTCTGTGCAAACCAATCCCAACGTTAAACGTGTGCCCGTGACGACATAGTTTATGCGACATATACTCACACTAGAACCTTAGTTGCTAACGTCGTTAAATGGCATTGTTTATTTTTTACTGATAACGTGTGTTCAAACAATTCGTACTAGTATTTTTTACACTTATCGTAAGTGATTTTTAATGGTTTCTTACTTGCTATTCTATTATTTATGAGTTTAAAAATAGGTGCCACTCATTGTTCGAAATTTGTATTGAGTTTTCAGTCTGTACTGGATAAAATCTGGATATTTAACTAAGGTTTTTTAATATAAGAAAAAAAAGCCTTTCTTATTATTTTGGTTATTATATTAACAGTAAAATCTCTATTATAAAATCATCTACAGGAATAAAAACATTTAAGACAGTTTCAATATAAAGATACCAAAATTAGATAATTTTTCATATTTCTATATTTAATAGCTATAGGTACTTATCCACTACACACATTGTATATTAAATAATGCAATCATAACTTCGCTACAAACAAGGATTAATGTTTATTGCTTTTATAACAGCACTCGACTAATTCCAAGCGGTTTTTAAATATAATACAGTAGTGTGGGAAGTATTAATATAAATAATATTTGAAACCGCTACGTTTAGATTTAGAAAGCTATCAAAATTATATTATCGGTTGAATAACAGATAAATAAACATACATAGAGATTATTTGGGAATAGAAATGAATGAAACACAAAAACATCCAAACCATTCATGCATGCAAATAAATAATGACAGAACCTCTGACGTTGATTCAACTTAGCCCATTTTTATTCCAAATACATACATACATACCAATGTGATTGACAGTTGTTCAGGTTAATCAGTTCAGTTTATTTATGTATTTTTTAATTACTTTGCTTGCCCCTTTATGATATGGGGCGTGATGTTGTATTTGTTTTGTGTTGTATCATTGGAGAAGAATTATAAGTTTACTTTAGTAACGTACAGTTTAGTGTTTAAGTGGTCACTCGATAGATGGCGCTGTTAGGGTTGACTAAATCGCGCAAACGTTTGATTACCGTGGTTACTGTAAATACCGCCGAGGAATATTTTTGTAATGAGCTTTGTAAATCGCAGTTTTGAGATAATACATATTTGTTGGTAACGACAGTGGTATTATTTCTCGCCTCGGAACCCTGATTTCGTTCAACAGTCCTAGAATTATTTCTTAAAGACCCAAAGCCCAACTACGACAAAAAAGGCGCTGAAAAAGTATGTAACAAGATTCTTAGGAAAGATACACATATTCAAGTATAAAAGACGTAGTCGCACGTAACATAGAAACGTACCGATACATTTTAAAAACGCGTGACTTACGATAAACAAACCAACAATCGGAAGAGCTAAATCAATATACGTATTTAAAATATTAACATCCACACTATTAGTGTTCACCTCCATATTTATAAGCAAAAAGAAAAAAATAAAACGAACAGTTGTAATCATAAAATCGTTAAACAATGTGTCTATGCTCAATGCTCGCACATATCGAGTAGTTTTATATCGATTGTCCATCGGACACTTGAGCAAACTTTGTGCAAAACACTCCATTGTGACGTCTGATACCAGACATCATTAAATACGTGGACCGAACAATTGTTGGATGGTTTTTGACAACAATTGATCAGGTTGCAGTGCGGACGGCTAGCCATTCATGTATTATGTTAAATTATTGCTATTTCACGTGTGATATTGGTTTTATCTAGAACAACAAAACTGGGAAGAATAAACTGTTGTATGAGTTAAATCAGTAGAAAGCGAAGCGCTCAAAGCGGTCTTAGGTGATTAGAAACAATCACGGAGGGTAAGCAACGTCGGCGCGGTTGGAACCTAGATGGGTGACCGTTTGTGGCATGATATGTTATGAGAGTTTTCGTGATTCACGGATGACGGGGGTCACGTTAAGCAGTCGGTCCCAGTTGTTATCATAAGAAAACAATCGTGAAGCTTATTTGGAGGCCTTCGGGTAGCTTAAAAACATCCAACAATTACGTGTTCACAACATGTCTTGCCAGCCTCCAACCCGCATTCGGCAAACGTGGGGACGTATGGCCTTAACCCTCTCCTGACAAGAGACCCCAGCCCAGCAGAGGGACATTATGTGTTGTTGAAATGTGGCAGGTGTGGTTTGCAAGACAGTATTTATTTATACACACTTTTAATTTAAAAACAATCTTGCAAGTTAATTAAATCTCAAGATGAACAGTGCAAGAGCTTTGTTGCCAATAAATATATAAGGCCGAATCGACCGAAGCGACACCATGGCCTTACAAGATACCTATATTAAGCCATTCCATCAGGTATAGTAGGTTT
Organism: Phragmatobia fuliginosa; assembly: GCA_932526445.1. Lineage (NCBI taxonomy): Eukaryota > Metazoa > Arthropoda > Insecta > Lepidoptera > Erebidae > Phragmatobia > Phragmatobia fuliginosa. The sequence goes on from OW052058.1 coordinate 25,863,307, forward strand.
AAACACGTTATAAGGATAAAAATAACGATAAATATGATGAATAATAATTGAAACCTTAAAATGACTGTTTTATGGACTTTAACCGGTGGGTGCGTATTTTCTGGTGACGTAGATCAATTACGTATTCGGTTTAAAGGTTGAGGTGTCATAAAGTTGTGCGGTCGACTGTCAGGTGAACTTATTGCGGGCACAGCTGGTAAAATATAATTGCTATTTGTATTACGCGAATAACTTGACATGATGCCGTCTGATACATCGGCACTATGATACATAAAAATTTATGTCATGTAATGTTTGCTTGGCAACGGTTTTGTAGGAGTCTCCATGATCTATCACGATAATGACCCACTGATCCAAGGGTCGTGGTCACCATACTCATCGCGAATGCAGACTGTTCAGTTTGGTGATCTGATGAAAAAAGAAAAATAAATACATATTTCGGATATCGGAAATCTTACACACAACGCCATCTAGTTCCCAAACTAAGCAGTGCTTGTATTATGGGTATTAGACAACTGATATAAATATTAAACAGAATATACCCAAACTCCGAATCAACTATTTGCGGATCACACGTACATTTGGTCCGACCTGGGAATCGAACCCGAGACCTCTTGATCAACAATCTATGAGCTAACCACCAGACCAACTAGGCTTTCAAAAATATCAAACCAATACTTGCATATTATTGTAATTGAAAGTATCAGTACTTGAATCGCGCTATTGAGCGTTACCTGAACACAATGCTTTCAAATTACCATTATTTTATTGTGACAAGGATCTGACGCTAAACGTTGTGATGACATGACCTCACTACTTCCTCATTCCACGATGTGACGGGCTTGAGGAAGTACATTTCTTAAGGTGCTTTTTTAACTGCTGCATTCTTACAAATTGTTTTTTTAACGTGAAATGAAAGCAAGGAAACGAGAAATTCGGTAGAGCAACAAAACATTTGCCAGAATAAATATTTTACTGTTTATTATTTTACTATTTTTTTAATTACAAGTTTTGTTAATATATCATTTTGGCAAATTCCACTCGTGTTTCTGCTTTTATATAGAGTAATACATTCGAGAACAATTAGTCAGATGGAGATCGAACAACTACGGATAATAAAATAGTTACATTTATTGCATTATTAAAAATAAGAAAATTTAAATATCACTATATAATAATCCTGAAATTACCACAAATAAAAATACTATGTTAAATATTATACAACAAAATAAATGAGCTTATTATACTGCAAGAGGGGTTTGCAAAACTCGAATAACATCTAATGATGTTGCTGACTATTATAAAGATCACACAAACATCGATTCTTCACGCAGACTAATATTGATAAATATAAGCCCTGCAGCTTACTAAACCATTAAAATGAATAGCATTGCACATATAAATGTATCTACATATAGAAGAAGCGATAGATCGACCTTATTGTGCGGGGTCGTACACTAGCAGTGACTATTAATTATAACAGCTGGGGGATCGCTATTAGTCATGATAAAGGACTTTCCAATTTATTCCGAAGCAAAGTTATTCTGAAAAAATTAACATAAGTTACACCTTATATTCAGCTATCGACCAGTGAAATTCCCGTCAAAATCGGTCCAACGTTTCAGGGATAATCCGGACTAAAGAGACCGACACACAAAAAATTTAAAAAATACATGTTTATGTACAAACAGATACTTCAATTTCACATATTTTTGGGCATACCGGTGGGTGTAGTTGTAACTGGGCGGGGCGAAGCTTGCCTGTACAAAGTAAGTAAAGCATATTAGACGCTACAATGGAACATACAAACTTACACAGTCTGTCAAAACGAGTACCCTACCTTTTGGATATCCTTAGATACCAGTGTAATTATTGTTATAATACATATTATTTTATGTACAAAACAAATATGTATGTAATGTAAAAAAAAAAATTCATGTACTTATAAAAAAAGAAATAAATAAATAAATATTTCGGCGGACATCTTACACACAACGTCGCCTAGTCCCATAATAAGCAGAGCTTGTGTTATGGGTACTAAACAACTGATTTAAATGCATAAACATACTTTTTTTATAAATGCATACATATTATACATATAAAACACCCAGACCCCGAAACAAATATTTGTGGTTCACATAAATATTTAGTCCGACCCGGGACTCGAACCCGAGACCTCTTGATCAGCAGCCGCATACGCTAACCACTAGACCAACAAGGCAATATTCATGAGCATAACCAGTCGCTTAAACCGTGGAGGGTTTTATGAGAGAGGGGGTCCGCTTATTTAACACACTAATATATCAATAATATCATAATCAACTCTTGTTATAATTAATAATGAGATTAACGTCCTCTCGCTTAGTTCACAGTTATTTTCAGGTTGCGGTAAAACTTTGCTAGTTTCTAGTTTGTTATTACGTATTGAGAGTTTAACCAAACTATTTTCTTAGTTAGATAAGTGCGGAAACTATCTCTGATATGGTTCCGAATTATGTTCGTAGTCTCGCTTATGTATGCCTCATGTAGTACCATTAATCCCACCCACACGGCCGCTAACTGCTGTCGTGACGCCCACGTCTACGTTAGACTCGTCTAGTCGTGTGAGACTGATACAGTTTCGCTGTCATGGAGGCCGCCATCCCAAAAGGCTTTGTCGTTTTTATAAAGACAACTCCCGCATAAGGAATATATATTCTGAGATTGAGATGGATACATCCATATATTAAAAACACACTACACGGCACGGCTGAAAGCGGCGTGACGACCCTTGAACCACTAGGTCTATGTGCATTCGAATTATTATAATTATTTATCTAAGATATGAGTTAACTAATAATAATAACGTGGACACATCTCAGATACAATTGCCTCATCAAATACTAGGCTGACTGCAGTAACTAGATAACTGATATATACACTTATAGATAAATTATCTCGCGCTTATCACATATTCACCTACTTGTATTGCGTGAAATTCAACCCACAATCACTCGTTAACCAACCATTTAACTAATATAATGGTAATCATCACAATTTCAAACCTTATGGTACTTATTGATGAGGAAGACCGGAAGGAAGTCAGCACCTCCAAAGCTATAATTTGCAAGCTTCCTCTATCACGAAATGATATTTCGATACTTATTTCGCCTTTATACAAGGACTTCTCAGTAACGATTCCTAAATATATTTTTAGACTATAAAAAAAATAAAAATAAGGAAAGACGTGAAAATAAAAGTGTTAGAAACGTGCGTACCAATTAGCGTAGCCTTGCTTTCGAGTTGCAGACGCGTTGTCGCGCTCCGGTCAAAGTCACTGCCAACGTGCCAACTCTCGGCGGCATGTAAATAAATGACACATGACAAATCTTACCTTTTTTTACCTACTACGTATTTAGAAACTTCAAGATCAAACTGAAGACTTTTTCTCCAAAAATTAACTTTGTTACTTAAAGAGGAAACTTCTATGGGCGAGCTTACTTACAAGAGAACTCTTGTAAGGAACATTTCAGCAAAAATAGGTACTTTTTCTTTTTATGATTCCGTACCTAGAGGTCGGACGTACGTTTGACTGTCTATCAGCGAGCTTTATCTCATTATAAATGTAATTACAAAATTCATATTAAAATAAATTACAGGGATCGTCATAAAATGGAAAATATTTTTTCACTCGCCTAATATCCCAAATCGTTAGTGGTGTGATTTATATTTTCTTGTTATATTCAAATTAACTACGCGTCATAATGTATAAATAAATTATTATCATCCATTGTTCGGTCCTTGTTGTCATGAACATTTATAGCAATTGTTATTGGGAAGTCAGTGCCCTCAAATTTACTGACAACTAGTTCAACCTTTGACGTTCAGTTTTCCCTTAGGATTGCGGAGGTCCGATGCCAGTCGCTCCGAGGAAAAACTAATATTGAGGTAAAACCGGTTGAACTAGTAGCCAACCCCAAATAATATTGGAAATAAGGCTAGGAAGAACAACATTCATTGTTTAGTGAAAAATAATAAAATAACTACATATAAAACTAATATAACTAAATAAATGTTTAATCGTTTGAATAATTGCAAACTGCATGTAACAAACAGGCAGATCGTTCCTACGTAAAGCTTAGGTATTTGCAAATCGTTGCTGGATATACCACATCGTAAATAGAAAGAACAGATTGCTCTCAGTTTTAATATGGCGAACAAATGAGAATTTATCGTTTCTACAAGTATTTTCTCTTAGTTTTACCGTGAATTTGCATTATCCTTGTGATTAGCATTGTATTGATGTTGGTTCTACGAATGAAGTCATTTATGACGCTATACTTGCATTATCATTGAAAGATCCGCCCACATTTACACGTACTTGTATTTGTATACAATCTGTTTACTGAGACAATTACATTTTAATCCAATTATATAACGAGATGTTTCACAAATCGGCTGCATTTTTACATACTCATAGACAGTCATTCATAAACGTTTATATTTTGGGTGGATATAAGGGTGGAAAAATTAAGGAATATAAAGTTTGTTTGTTTATTTCAACGCAGTAATCTCAGGAATAACTGGTCCTATTTGAAAATTTATTTCAGTGTTAGATAGCCAGCCAATTCAAGTTTCTCAAAAATCATATAACACAGAATTGTTCCCCTTTAAAAGTTCCAAAAAAAAGGTCCGCGACAGCATATATCTATCTTTTAAGGTTGGCTCACTATAACCTTTCTTATTGGAAACAGCATCACGCTACGGGCAATAGAAGTCGCTGACGGGGCTGTTTGGGTCAGCTATAGGCCGACCGTTTATCTGAGTCCTCGCCTGCGGTAACAGGGGGGCGTCGGGGGCGCTTAGTGAGATACACACGAGATGTCCGCCCGCACCTGTCTCAGTCCCCTTCGTCGTCATACCCCCGCGCCCCTGTTACCGCGCATGCGAGGACTCAGATAAACGGTCGGCCTATAGTTATAATGTTATAATAGTTTTTCAGCGGTGCCGTTACCATAAATGCGTTTCTACTTAATTTGAGATCAGACGGCAGTGTGTGAGATGAGTGCGGTTATTATTATTCATTAATAGCTGTTTCCCGCGGTTATTATTGTAGATCGCAAGTAACGACACGGAGCAAAGCTAGTCTGAAAAAATATCCTAAGTTACTCTTTATGTCATCAGCTGTTTGCCAGTGAAAGTCCCTTCAAAATCGGTCCAGCTGTTCAAGAGCCAGACCTAGCAAACAGACATTTTTTTTATGTAATTATAGACAGCTATACTTACTGATTCGTTGGTCTAGTGGTTAGCATATGCCACTGCTAATCAATAGGTCTCGGGTTCAAATCCCGGGTCGGGCCAAAAAGTGTTTTTGGGATTTTCTTAGGAAATTCCTAATAGCTGCCCCGAGTTTGGAAGTTTGGCGGTGATTCACGCCCGTGCCTCGGAGAGCACGTAAAGCCGTCGGTCCCGGTTGTCATGAACATCTATGGCAATCGTTATTGGGAAGTCAGTGCCCTCAAATATACTGACAACTAGTTCAATCTTCGAATTTCAGTTCTCCCTTAGGGTTGCGGAGGTCCGATGCCAGTCGCTCCGTGGAATAACTGAAATTCAGGTAAAACCGGTTGGTATAGTAGCCGACCCCAAATAAACTTGGGAATAATGGCTAGGAAGATGATAGACAGAAATACTTTTATATGCATTAAGGAAAAAAAATATCATATGAAATCACAAACAGAGACTTCAATTTTATATATTTGTATAGATGATACATGCATATTGACATCGGTGATGATTTTTGAAAGTTCATTATGTTTGTGCTCTTTGATAATAAGATTCTGAGAAAAATCTGTAATTTGTTAGATTTGCAATAGAGCTTATTATTTTTCCATTTAAATGCAATATTTTATTCGTTTGTTTTTTACATTATGCATAAAAGATTTAAATCTTAGATGTCCGTGACGTAATATATGATTATAAACACTTTATTCGCAGTATCAGTGCTTCAAACATAGATAGTGCCCATCATATTGAGTCATGTTTAGAGCGAATTTCTTATTTTCCCCTCTCTACAAACAACAGCAGAAAATGCACAATAGTTATGAAAATGTGTGAGTTGCTTTGAATCATCCAAAGTCGTTAAAGAAAATGTTTATTTCTTTCTTACTTCAAAATAAATAAACTTCTATAAGAATAATAAAAAAATATTTCGGTCATCTTACACACAACATCATCTAGTCCCAAACTAAGCAGAGCTTGTGTTATGGGTACTAAACAACTGGTATAAATACATAAACATACTGTTTTTTTTTGTAAATTTGCAAACAACAAATATTTGTTGTTTACACAAATATTTGGTTCGACCCGGGAATCGAACCCGAGACCTCTTGATCAGCAGCCGCATACGTTAACCACTAGACCAACAAGGCAGTCTATGAGTCCCACTTCACATTATCTGCTTATGACAGGCCATTACACGACATAGGGCAAGGAGGTTTTTGTTTACTATACCACACTGGCTGAGCTGGTGGGTATAGGGCTTGTTTCAAGTTTTCCTTCTCAGTCCCTCTTTGCTGTGCAGTTGTCTTGCATAGTTTGCTCTGTTACTGAATGGAGGTAGTGTCACTCCGTATTCGTTCGTCACCACACGGTTGGCTGGTTTAAGCGGTCGCCGCGTCGCGTTCTACTATCGTGTCGTGGTTTCAAATACCACTGTGTGATTCACAAATTGTTGTTCTGATTCTGGGCGTTCTTTTTGTCCGTTTCATCTAAATTTTGTAAAGTTTCCCGCGGTGCTGGATTTTTATTCCTAATGCGGGAGTTGTCTTTTTAAATAAATAAATAAAAGATTTCTATAATATATTCTATAGTTCTATGAGTAAAATACTAGTAAGTTGTCTTCAAATTTTTTTTTCCTGTCTTTTTCGGACATGCAGCACCTAACAGAAGCTCATAATATATTGATTTTGGGGGAAAGGCTGATGTCCGGAAGTGAACTGTTAAACGTTCTTGATGATGATGATGATAATTAAATACTATAAATAGACGGTGAAAAAAGAAATAACTTGTTTTTTAAAAAAATATCGGCCATAATACTCTCCTATTACAAATTACAAACTATTAACGAGGAAATGTATTGTTATATTTCAATGGTGAAATGACATGTTGATGTGATTTCACTATTGAAAAACAAATAGGCATTGTCTTGTTATGTTTATTACCCTTTTCATATTGTGGTCACCGCTATATCTTTAATGACTTGGCAAGTGCATACACAAATACTATCCACTTACAAACATAAGCCACAATAAATGGATTCTTGTGTATGCACAAATTTGCCAGCTCTATATTTATTTATAACTATTTGAAATAAAATAAAATAGAAATTAAAAATATTGTATTGTAAATATATGTTTAAAAATATAGAACGTTTTAAAAAACTAAACAAACTAAAAAGTTTTTTAAACTAAAAAGTAGAAAATAATATTAATGTCATAAAGCGTTGGGCGACGTTATTGAAATATTTTCAGAAAGCACCCCACGCTTTGTTACGTTTACATTATTTTCTACTTTTTAGTTTGAAAGCGTGTTTGTTTAGTTCTTTTATTTTTTTCTAGACTAAAAAAGACTACTTTGTTAAAACTTTTTTTAATTTTTTTTTCAAATTAGTGTATTGTCATCGGTTCTCGATAAATCTACAAAGTTTGAACGAAATCTGACCGTTTAAAATGGGTCAAAATCGCGCCCAAAGGAGTCGGTTACAGATGAAGCTAATATAAAGCGTGTAAAAATGTTTTCTAATGTCGCAAAAAGCAATATCGTTCAGTGCACCTGTGGGTTAGATGGATCAATAGACAATAAACAAATTAAAATAGTAGATAGGTCAGTATGCCTTTGTGATGGTGACACATTTTGTGTCGCGGGGGACTAAACATAAAACGGACACAATGAACACTCAGCTCAGACTCAGAACAACATTTTGTGGATCACACAGTGTTGTCCCACGTGGAATTTGAAGCACTAAGCCAACTGTGCAGTCATTTAATTTATAGCAGACATACCCATTAATTATCTGCACGTGCACACACATCATTCGTAATTAGATACTGGACCTGTTACGTATCATTTTCAGTTTTTTTTTTATCATTTCTTCGAATTATAAAGACTTTACATCTAGAAATTAGCTACTTCTTGTTACTCTGTGATGTTACCACTGACATTGAAATAGAAATGTTCCTACTAGTTCTATTGAACATACCCATTAATTATCTGCACGTGCACACACATCATTCGTAATTAGATACTGGACCTGTTACGTATCATTTTCAGTTTTTTTTTATCATTTCTTCGAATTACTTTATCTAGACAGGTTAATCAACGAATTTTCACTTATCTTTGATCGTTTCCTGCATTCTACACAATATTTTAGCACTCGCAAAAATATCAGATCTTATCATTTTATTTTGCGATTCATAGTAGTGATAGCTCAATTAAACAGGTAGGCTTTGATCTTCGTTCCATTCTTATAAAGTTTTTCAAACGCAACTTCGTGATAAATTTATAGCAAACACCATGCACTAAATAATTGACGAATAATATAAAAATACGAGCTGATGCCAGCGGCTTCGCTTGCGTCCTGGGGGTTTGAAAAATAGATGTTGCCCGATTCGCCGACCTAACCGATATGCACCTGAAATTTCAAGAGAATCGGTCGAGCCGTTTCGGAGGAGTTTACTTACAAACACCATGACACAAGAATTTTATATATTAGATCACGTAGATAAACTCGTAATATTCTAAGAGAATACCAAGATATTTAGGTACCAAAATGTTGCCTCGCTGTAGAGATAGATTGTATTACAATTTCACGGATAACAGATCAGCGTGTGCACGGGAACCGTTATTGGAGGCACCGCGGCCGGCGCCGACGGCCGTCCGCTTCTGACCCACAACGCCCAACCTCGATACGTTTAGATCACAATCTTTTATGCTCCACCTTTTCTAATAAACTATCCTATATGATATTGTTCTTTACCGTTTATTACAATAATTTTAACAAAAAAAAAACCGACTTCAAAGAAAAATTATTCCGAGTATCCAAATCACGACAATTGTGCCTATGATATTTCAGGAGTTCCCTCGATTTCCTTACGATCCCATCACCAGTTCGCGACATGGTGACGATGGGACTACCTGTGAGCTATTGCAATGTTTTTTTTTAAATCGGTTCGTAAACAATGATATTATCGCTGAACATGCACTCAACAAGACGGTTAAAAATCAATGTCCTTTACAGTCGTCATGTCATGGCAAATGGAGAACTATTTTAGCTCAATTTTTTTTACAAATGGTCAGAAAACTAAACATGTATGTATGTACCATGTTGATATGAAAGGGCTCATATCTAAGTTGCTCTAGGTGATTAGAAACAATCCTATCTACCTATCCATACCGTAATCGGTGATGGCGACTCCCTCCTGTTGAACCTGGGTTCTCCCTATGATGGGCTCTGATATGGCTAGCAAAGTCAAACTTAGTTTTAAAAGTTCAGTTGCACTGCGCGTAGAGCTGGCCGTCAGAGTTGAAAGTATAGTGGTGCGAGATCTTGGGTCTGGTTTTAGAAATAATCACCGAGGGCTCGGTCAGTAGCTGGATGGGCGACAGTTAGTCACATAATACTATGAGCAATTTCGTGATTATGAGCTCACGTTAAATAGTCTCGGTTATCATAGGTTTTTTCTATAAAAAAGACAATTCCCGTATTAGAGTTATAAATCCAGTGTCGCGGGGGACTTTACAAACATGTATGAAACGGACACAAAGAACAACCAGACTCAGAACAACAATATGTGAATCATACAGTGACCTCCCATGTGGAATTTGAACCAACGACACTTGGCGCAGTAGAAAACTCGTGGCGACTACTTATGCCACTACACTGGTATTAACATAAAGTACTAGCTGAATTGGTTATAATTGTCATTTTTTGGATAGTCATTTATTTTCACAAATACTTCAGAAGTCATTGACTTAGATGAAGCCGTGTACCAAATAGCCGGTGAATCCAAATTGTTTTCATACTATCGTTTATTCCAGAAAGTTTACTAAGTGAATCTCTGTACTGAATTGTATTTATATTACTAGATGCGCTCTGCACGACCTTGTCCCGCTTGAGAACAACCTTACAAAATAGAAATGTTGTATTGTTTGGGAATGGCGTGCATCGCTCTTGAGAACGGAGCGAGATTGTTAAGGATGCGCAATGGGAGCACTCCGATGATATTATATAAACAAGGCCATGTAACTTGACAACTTAAAGAAATATAAAATTTATATGCAGTAAGAAATAAATATTTAAATAGTTTACACACAACGTCATCTAGTCCCAAACTAAGCAGAGCTTGTGTTATGGGTAACTAGACAATTGATATAAATACATAAACATACTTTTTTTTTGTAAATACATACATATTATACATAGAAAACACCCAGAATCCGAAACATAGATTTGCGTATCACACAAACATTTGTTTCGATCCGGGAATCGAACCCGAGACCTCTTGATCAGCAGCCGCAGTAAGTACTAGACAAACAAGGCAGTCAAATATATATATTTTTTATCATCAACAGCCTATGTGTATAACAACCACTGCTGGCCATGAAAGGAGGCTTTTTATATAAAAGTCATAAAATAGCAAATTGAAATCATCTCACACGATTCAGTTGGTAAAGATATGTTACACCAACAACCCATTACGTCCCACTGCTGGGCTCGGGTCTACTCTCCGGAGAGGGTTAGGGTCTTCAGATGTGTGTTAAACTAAAATTCTTTAAATATGCTAGATAGATTTTAATTGAGAACATCACAACTAACAAATTAATGTGCAAAAGATTTTATGATGTGCAGAATAAGCTTACATAGTGACAATACTAGGTCAGGAACTCAAGTAGGTCGGGTAGAAGGAATGCCATACGTGCAAGCCGCCTCCCTCCCTCCTCCCCTGAAGGCATCGTAGAACACGTCGTTCTTTCTGACACATTCTAAATGTATACCAACAAAATTCCCAAGATGTAATTTAATGACAAGACGTAGATTGTTATTAATTTACTATAAGACATATTGAATCAAGTTTTTTTACACGATTATGGCTAATTTATTGTCACTTTTGATGCAATTTAGGAGTCATGTGTTCACATAAAATTTTTAATTAAAGCGATCTCGTGTATCGGTGATGGTCGGGTAGGTATGCGTGGTCTTGTTCACAATTAAATGGCGTCGTCAGTGTCAATGAACTCAGTTCTGGCAGTCGAGCGCCTCTTGTCTAAAACTACGGGTCTTTATACACTTTTTTGAACATTTATTCAATACATTTTCTTCTTTAGACAATATTACACTTTATTTCTTGAAGGCAAGAGACTTTTTTATCCTGTCAAGCAGACTCACAATAACATTGTATTTTTCAACTTAATAAGCGGTTTGATATGAATATGTTTTAGCTGAGGCTAATTTTAATGTAAAATAATGCGTGGGCTAGCAATATATTTTTGATCAAGACTGACTTGGTAAGAATATGAAAAGGTTAAAAGAGTAATAGAAAACTGAATACGCCTGGTAGCCTATTTTAGGTCTATGGGAACTGTATCATAGATCACTACCTCTCTGAAAGAGGCATCGGAATCCCACGCCATTAGCTACGGACCATAATCACATCTTCAACTTCATCATCCTTGCCCATGTACGCTCAGAAGATTAGCACGATGTTGTGTATATCCTCAACGCAGACTCTTGTTCCTCTCAAATATCAGAAGCATCAGAGCTAAAATATTTTTCATGTAGCTTATCTTATCCGCAACGATAACTTCAAGTATCAGTGTATCCTATTATATTTTCTATACATCAGTTACATAACAAAACGATAAACGAAACGAAAAAACAGCATAGATAATAGCTGTTTCACAGAACTATTCTACAGTAGGAGGGTGTTACAATCACCAGCTACTTAATAAGGCCCATGGTGATAAGACACAGAGCAAGGAACTCTTTATATACGCTGTACCGATAACATTGTTCGGGGCTAGTTTTCGGTACCAATTAATGTAGGTGTTGTATGGAAATAGGAACCGTTAAACACATAAACGATTATTTTAGTAAGTAATTTATTGAATGGATTCGTGTTCCAGAACGGAGTCACGGCAAACATACTGAGTTACAATTGTAAAGTGTTAATGCACACGATCGAATCAATCAATGTCATAGCTAATCGATGTTTTTAACACTGACTTTGTGTTTTTTTATTTTCTATATCAACAATGAGATCATTGTACTCTGTTGAATAAATTTTGTTTTATGAATGTAATTTAAGATTCCAAAGGAGGCTTCCTATATATGAATACTTTAATATCTTTTAACAAGTAATTCTTCAAGTGTGTATCTTAGTGAACTACATCAGTCTCTGGATCGTGCAGTAGCGATTCGAATAGCCAGGTTTCCCGAGTTCTAAGTTTATTATTTCAGATATTTATTGAAATGGGGCTGTAGTACATTACCTGTAAGAAGTATAGTGGGTATGTAGACAGTTGAAATCTCTGTCATAATAGTATCTCCAATCACAGGACTGAATTAAGAATCTAATCTTGATCGCTCGATCTGTGTGGTCTGTGATACTGCCGTTTTAGACTAAAGAGAATTAGAGTAAAGCCATATAATATATAGGTTATATATTTATATATTTTCGTGTTATTTATGTTTTGTTAAATGCGGTCTTATGTGTGTATGTGTCATTTCGCAATAAAATCTGTTGTAAATTCCTTCCGAGTGATTAATGTGTATTTATTTATTTAATAAAATAATATTTATTGTTTAATAATAGTTCGATGATGTTATCTTTATTGTTCTAGATGTGAGTCGTTGGTTTATCTAAATCGATATTAATATATAAGTGTCGTTTCTTGTTTGCAATCGAGTAGGATATCCATTTTATATCTGTCATGTGATTGTTTCATGATACGCTTACATATTATTTCTTTTTATTTCACAATGAGGATTTGATTCGATGCGTCAATTGTTACGTTATAACATGAATTTACTGGAAGTCCAAATAAAGGATAAGCTACACTTTTCTACTGATCTCATTGAAATAAGATAACATGCCTAATGTCCGTGTGGTGACGGATTAAGAATACAAAGTGTCACCACCCCTATTCATTCCATGGGTGTCGTAAGAGGCGACTAAAGGAACAAAATAAGCAACTAACATCACTGAGAAGAGAAGGAAAACTTAAAACAAACCCTTTACCAAACCGTCTGGCCAGCGTGGTATAGTAGGCCAAAACCTCTTTTCAAAGGAGAGGCCTATGTCCAGTAGTGGACTGTTAAAGGCTGATGATGATGATGAACATGCCTAAAGTGACTATTAGGAAGTAAAGAAAACAGTTTATTACAAGACACTTGCATTGAAATCGATATTAATTTAATTAATTATCACCATGACTGTACACATCTCAGCACTATCTGATTTCAAACCAGTTAGAGCAATGGTAGAACATACTTGTATATTTCTAAAAATTATGTTAATACAGACACCCAAACACAAAGCAAATAATTGTGCACCTCACACAATTATTTGTCCCGAATGGAAATCGAACCCATGATCTCGCTTAGCAATCACTAACCACTATACCATCAGGCCCATTGTTAATTAAGTACGTGTCTACGATCTTGGTATTACAATAAAAGAAACAAAAGAAAGTTTACGAGAGTACACAGACTGGAGTCACCCAGTCACACAGTCATCTAGTCCCACAAACTAAGCAGACCTTGTACTATGGGTACTAAACAACTGATATAAAATCGTAAACATTTTTTTTGTACATGATACATACATATTATACATAGAAAAACACCCAGGCTCCGAAACAAATATTTGTGGATCACACAAATATTTGGTCTGACCCGGGAATCGAACCCGAGACCTCTTGATTCAGCAGCCGCATACGCCAACCACTAGACCACCAAGGCGAATAATGTTTGTCACTCACTGCATGCGGCACTATTAGTAAGCTTACATAAGAAATTTGAGAGAAATCTAATCACTTAGATGTCCACTAAAGATTGATGAAGAAAACGAAAATATCACTAATGGTTACTTAACCCTCTCTAAGAGGCCCCTTAAATTTAGGGGATGTTGTTGAAAATGGCTATTACGTTGACAACTAAAATATCCAACTAATTAAACTACAAACCTTTAATACCACACTCAATTTTATTATTTATTCAATCTCGGGTAGAGCCTTTAGCTTTTTTTTTAAATAGAGTTCACTTTCCCTTGAACCAATTGTTAAAAGCCTTATCAGACGTTCGTAGTGTTGGTGCCTTCGGTCAGTTTTCCATTCATGGCTATAATGCGCCGGGCGGATGTTTAGTTTTTAATTAAAATGCTTGCAGTTCCGTTTGTAAATCGTTTTGTTTACTAATCATTGCGAAATGTTAATGTGCGATGTGTTGGATTAGTTGCAGGAAAATGTACTTTACCTCGGAGTGAAGATATAATAAATTACTTTTTTATTTGCTATTTATAAAATATTATGTACTAGATGAATTCCGCGGTGTTACCCTCGTTTATTTTTGTAAATCGCGAATAATGCCGCGAAGAGTTGTGTGTAATTACTAAGTTACTACTTAGCTTTCTAATAGTGAAAGTCCCGATTCCAGAGATTACCCGGAACAAATAGACAAAAATTTAAAATAATGGCTTTTTGGTGTATAACGCATATAATTGCATATAAAAAAACTGTTTATTTGATATTACATACAAAGACTTTTAATTTATTTATTTTTATAGATTTTAATTAAAAGTAAAGGATTGAATATGAGGAATATAATTTAAAATTATTATTAGGAAACTACACAGATATTACTTTCTTAAGCTTCGAAGTCGTTTTCAACCATTATTTTATGTACATCTCCTTTATATAGCTTTACGCCTAATTTGACTTTTTTCTGCATCCAGTCAATTTATCTCTACTTAATCATGACGTCATAACCTTAATAGCATTTGTGGTCTTCTTCGTGAAAGCGTAACAGACAGATTTACTTTAACATTTCTAATATTACCTAGAAGATAAGGATTATACGTGTAATATATAAGGTTATTAGCACGATGGACCATCGTTTGAAGAAATTGACTGACTCAATTGAAACGGTTAGATGTGGATAGTCCACAACCGGCATAGTTGGCTCTCTCTATGGAGCTTTTTTCAGTAGTGGAAGGCAAAACGTTGAATGATAACTTATTTTATCAAAACATTAAGCAATATTAGTGCCATACAACCTTCATAAATAGTTCGGAATAATAAAATGATAAAATGTATTGATACAAAAAAATTCAAAAAAACGATCATTTTCCTAATAATGAAAATTGTTTTCACATTTCATAAGCTGGTAATTGAATTTTTACTTCGCTGTAATCTCCAATTTGCATTCATCTATAAAATTAGACAATGAGAGCGGTCAGCGCTTTACATGAAAGTCCTGTCTAACCGCAGCAGCTCGGTCACGGATCATTTCCTTTTTGCTTTCTCTTCGTAGTCTTCACCACAACCACACGACTACTAAGAATCTACTTATCAAAGATGTTATTGTAAAAGTACTTTGAAAAATGTTGCAATAGCATTTTTATATCATTTTAAAAAAAAAAAACATTTCAATGACGTCTGAAGACTTGTTAAAAATCATCAGCCACTTCTGGATAAAGGCCTCTCCAAATGTACGCCTCGGCTTCTCGCATCCAGATCGTTCAGACTCGGTTTAGTTTTATTCAGACTTGTAAAACGAGTAAAATCCACTAGACGTCAGATGAAAAGACATATCGTCTACAGATGTATATAAATTTTATTTTTTTAAATATGTACAAAAATACATTAAATCAATCAAGAAAACGTCACACACACTAACCATGTATTTGACACACCAATAAAACCATAATAATTTTGTCACTTAGAATTCAAATTCATTATGCTTGAATTTGTACACTGGTTACTATAATGATCGTAGGATTTTTTTTTTAGATTAAATGAATAATTAATTAAACGGGAAATTTGGGTTAGGAAAACTAAAAATTAAAAAGGAATATTTTGACTGCTATAATTACGGTGCCGTATAATTTAGAAAAATTAACAGATATTTTAGTCTGATAAAATTACTAAGATTTCTAATCTACTAAATTTAAAGTAAATTATGTTAAATATTGATGATTTTTTTTTCCATTCTGTACATTTAGGTCGCAAGACGTCTACGATCGTCCTGCTTGATTGCTTCCACATTTAGTTCGAGAGTTGTGAAACAAATTGACAACAAAAAAACTCAGGGTCACTCATTTCCAATTATCAGTAATTGTGATGGTTGCTGTACAAAATTATATACAACTAAATGAGATCAGTAATACATCTTTAGGTCATGAAAGATAGCTGTTGGATATAAAGTTCAATGAAATATTCCGTTGTTATCTTTATTTATATGAACCTGCCAAAGTGACTCTACTCCGCCTGATGGAAAGCATGAGTAGAATCCAAGAGTTGTGGTCAGTGAGATGATACTGCACCATTGGACCACCGGTCTCACAGTCACCAACGAAATGCAAAAGCACTTATGCTAATAGTATCCTATTATATGTAGTAGTTTTTATGTGTTTTCTTTCCCTCTCTCGTGCAATTTGTTGGAAAAAAAAATGTGAAAAGGCATACATGCGAGTAATAGGAAGCTAGGGGAACTAACCCGGCTTTCCCGGCGCTCAATGGTTAAATGAAGTATGATTTATTCAATGATCAAGAGGTCTCGGGTTCGATTCCCGGGTCAGATCAAATATTTGTGTGATCCACGAATATTTGTTTCGGAGTCTGGGTGTTTTTCTATGTATAATATGTATGTATTTACAAAAAAAGTATGTTTATGTATTTATATCAGTTGTTTAGTACCCATAACACAAGCTCTGCTTACTTTGGGACTAGATGATGTTGTGTGTAAGATGTCCAAATATATATTTATTTATTCAATGAGCGCCTTGTGCCAGACGTCAAATATAGAACACTAGCTGACCCCGTGAACTTCGTACCGCCTGACAGTCGAATCAAAGTCACTCAATTGTTTTGCATTCTCGGAACCCCTCCAATAAAACTTATCAGATATTGTTTTATTTTTTTTCCTAAGAACCATCTTCGTACTTCAAGGAATATTTATAAAAAAAGAATTAGCGAAATCAGTCCAACCGTTCACGCGTGATGGCGTGACCAAGGGAAATAGAGATCTATTTATATATATAGATTAGAACGTCAAATTAGAACGTTCTGGTCACTGGAGGTCTCAATTGGATTCAATAATATGAAAAACCATTAAGTTGAGAAAGTGGTGTAGGTACAAACATTGTGCTACGAAACTCAAGGGTGGGTCAATCAGCAGCTTGTTTGTGATATTAATCAAGAATTTTCCCTTAGTTGGTCGAGTAGAAAATGACTTTGTATTCCGTGGAGATATTTTAAGAACCAGACATTCACCAAGTATAGCCTTCACATCATACATCATCTAGGTTTCAGATTCAGATCAGTCACCCACACTTGGTTGCACAAGCTATTAGATTGTATGTAGAAATTACAAGGCATGTGTTAATAGTCATTAGACAACAATACATTGTGCGGGCGTTATTACTTTTGTGACGTTACATAAAATTATACACTATACATTGAACGTGTTGTTGTCTTATACACTAGCAACAAAGAACAATGCAAGCATTGGAAATTACCAGGACATTTTCTTTCTGTAATTTTTTTAAACATGGTTCTTATGTAATTTTTTGACAATAAATTTACTTATTAACTATGATTGTTTGGTTACTACCAACTATGTGTGTATAAAAGTCACCAATTTTCTCTCTATACCGGTGTATTTCCTCTAGTTTTTGCGATCGCTTCCCAAAAATAATTACCATTTATGACCTTTAGAGAAGTAATAATAAGCATACAGATAAATAATATGTGTCTGTTAAACAACTGCCACTCGCATCTCGTAATTGTAAGATAAGTATATAAATATTACGTAATGTATGGTTAGGTATCATCGCGTTCACAACTCTTTATATCGATAACAATATAAAATATTATCAGACTTAATATTACTGAATATTAAGCTATATTAGGACAAACAATATAATGTACATGTAACATACATAGTAGACTAGGCAGAACTTGAACATCAGATATACCAGGTCTCCTTAGGTGAAATATGAATGAGAATGTTTTCATCATATAGAACTGTGTAATACATTTGCTTTAAATGAGAAATGCTGTGACACATACATAAATCTTCTAGATTGCACATGATATTTGTTTGAGACGTCATTTATTGATTATATAAATCTTTCAAACGTGCGTGGGTGGAGCGTGTCGTCAAATTTATTTTGTCTTTTCATAACAAACGTCATTCAGATATCTGATAAGATGTGGGAGAAGCTTAACTTTACCGGCACTTTAAACGATATATGTGACGTGAAAAGTAGAAGAATTGGGTATAGAAATCGTCCGTCAAGCAAAGTTTCAAAAACAAAATGTCTAGAAAGAAATGATGCCATAAAGTAAATACGAGTATTTTGTGAAAATAAACAATTTAAATAATGATTCATTTAAATAAATAACAAAAAGATTTTAATATCACACCAAATGTTCTACAAATATTTGCCAAATAATGTGGCAAATAAAAAGAGGCTCTCGTTATTCTTGTTTTGTTCGCGATTGTTGATTTAGGACCCTAGAAATCGTCGCACTGGATTGCCCTGTATATGTATATTGAAATTAGGTTAAGAAAATAAGGTGGATCGTGTTTCTGACATCGCTGTGTGGAAAAGGAGCTCATCTTATATTTTATCTGCTTTTGATGATCTAATTACTTGCAAAAGTATTTTTTAAATGTTATGTAATAGTGAAAAGTATTTTTTTATTTTTTTCAACGCCTCTATACTAGAATTAGACCTGTGTCCAGCAGAGACCTGTTAAAGGGATCATGATGATGAAAATTATAGTGACACCCTATAATTTTTTGATGCATGTTACCTTTAAAATAAAAACCAAGTACAAAGAAGAGAATACATGTAGTTAAATATTTATTTATCCCCAGATTAATAGAGATTTACATTCTAGCCCAGCAGATCAATCTCGGGATTCCCCGACTTCTACATCCAAACCTCAGTTGTTCATTAGCTCTAATTATATCTCCTATTGATCTCATAAATGAGATCACGAAATCAGATACAGCATTTGTGTGTTTAACAGTACATTGTTGTATTTGTGAGAGTCATCGTCTGCGATCATTATTTCGACGGTGACTGTCGTGTGACCATCCATTATTTGGTACTCAGTCATTCAGTTTGCTAAAACTGCTTATCGCTCGACCGGCTGCAAGATTGATGTAATTTTTTATCTTGTAATGAAACCTATTTAGAACCAAGACACCGATGGCGATTGTACACCAATGGTTAGTTAAGACGCGTTTTTGCTCTGCTTTTTGTCCTTCGATTATGGCGACGGTAATATGTTTGCTTCACTTTTTATGTCAAACACTGACCATAGTGTTTTATCTTTATGTTTTTCACACTTGATTCTATGAAAGAATAAGTAAAGGTATATGAAACGTTCATATTTTAAGAATTATAATTTAGTAGATAAGGGTTAGTGAGGGAATGAAAGTAAGGTGCTAACCCACTGACTTTCAGTGGAAAAATGTTCTTTAGAACTAGTCTAAATGTTGCCACACCATGTTGAAATCCAATGTCGTGTGTTGCAAGCTCGATAAATACGTGTTCCTACAGACATGTGGCCAGGTGTATCTTATTATTATACACGCTTGAATAACTTTGGCTCCCTTCAATTAACGCGACATACAAAAACGTGCTTTTAATGCAAGGGGTTGGTCGTGACCGGTGGTGCCACCACCATCGTTGTCAGTGGACGGTTGTATAAAGAAGGGTGGATGGAAGCAAGTCAATAGTCGAAATCTACTCTTTTACGAGTACATTTATGAAGCGACTTTTCGATGTTTTACTTTGAGGTTGCAAGATAGAACCAAAGGTATTGCGTGCCTAGTAATAAATTAGCATATTTTTCTTGTGTTGGACAGTCGTTCTATAAAATTCTATGGTCATATGCAGAAGAGTATGTAAGTAAGAAATTCCTAATAGGTATAATTATTGCTTTTACAAATAACTTGTTACATTTTTTGTAAACTTGCGCATGCGCAATGTATGACTTTGGCTTGTTGTCGTCTCATTCAGTGAGATAATTATTGTAATCAAACGTTTGATACTTGCACGCACGCCACTTGATAATTGGTTGACGATTATGCACATTAATAGCATTATGATTGAGTTTCTAATAAATTAAGTATATTTATAGAACGCAACGCTCAAAAATATTTTCCATGTACTGTAAACTTTAACATTGAAAATGGTTTGAACGAAAAATAAAATGAACTATTAATAAATTTGTGTGAACAAAATCACGTTGAGTCAATTCTAACGATAGTGCGCGAAATAACACTATGTATAGCAATCAAATACATATAACGGTCACAACACAATACACATTAAGTACATATTTTACGTTTACCATGGCAAAGTAAAGAACTAATATCAACATTACCATTACAGTACATTGTTTGGATAACTATCTACCGTTACGTTATCGACTTGTATTACGAAAGCGTTTTTTAACTGTCGCACAGATCGGTTTATGTGTAATCGATGTTCTTGTAGGCCAGTCTCGGTAAAGCACGGCATCGATTTGCCCCACCTCGCCACGCACGCTGTGCGCTGATTACGTCACACTGTGTCTGTCGTCAAATAGATCACAGGGGTAATCAACACTTAGAACTTACAGTGTTTGTTCATTCCATGTTACGACTACTAATAATAAATACAAAATCTTTGATAATGTTTGTTACAGATGTTAGTTTATAGTTAGATGTTATATTATATTACGCATATTCTCCAGTGAATATTCAATTAGAGAAGTAAGCGACTGATCTTGATTTACTTGTTATTAAAGTATTGAAATCATTCTAGAATGAATATAGTACTTATATGTAACTAATTTGAAAACTACTACGTAACCAGAGATCAATGCAAAAAATAATCTTGTATCTTATTTGATTATTAAGCTGAGAGAATATTTACGATTGATCGATCAATAGACCTATAAAACATTGAAATGTTTAGTAGAACGATGTATGTACATTGTTTTTATATGTTTAGTAACTTATTGTTAGTCGAATTTTACAACGTGAGTGTATGCATTTATCATGTATGTTCATAGGTACATGATACGTATGTATTAAAATAAGCTAACGTCTATATTCCTCAAGGGCTGGTCGCCTATATAATTGTAGTTCTAATTAATAATATTTTACGAGCCAATTGCCGTTAACCAGATACATAAGGGATTGTGTGGAAAATTGGCATTATATTGAGGCCAAACTCGTTTTATTACTCACTTCATGGCTCGAATTTTATTAATGTTATTGTGACAAAAATAATAATCTTATAACGAGGTAAGCCTAATGTGGTATCCTACCAACTAAGTTGTTACATATAGATTGATATTCCTCCATTAATTCAGTTTTTTCACATTACGTGATGGATAATAGTAAATTGTATTATAATGATTGGTAGCTCATGCAAACGAGAAGGTATAAATGAAGGATACACAATCCAATTTTGCATTTAAATGTTTCCCGGGAGAATTTGTAGGTTGAGGTCTTAATTAAAATGAGTAATCTAAATACATAGTCCACCAATGACTACCTGTATAATTAACGCGTTACCTTTGAAAGGAATTTGGTAAACATAATTCATGCGAAATTCAAGCACTGTTATAACCATTCTAAATCCTCAGTTTTGTAATATTGGAGGTTCTTCACATCAGCAGTTGATGTCATCAGAATTCCCCATAGTTATTATTAGCTTAAAAGAAGACATCTGATACGAGAACGGACACGCTAACCTCTTTTTTGTTATTTATGGCAAATTAACCAAACCATGAAAACGAATGCTGATAGGTGTAAGAATTCCAGAAGTCAGCCGTGAATATATTAATAGGTAGAGAGATTTTCAACATTCCTGAATCCTACATCTGGCATCTGATACAAGCGCCAGTGGCAGTAACCATGTGAATTGAGAAAAATATATTTTTGAATGTGTGTTGTCAGTCTGTTAGTTAGATGCGGTATTTGTACGACAATGGCACTACACATTAGTTGGTATTTTGGCGCTGATGCAGATTTGCATATTATCTGACTCGATATGGCGCCGACGACGCCGACAACCCACATACTTAAAATTCTATGTATGATCATGTTTATGCAAATTAATACATGGACACACGAAAATTGCCTCCGACGATAAACACTAATCGAAGGCTGAAAATGTTTTTATGTAGATTTAATTAACCCTTTTGTAAATGTGTATCATCAACAAATTTTTAATCGGCTGTTTAAAGTAAAATTATACTAGTTAACTTTCTAATTTACTCGCATGTACCGAATTGGCAAGGTATGTATTATCAGGTACGTCCTTTACAGGAAGACACCAACCAGTCAGGAAAAGTTTTACGCCCTGAGGAAAATTAATTACACATTGTTTTCATTTTATAGTAGGGCCATCTTCCAAGTAAGGTTTAGGCCATCAAGTCATTGACTACCTATTATACAATACCAGCTGCGCCCCGCGCTGTTACCCGCGTATATCAAGCAATGATATGGTTGCCACGCAAGTGTGATAAGCATAGCAACATTTGTGTGATAAGCATAGCAACAAAGTGATACATTTTGACATTTTACGATTTATGTATTTTTATAATCACCTAGTTTTCGCCCGTGTATCTCGATTATTGCAGTAAAAAGTAGCCAATGTGTTATTCTGATATATAAGCTATATTACTGTCAAGTTTCATCCAAATCCATTCAGTAGTTTTTGCGTGAAAGAGGAACAAACATACACACATGCATACTCACAAACTTTCGCGTTTATAATATTAGTAGGATTAGCTATATATAACTAAATTTATTTTCCCCGTAGAAATTATGAGAATAGTACTTTTCTTAGGCAAAAAATAATTTTGCTAAATATAGCTTAATTTATCAGTAGTGGGATCTATAGTACCTTGATGCGTCAAGGTGATGTTGAAGAAGCCTCAATGTTGGCACCAGGCCAAAATACCACGAACTAACACGTCTATAATAGATAGCTGCTTTATCTCCATCTGTTGTGAACTCTACGTTTATTGCTCCCTTCAATATGTATCGGTATGCGTAAACACATTTCGTCAAAGTCATGTCTATAGTTTGTATACATTGCTTGCTCTATACTATGAGATCATAAACAGGGAAAAATAATATTGTACCCTGATCTTTTACATTTCAAAGTGATTAAATTAGTACAGGTTCATAGGTGAGACGTAAAATTAATTGTATATTGTGTGGGTCGAGATTGATGCGAACTGCGAACGGGCGCGTGCGCACCAGGTTAATAAGGGGTCACGCAAGGCCACAAAATTGTCTTAATTTAATTATTTGATTTTCCTCTAGACGATTTTTATAATACATCCTCTGAATTGATTTCAAGGGAGTAATAAATTAAAAGCCGACCGTTTCTAATGGACCAGTTTATTTGAACACAGATTGATATTGAAAGCGCGCATACCTGAGTCAAGGTCGGCAGTTGATGCGAGTTTTGTACTCTTATAGAGTCAGATCCAGTTATAGCAGTTATGTGCTGTGTGTATTCTATCAACATCTACCGTAATCAAGTTTTTAAATTAGTTTCTTCTTGAATGATGTAGCTAATGTAATGAACCGATGTAAGAAAATATATTGACATTTGCCGGCACATTAATCGGCATACCTGAATGTGGGCCAATGTACCTAGGAAACCTTTCTTATATTATAACTGAATTTCTTACGAACTGTATACAACTTAGTTGTATAGTTATGAATATATTAATTTTAAAGACAATGTGCCTGGGTTAGTGTTGGTAAACTAAATTACTAATTAAAAAGAGTGTAAATTACTGGTGTTTTATGAGGCAAAACCGATTTTAATAAATAGAAGAATATGAAAACATATTCCATTTTATTGTTTGTAAACCTATTCTTAATTTCATGTTTTCTTTTTTATATTTAAGCCTACCAAAGTGACTCTACTCTGCCTGATGGAAAGCATGAGTAGAATCCAGGAGTAGGGGTCATTGTGAGTGTAGGCAGTGCAGCATAGTGACCCATACCATGGCGGCCTGGTAAGATAATTCAGGCCTCCAGGTGCCGGGAGAATACTGCAGAATTATTGGGCCTCCGGTCTCACACTCTCCAACGAATTATGACGGCATGAATGCTGTCATAATTAGTATGGTCTTCTGTGTGAAGGTAGTACGGTCGAAATGGGTGCGTGCCATGCGTGCTGAAACCTTTAATGGTTTTTTTGATTTATAACATATGAATAAGCCCGTTTAAACATAACCAACGTTATCTTTATTTATGTTGCTATAATTATACTGTTATCTTTAAAGTGACGTGTCATTTTGTTTCAGGGAATGTGAGAAGTTTGATTCTCTGTGGAGTTTGGTGGAACTGGCAATGTTCCATCCTACGATAGTACGGCCTCTTGCCAAACATGTGAGTAACATTTTTATTTACATTACTCCCACCAGTTTCTAACTCCCTAGTACTTATTGGGCATATATGTGTGTATGATTGCCAGCCAACTAAAATTGACCGTGACTTTTGTTGTGTAGCAAAGAACAATGCCCATTTTCGGCCTAATTTTCGAACTCGTGGACAGCAAACTAGACTATTATTTAGTTGTTAGATAATTATTGTATATTAAAACATAATTTATAGATTATACTAAAGTCCAGGAAAGAAACTTATTCAAAATGTATATTTAAAAAGATGTTCTAATGTCCTGAACTATAAACGTGTAATAGATAAAAAATTAATCAATATTATCCCTACTCATATTATTAATGTGAAGATAAGTTTGTTTGTTACGCTTTCATGCGAAAACTACTCAACCGATCCTCATGAAACTTTGTACACATATTTTTTGAGGTATTAGAAGTAATATAGGATACTTTTTATTAAAAAAAATATATTTTTTTATGAAAAATTAAAAAAAATACATAACCGAGATACACGCGGGCAGAGCCGCGGGCGAAAGCTAGTTTGTAATAAGTCAAAATGACAACACTTTATTGCGATTAGTAAATGTCATCCAACTATGTCCTTTTTCGCTCGCGTGAATTGTTACTGATTTTCTGTCTTTGGGTTTCTATAACAACTTTTGACTTTTCAACAACCAAATAAAATTATTGCCCAAGCTTGTACAGTAGTCTAACACTGTAAACTGTTCCTCTTAAGATGGAAGATCAACGGTGTAGTAACTGCAGTTTATATATATCCATGATGCAAAGGCATTCTGTGGAATCCGAAGATTCTTAATTTATTACAGCAATGGGTTGCTCCGCAACAGGTATGAAAACTTTCGTAACATTAACCATTTTCTTACAACTATGCATTAGAATCAGAAACACTTACTAATCTGGTGTTATTCATTGTTCTAGGCTACTGTAAATAGCCTCTTATGATACAATTGCTGAATGAAATTGCTGAGTGATTGAAAATAATTTGAATCGAAGAAGATCACAGTTTGTGAACATTACTGTTGTCTCTGATAACCTTAGTGACTTTCCATGTCTGTCCATAAATGAATTAATATTAATTGCTTGTAGAACTTATCAAATAAAGCAAAGTAAGTCTTATTATGGAGAACACATCAGAGCTAGTGGTACATACAGTGTTGAAGTATGTAGAGAGACGAATAATACTCTGCCGGGAGAGTTCTTAGAAAATAATTGTTGGCAAATTCAAAGTAGGCATATAGGTAGATAAATATATTTTGTATATATTTTGATCAATAATAATAACTACGGGAGACAAGCAATACAACAATATTATTGTAACTGTATTATAGGAAAGAGTACAGTTGGTTGTTGAGCACATATAATGACTATTATTTGGTACGTTGGTTGGGCCCGATTTGAAAGAAATGTAGTGCCTCCTGCTCAATTTCTGGACGAAGTTCTGTGTCATTTTGATAATGAATATAATATATAGAAGACAACTGAAAACACTGTATTATTTATTGTCCTTAGCCATCATTCCCTTACTATGACTTATAGTACATTTTTTTTTACTCAAAACAACGAAACAACGCTGTACTATAACTAAGATACATCAGTAAAAGCATAACCGAGTTTTTTTTTTTTTGAGGTTATAAAAGTACTTTAAAAAAAAGTATGAATGTGGCAGACCTCTAATCAACCTCAATTTTTTAGTTAAATGCTCATTTATCTAATGCAAAAACAGGTAGTACGATTTTTGACTGTCCATTTCCAGGCCGGCGGCAGTATGGAGAGTGGGCATTGTTCTTTTTAAATATACATCAAATTAGACTGGAACTTCGAATTGGCGAAAAACGTGCAATATAATAAGAATTCAGTTTTATACAAGTAGTCATCAATACAGTAGCTAAGTTAAATTGACCGCCAGACAACGCACGGCCGACACTACTGGGCGCAGGAAACTGAAATTTAGAATGTGTGTTCCTCGAGGAGCGTAAAATTCCATACTTAAGAGGGTGATAAATGCAATCGAAGTTATACATTAGAATAACACGTAGGCGAAGTCGCGGACAATAGTTAGTATAATATATTCTCCTATTCGCCTGAGTTTTCAAGTTTTACCAAGAGAAGTAAAAGTGGTGATACACCACATTTTTTATCCTTCACCATACGGACCTAACCGACTACAAATACGATTATCAAATATGCATCTTTTGGTCGTGTGTATAGTTATATAATTTGTTTGGCAAGCTGTGCACTATAAATTAGTATTGAACAGATATCATTTTTTTTACCATGAAAAACATACATATTATATAACAATAATGCCATTGGATTCATTCCAGTTGTTCTTGAGGAGGTTGTCAATTCGTCGGAATCTTTTTTTTTGTATGTTCAGTGATAATTTCGTCGTTTATGAACCGATTTCAAATTTAATTTTTATTGCATTGGAATTGGCAAAGCTTTTGGTGGTCCCATCGTCACCATGTCGGAATCTGGTGATGGGATCCCATGGAAATCGAGGGGATACCTCAAATATCATAGGCACAATTGTCGCGATTTGTTTACTCGGAATAGTTTTTCTTTGAAGTCGGTTTTTTTGTTAAAATTATAAATCATATATATTTTGTTTCATAATTTTTGAGTTTATATGCTAAATGCTCTGAAATGTGATGAATCACAGCGTTTTGGCAAGCTAACGCTAAGTGCACACTGGTCGGTAACTATGTCACAATCACAATTGCAACAGTAACGGGAATAATAGTGCACTTAACGAACATGTGCGATTCTGTTATGCGCACAGCATCCCAAATTGCGTCTGCGTGCTTGTCACTCATCGGTTTGAGTCCAACTTACGTCATTATATTTGACAGCTGAAATTTTCCGTTATGCACAAAATTCCATTTCTTTTTCGTCTCTAACAAGTACACTGTATATGTGTTATCTGACGTCACCGTGTCTGCGAGATAAATACACAAAACTAATCCCAGTGTTGAGAACTAATCTCACATGTCTTTGCTCATCTTCTAGATACCAGGATTATCTTACAATTAGCCGGTTCAAGTTGAATCACTTTTGATGTGTTTGTACAGTGCTAAGTGTCCTTGCGCGTTGAAAACTACCTAGTGTACAGAACTACAGACAGTCACGCGGGAATCGTGCTCGTGCGCACACGTATCGTATTGTTGCGCTCACGACGATTACAGTTCGTAATACATATCATTGTGACGGAGTTTATATTGATTTTCGATTTTTGTACTCTACTGTGACGTGACATCCGTTAGTATTTTAATAAATATTACAAACAATTTGTGTGCTTTGCAAATTCTAATAATTGTTTTATTGCTGTTTTATGAGTGTTTAATGACCGTTTCACGTTTGGAAACACGAGTATTGAGTGGTAAATGGGTGCCATAATAAGGCTTCTTTATGGCCAGATAATCTTGCAGATGTGTGCAATGTTGCAGTTTGAATTAGTTTTTTATGGTTTCAATAATGTTTTAGTGTCATAAACATGTCTAAAGTCGACAACACAGATGCTGGGCCGTGGTTGCGCTTCACACAGAACATGAGCAGATATGTTTTGATAATATGTCTGTCATGTTTAACTATGGCAATTTATTTCTAAACTTGTAGTGTTACAATAACGGTGGAACAGAGCACCGAATGTAAATAATAGTAACGAACGAACGTCTAATGGAGGTTTATTTTGGAAACGCGCAACTAGAGTCATTTATATAAAATGAAAACGTTTTGAAAATACCTGGAAAGACCTCCTTTAAATAAAAGCTTTCAGATTTTGTTTTTGTAACTTGACCATATCACACAAATACACGCAGTCGTATGGTCCCAAACAAGGCATAATCTGTGCCGTGGTACCAAAACCTAGACATACGAGTACATATAAGAAAAAAAAATTGACAATTATTTTTCAATACACTCAAAATACACTTATTTCTCAGATTTTTGTCAGGATTTAAATATATGTTCCTACTTGCGCATGCGCATCTTTTTGTCAATAAGATTGTGCTCAGTTTTTTCAGCGATATTCGTATTGGTATGATAGACTTGGAGTGATGCAATTTGAAGTGGTGACCTAAATCGATGCACCAGTCGCGAATTCATTATAATATGATTTCGTAATATATAGAATTTAATATTAATTATTATTTACAATTTTTCAACATCTTCAAAAGATTTTGACTAATCATTATCAGATTTCGTGAATTCGCAAGCGCATTATTTAATAAATTAGAAAAAGCGCATAACTGTTTATGCAAAAATATTCAATTTCCATGCAAATATATTGCTTCGTAATAAGTACATATTAGATTTTGTAAATTATGAAACTGCATTTGATTGGAGACATCAGATAGCGCGTTACCAAATGAATTATATTATTTCTGTTTATTTAATTATTGCACACGGATTCAAACACAACTCTGCCAATCCTACTAATATTATAAACGCGAAAGTATGTATGTATGTTTGTCGCTCTTTGACGCAAAAACTACTGAATGGATTTTGATGAAACTTCACAATAATATAGCTTACAGAATAACACATAGGCAAAAGCTAGTAATGATATAAATGCTATGGAGAGTACCGTACTACAGTACAAACTTTATTCTAAATATTTTTGAAAATGAATGAATTTTAGCAAAAAAAAACTTTAACAAAATAGTGATTTTATCTAGAATATATTCTAAATCAATTTAGTATAATATATTAGGTTATAAGCTGGACGCAAGAATATGTAATTAATAATTTACTTTTTAGTTATAGTAAAATGAAAGTCATCGATGTAGTGGAAGCCAATTACATTAAACTATAACACCAATGATTTTAGCGTTTTTACATAACAAACTATTATTTACCCTGAGTTTTCACTTTGGGATAACG
Source organism: Phragmatobia fuliginosa (assembly GCA_932526445.1). NCBI lineage: Eukaryota > Metazoa > Arthropoda > Insecta > Lepidoptera > Erebidae > Phragmatobia > Phragmatobia fuliginosa. The sequence continues at coordinate 25,892,902 of OW052058.1, forward strand.
TATCAACCTTGACAGATATGCCAAACATTTCGGTTTGCAACATTCTCTTTATGGATAATAAATCTATACACATATATGTATTATATGTACAAATAAATATCACCTTCCTAGCCTTATTCCCAAGTTTATTTGGGGTCGGCTACTAGTTCAACCGGTTTTACCTGAATTTCAGTTTTTCCACGGAGCGACTGGTATCGGACCTCCGCAACCCTAAGGGAGAACTGAAATTCGAAGATTGAACTAGTTATCAGTATATTTGAGGGCACTGACTTCCCAATAACGATTGCCATAGATGTTCATGACAACCGGGACCGACGGCTTTACGTGCTCTCCGAGGCACGGGCGTGAATCACCGCCAAACTTCCAAACTCCGGGCAGCTATTAGGAATTTCCTAAGAAAATCCCAAAAACACTTTTTGGCCCGACCCGGGATTTGAACCCGAGACTTCTTGATTAGCAGTCGCATACGCTAACCACTAGACCAACGAGGCAGTTATGAAAATGCAATGCTGTTATATTATGTACAAATAAATAAAATTTAAATACATACCTGTTTTCCGTGTGGTGACGGATTAAGAATACAGAGTGTCACCACCCCTATTCATCCCGCGGGTGTCGTAAAAGGTGACGAAGGGATAAACTACGCAAGACAACATCAATGCAAAGAGAAGGAAAACTTAAAACCAACCCTTTTTTTTTTGATGATTGATAATGATGATGATGAAATACCTGTATGTAATATAAAATGTAACTGGTTTTTACTAAATATGTATAAAAGTAAATATGGTTACAAGAAATAAGCAGCTTTTAATTTTTTGTCTTTCTTTCTTTCTTTTATCTTTCTCTGTCTGTTTGTTTCGGGTAATCTCAGGAACGGCTCTACCAATATTAACGGGATTTTCACTGACATAAAGCTGATAATTTAAGGAGTTACTTAGACTAATTTTTTAGACATGCTTCGCACCGCAGCGTTACTCACGATTTACATGAATTACCGCGCGTAATACTTCGGGGGTTAGCTAGTTACTATCAAGTATGACATAAAAAGTAATCTTGAAACTAAAGTAAAGAGGTTAGATTAGTTATTACATATTATGATATAAACTTTAAACAATATCTTTGTTGCGAAACTAGAAGATACTGGTTGACCTTCAACGACTGAGTCGCCGATAAAGTCGGTCCACACTACTTTTTATTACGACCAAAAACTTAATACAAATTTTGCAGATAAAAATAGCCCACTATCGGGAGTCATCGTCTCACCGCACGTTAGGGGTCGTCCATTAATTACGCAAGGCTTGAACGGGGGAGGGGGTTTGGCAAAAATCACAATTTATCATAAGGGGGGGACTCGGATGTAGTTTAAGATATAACATGTATTTATTTTTTTCTGCAAATTTTCGCATTTCTTTCATTATCTTTAAGTCAGTCAACCTGCGACCTTTCTACCTCTGAACGTAATTTTTGTGGTCTTTAATTATAGTATAATCTATAATAAAATTAGTTGAAACCCCTAACTGTATTTTATCAATAGGTATTTAAAAAAAAATAAGATTCTTTGTAGGTACTAAAAAATACACGTGATATAGGAGGGGGGGGGGAGGGTAGTCTTAAACCTCACCATGTATCACCAAGGGGGAGGGGGGTTGAAAAATGCCCAAAAAAAGATCACTTGATTAATGGACGCCCCTGAACCGAAAACATTAAGATTTTTGAAGGTCCTAAAAACTACATGTGCTTTGGGGGGGGTTATATTAGAGGAGGGAGGGGTTTAAAACCATCACATGATTAATGGACGGTCCCTTACATTCGGTCGTATTGTCCAAAAGCTTTTTTCTTCTTTATCTTAATGTGCTGAACCATAATTTTCTGTTGCAGACTAATGACTCCGGCAGCTATGCGACTGGTGGGCGACTACCGATATACCGCACCGAAGTCAACTACAAAATAACCAGTCAACTTAGATAGGCGTTTTGTATATTTTTTCACATTTTATACACACGTTGATGGATAACTGATGTGAAGTGAAGTGTAGTGCAAGTGGAGTGAAGTGACTGAACAGTGTTGTGAGGTGTTGTCTGACAGAGTGCGGGCCGGCGGCGCGGGGCCTGATGTTGGCGTCATGGCCTTCATGACAAAGAAAAAGCGATACAAGTTTGGGGTGCAGTGCTGCTTGGAGGAGCTCACAGAGGTGCCATTCGTCTCCGCGGTGCTATTTGCCAAGGTTCGCTTGCTCGACGGTGGCAATTTCCAAGATCATTCTAGCAGGTCAGTTTACTTTTTATTGCTACCATTATCCTCACTTATAAATGCGCAAGTAACTCGGTCTGTCTGTCGACATGTCGAAACAGACTTAAATGAAATTTGGTACATAGATAGTCTGAGGCTGAGGAAGGATATACACGCGGGCGTAGCTGCAGGCGTAAGCTAGTGTGTTGAAAAGTTCATGGCAAACAACTTATCAGGCATAAAGCTTTTTTTTCTTTTATTGTAACAGGATTTTTGGATTTGGATAAAAACTATGATCTTCCAATATTACGGGTTATGTCTATTTATTCGTATGACTTATACCATTAAAAATTCTTACAACCAGTTATTCTTTAAATGCGACTATTTGGATTCCTTTATGGCAAAGATATGCTAATATGGCGGCAATAAATGTAATGAATATAATTTTATTTTCGCTCATTTTCTATTGTTTGGCGAATTTTTATTGAGCTAAGTTCTCAAACAGTCTCACGATAACTGAACGCATGCAAGCAATTGTCGTGGATCTCCTCACAATAGTGACACATGAGTGACACGGTTGCGTTACGTGGCACTTCCTATCTTTGTTCGCCTTTCCCTTAATAACATTAAAGTTTATGTATTAAATGTAATATCTTTCTTATGTATACAAATAGAACCTCCTTAAATAAATTATAATAAATATTTTGGACCTGTAACACACAACGCCGTCTAAGCTAGATAGCGTTGTGCAAATTAAGCAGAGCTTGTACTGTGAAACCTAGATTAACTGATAGATTATGTACTTACTTAAATACCCTTTTTTTGTAGTACATACATATTACAGATAGAAAACACCCAAATTGAGAAACGAATTTGACTGCCTTGTTGGTCTAGTGGTTAGCGTATGCGGCTGCTGATCAATAGGTCTCGGGTTCGATTCCCGGGTCAGACCAAATATTTGTGTGATCCACATATATTTGTTTCGGAGTCTGGGTGTTTTTCTATGTATAATATGTATGTATTTACAAAAAAAAAGTATGTTTATGTATTTAAATCAGTTGTTTAGTACCCATAACACAAGCTCGGCTTACTTTGGGACTAGATGATGTTGTGTGTAAGATGTCCAAAATATTTATTTTTTTATTTTTAAATATCTATAGTTCATAACAATATTTGGTCCGACTCGTGATTTGAACCCGAGACCTCAAGCACAGCAGTCGCATATACTACCACAGCGCCACCGGAGCAGTGATAAGTAAATAATGAAATCGTTTACACTAGACCGTTGAATGAAATAACAAACTGATAAAGAGTCTTTAACATAAACTTCAATGTGTCGTGCACACAATAAACCGAACTGTTGAACAGCACAGAACGGGACGTGTTTCATTATCCTCTGCGTCAATAAGACCCAACATCCCTGACCTGCTAAACATAATATGCCTGCAAGTATTAGATGAAAGATTTGAAATTTATTGAAAGGAGATAAAGCTATCGTAGAAATTATTAGACAGTATTAGCAATATCTCGGGCTGGTTAGGCTTGTATACCTAGAATTAAATATGACCGGAAAACTTAAGGGGCCCCCGGAGGCTGAATTGTCCATACAAACGGTATACCAAGATCATTTGCAGTATAAACATATTTCCACGATGATATGTTGATATTCGGACTTAGACTGTATTTATTTAGGTTATAACGTCTTTATTTTTAAAAATAAACTTATATAGAATAAAATATAATCAAATTAAATTTTACATATTTTACATTGTAAATGTCATGCTTTCATTTTGTTTTTTTCTGTATTAAAAACAAAACTATTTCTAATATTGTTTCATCAATAACATATCTCATATTATTATGCTACTACTTACACAAAATAAACCGAAAAAATATTGATTTTTCATTCATGATTTTCGATATTACGAAACACATCCATATTTTCACAAATTTCAAGCAATTAGTAGTGCTATCCCATCAAAAAATATTTCAATGTGTGTGTGATTCGTGTCAGTCAAATAATGATAGCCGAACCTTCTACGAGAGAGTCCGAATTACTACGAATGAATGTCTATCCACATACACACATACAGCGGTGCACTCGTATCTACGTTGTATTTTGTCAAACAGAGACAGAAATATTTTAAGAACAAATTTCAACTTGCAGTTTCGAATGTCGTACGCCGGCCTCTTAAGAATCTTACCCATTTACCTACATTACAAACAGTCAAGCCTATTTATTACATCCCCGTAGGAATAGACAAAGGGAACTATTTATTTCCTACAAAATTTTATTGACGGGTACATTAATAAAGTCGATATCATCGACTATAAATAATTTAACATTGAGCTATACACCTTCCCGTATATTATATACACTGATAAATAAAAGCTATACGGTATGCAATAAATCGAATAATATAATTAACAACATGTGATAAAATTATACGGCATGTGCTTTATTTGTCTATACACATTGATATAATTATATCGCTGTAATGAGGCTGATAGCGTATGAGATTGATTATATAAAATATTTTATTTAAAACGTGTGAACTGTGAAGTGATGGCAAAAAACGAAGTTATTTATATGAATGATAAAGAGTAGAGTTCATTTTTAGAGTTCACATTTAGAGTTCATGTCAATCTGGAATTGTATTCTTTTATGACAACGAGTAAATGAAATGAACACTTGAAACAAACTCTATATCATCATGTCTGATCAGCGTGTTATAGTATGCCAAATACTTTCTAAGAGAGTGTATGGATCAGGCGATATTTAGTATCTAGCGACGGCCGTTAACACCTACTACTCAATAATAGCAAGGGCGCTACCGCTCCCTGAGTCTCCAAAAATTAGATAATTAGTAGGTGAAAAAAAAAGAAAATATAACTAGGTATAATACCGTTTTTTTACCAGCCAGCCCTCAGTTCGTATGTATTAAAAGTAAAAACTAGAACACTTCAACAAAAAACGGCACTGAAAAAGATTCTCTAGGTTCTCTAGATACTAGATTCTCAGCACACAAACACATTATTCAAGTTTGAAATTTACCTCATTTCTCCAGTTCTATTAAGTATTTAAGGAGCCATGAGGGAGTAAATGAACATACATACGTATCATAACGCTCCTTTGGCTTTGTCGTAGTCGGGTAAAAAGTGGGAGCTCCACTTGTTTCTCAACTAAACTATAACTACTATGTTCAACTCTTGACAGAATCAAAAAAGTGTTATAAGTTTAACAATGATTGATTGACTAATGCTCACAATTTAGTACCGAGAAAATTAATGTCGGTTTTTAGGGTTCCGTAGCCAAATGGCAAAAAACGGAACCCTTATAGATTCGTCAAGTCTGTCTGTCTGTCTGTCCGTCCGTATGTCACAGCCAATTATTTCCGAAACTATAAGCGCTATACTGTTGAAATTTTGTCAGTCGATGTATTCTGTGAACCGCATTAAGATTTTTACATAAAAATAGAAAAAAAACAATACATTTAAGGGGATACATGGAACTGAAACTCAAATTTTTTTTTTTCATCAAACCTATCAGTGTGGGGTATCTATGGATAGGTGTTCAAAAATGATGTTGAGGTTTCTAATATAATTTTTTTCTAAACTGAATAGTTTGCGCGAGAGACACTTCCAAAGTGGAAAAATGTGTGTCCCCCCCCCTCTAACTTCTAAAATAAGAGAGTGATAAAACTAAAAAAAAAATATGTTGTACATTACCATGAAAACTACCAACGAAAATTGGTTTGAACGAGATCTAGTGAGTAGTTTTTTTTTTTAATACGTCTTAAATCGTAACACGCAATTTACCTTTCATCCAATCAATACACTAGTATAAAAACATCGATCAAAGTTACAACGAACTACAAGAACTTTTATATGATGTTACTTGCTGATACGGAACCCTTCATGGGCGAGTCCGACTCGCACTTGGCCGCTTTTTTTGACAAGCCCTCTCAGGTGAACACAAATACTCTCGTATTAAGCTCACCGTTTCTACATAAGCTCCGTACATTACTTAGTTCATTTGGTGAAATGATTTGAAACCAAATGCATACAATGTAAATAACACAAAGTCATTTAGCTGCTCCTATAGCAATTTTCTTCACGATTTTATTAAGACCTGAGCTCATTATTCAGATAAACTTTTTAGGATTAGTTGCAAGAGCTTGCTTAACGATGGTCGTTTACAACTTAATTGCGCCGAGTTACAAAATGCGGCGGACAGCAGTGGTGTTCGTTTTGTTGACGCAAGCCCGTTCTTTCAGACTTCGAGATACATTAATGTAACTTGTCATTGGGTCAACTATATATAAAATTGTCAGAAATACATGTGTATTGTTACAGTCACAGAACATAGAAACACAGGAGATTAGCTGTATACACAAATTTATTCGTGTTCAGATGTCTCCGCGTTTCCCCCACTTACTTCACTAACACAAAATCAAAAATTGTAAGCACGGCACACACGCTCGTATTTCTCCCGCACACAAAGAAACTTACAGAGACACCAATAAACCCACTAATTAAACACATGCGAAAAGAAGGCGGCGCTTCTACCTGTAGCTACGGATTTCGTAAAACCACACATGTGCAATTTATGCAACTAGTGATGCGAAGTGATAATCATATAAAAATATCGAATGAAATTCAGTTAGCTGTATTATCCTAAAGTTTTTATTGACTGTGAAAAGAAAAATTAACACGAGTTTCCGTCGAATATACTCTATACAAGCGATGTTTTATCATAATTGGAATATTTACTAATTAACTACCAAAAAACTGGATATCATCTTCTCGAATCTATACTAGAACACAGGTAAAACTGCAATAATTTTATTGTTAAGGATTCTATTGACCAGTAAAATGTAAATATTTATTTAAAACTTGCCGCTTAGACAGTTTAAGTGTTGCGTTCTTAGTTAAGTAGTGTAATCTTACGGTTTCATATTTTTCCATTACGGCCTTTATTAGTATTATTAAATGGTTATTCATTGGCGATTGATCGTGTTAGTGAAAATTTATTGGGACCAGAATATTGTGCTATTTTTGTTGGGAACCAGCTTGGACCCCTTCCTGTCGCATTTATCCACATTTCTTTAATTTTTGGAACCTTCGGATAGCTAAAATTTTGAAATAAAATCAAGGTATAAATGATGCTTGAGTACCACAATAAATTAAAAATCATAACTTTATCTACACTTTTTTTTACGTTTACATAATTATAATATTACAATTTATATATATCTTTAATAATCATTCGCACTTAATAGGATCGTATAAAATATCGACAATCATAAACATCACATCACATCTCTAACACAAAGGCCGACAGCGGCCGCTTCCCGAAACTATCGTGTGAGTGAGAGTATCAATAAAATACTTATCCATTGCGCTATTAGACCAGCTGATTCATTGACCGATTTGTACTAAGCAAGCAATGGTTTTAGTTCCTAATGAAAGGGATTAATTTGGTATTTCATAATTTTTCTAAAATATTTTAAATAATTCAGTATGAAAAACTATAATATTATAATATTTAGATATGAAATGAGATGCCATCTTTCTTGTAATTCACAATTCAGCTGTTATTTTTGCAAAAAATCACTGAACAACGCGACATTATGTCGAAAATCAAGAGCAGTGAAGACGTCGCAAGTTGACATGCGACTAATGTCCGAAAATGGCATCAAGCCGCTTTGAGGCCAGATGCGTTCGCAAGCGACACGCCTCAATTGCATATCTCCTGTAGGTATTTCTATGATCTGTGGTTACAGTACAGTAAAGTTAATTCTGGACGTATTAAGTCCTCCTCATTTTTGCTGGCTATCATCAACTGCCTTAGTCTACTGCTAGATAAAGCCTCCCTTTGTTTTGAAAGTTTTTGGTCTACTATATGCTGATCAGACGAATATGTACCAGTGTAAGGTTTAGTCAAGTTTTCCTTTTCTTTGCAGTGTTGTTATTCAACAGAGTTGGCTTTTGAGACTCTGACATTTAATTTTCATAATCCATCACATACACACATTGCCGAATATTATTAAAATATCTTTATTACATACTTTAGTAGTATTATTTTTATTACTTTAACATAAAATTATAAAGCTGTTTTTGATTAGGGTGAGGGAGATTGTCAGAAACCTCTGCCCTCAAATTCGTTTGGATTTAAATTGAGTCGAGCGAGCCAAGGCAAACTCATTTTAAAGGCAAAGTAACGTATGAATTTATAAATACAGATTATGATGAATACATATTATTAGTTTTATAATAGGTTCTGGTATGTAGTTTTACTATTTAAAATAAAAAAAAATCTAATTAGTTTTTTTATGACTTAGATTTATCTTTCAGGGTTTTAGCTTGTTGTGAACTAATAATAAATTACTTATAGTTAAAATAACTTTTATGAAAAAAGGGGGGTTAGTGTAAATAAGCAATAAGGAGCTCCCTTGCAATGAGGAGCTCCCTTGCAATAAGGAGCTCCCTTGCAATAAGGAGCTCCCTTGCAATAAGGAGTACCAATAACATGTAAAAATAAAACAACTACTTTGTTTTTCGGATTTGTTCTCTGTCATCATCAACATCCTATCGTACGCTACTGCTGCACTTAGACATAAACTGCTCATCTCTACATAAATCACAGTAGTGTGGAAATTTATGAAATTTAAGGACTTTAGTAAGAAATGTCAAATACAAAGTAATTGCTATATGCTCACATTGAGTTCACGACAATAGTGCGCTGGGGTGGATTCAAACCAGCCGGCACTTATTCTCAAATCAGACAATTTGCATATAAATCTTAACAACGTCATGGTACTAGAAGAGCGCCATACCACATGATAATTCAAAATCAATTTTACGTAATTTTTTTCTGGTTCAATTTACAAAAAGCCGTAGATCGTGTCCACGGAGTAATTACACCTTAACGCTCTGAGCACTGCCGCGGCTCGACGCCACCGAGCGTGAAATTAAAACGACCACTGAATTCATTTTAACACGCCCATCGGGTTAATATCCTTTTGTATTTTATATCAACGTAAATAGCACTCTAATATCGTAATTATTATAATGTCGCTCACATTTGAAATTTCTTTTTGCACATTATTTTAAAGTTATACATGAAAGAGGGGGCCATGCATGAATCATGAAATTTTATTTGCCAGGATGAAGTTCTTAATAGAAAAAATCTTTATATGTATACCTATCGTAGCTTGAAGTTTTTAACAAATTGTAATACGCACTATTATAAAATCTACCTATATAACTTTATCTGTAGGTTGCTCTGAAGGATAGTTAATTGATAAATAAATCGATATATATATGAGCAGTCTGTAAACATTCTGGTCACTATTTGATTTGAGTTTTCCTTTTTGTAAAAGTGGTTTAGATGTTGAAGTAGTGAAAATAAATAAGAATTTATATTCCCTATTTGTCAGATAACAATTCATTAGTATTAGTCGTAGACAGTGAAGTTTTTTTTATATAGGAAAATCAGTTTGTTCGTGTGAAGATGATCAAATTAAGCGTTTTGGGGCGAACAGTCTTGACGCTAATTTTCTGACTTATTTTCTCTTTTAATTAATTACTAAACTATCAAAAGTTCCATACTCTTTCGAAGTAGGTCAAATTGTTTCATTATTAATTTAGTAGAACGATGGTAAGGGGGCTCGCCCACAGTACGTAATTTGTTGAAAACTTCAGGCTACAGCGCAAACTGCAAAATCACCGAAGATGTCAGCAGTTTTCAGTTCCATCAATCTTGTATTATCCATTTATGTTGGTTGAAATCAGGTATATTACATTTATTAATTTATAACTCAAAACAATTAACAAATTATTTGTATTTGAATTATTAAGCTGTTATTAAATGAAAGATTCTTTAAGAATCCGAAGAAGAATTAAAACTAAGAACTAGGTATATGTTTTGATAATCTTATAATAATTTTACTTACAATAATTTCACGGGCATCATAACAAAATTCACTATTGTGTTCCTTCACGAGTAAGTCCTACATAAGCATCATCATAATGCATTGTGTCCGAAGTCGGAACTTTGAATATAACACCCATTTAGCTGCAGCACTTGTCGTCATAGTCTATCCATTACCAGCACCACATAATCCCCTCAGGGATAGTCTATCGTGCCCACGCACCACAAATCGTCAGGCTGTTAGCAATTCTCGCGTGACCACCATTTGCAATTAAATTCCTTTTTTCTTAATTGAAATGGACGATACTGTAAAGTTCATTGCGCTATTTTTGTTGAGCAATAAAATAGATGTATATTATTTTAGAGATCTCAGGTTTTCAGAGATTTCAGTCAGGTTATAAAGTTTGAATTGAGCCCTTTTAAGAGTACTGGTAGGTAACACGCCTGAAGCTTATTTAATGAGATGCAAGAATCAAATGCAACTGTTATACAACATACAATGATGATACATTAATTACAAATGGAAATAAATCGCGATAAATCCATTAACATTGAGGCGTTCGTCTCGGTGACCGTGAGCGGTAGCCGCGCGCCGGACGCTGGCTCGTTATCCAATCGGCACCGTCGGACACACGCTCATATTTAGCACTGCTATCTCATGCACATTTAGCCTTCGTAGCATCATGTGCATGAGCCCCGGGTTTGAGTGACATTTCCTACTCCAGAGACTAGGGCCAGCTAGGTGAACAATGTTCTCTTTGCTGTGACAATTTGGTTTTCAGCTTCCATGAGCTGTGTCCGTGTTAGATGAGTTCATCGTTATTATGGAAATCGACAGACGAGATCTACGAAAACGTAACAAAAATAAAGAAAAAATACTTATTTAAGACTAAATTCTGATTTGCACATCTATAGTTTTTTCTTTGTTTGAATGTTATGTAGGTGTTAATAAACCATGTTTTGCAATAGAAAAAGGATGCTCAGGTTTCTAGGTTGCATACACATACAAACTGCAGCTAGATTCTACCTCTCCATTGATAGACAAATTTTAACGGATAATAAATATGTATATATTTTTAAAGGATGAATAAGCCCCAGTCGATCACGGAATAATATTGATCCAAAAATTCAAATTGCGCAGTTCAGTGCAACGTGTTTATTCAAGTTGAAGTAAAAAAAACTGTTCATACTTTAACTATTAAAGCAATAAAAATATAAGTTGCTATCAATTTTAGTACGCAATAAATTGTTTTATTTTTTATTTTACACGCGCTAACCAATTCACATGATACGATAGAACAGTTTATAATACACTTCCTTTTGTGATGTGGTAACAGTATCAGTGTTGAGCGTATTTCCGAGTCGTGGAATCGCAAGTGACCCTGAACAGTTTCGATACGAGTCTACTGACTTACTTACCATTGATAACGAGTAATTACTATCGATAAATGGTAATGTAAACAACTGGTTAGTATACACTGTTCCTTGTTATGTCCGAAGGTTCTTTAAGGCACTCAAAGTCCCTTTAAGTCACAAGTAACTAACCCTAGCTGTTTTCTGACATAGACTTTACAATTATTTATTTTTGGATATGTTGTCTCACAAAGTGAATAATTGTATGGTCAAGAACAAACGCAAAAGTGTATTGCCGACCTTTGAGGATGTTCTCCAGTAACTTCACTCTCTTGGCAAAAACAAAGAACGTTTTTCTTAGCAATCACTTCAACTTAGCTCACCTACTTTTAATGCTCATCTTTATGTACATGCCCATTGTATAAATACATAGTACACCTACACGAGGTGGATGGTATGATTACTCCATACTGAATCGCAACAATTAATGTAATCGGGAAACGGTCTCAAATCCATTGGGGCCATTTATAATGAGTTCCGTTCGCAACCAGGGTTCTGATTAATTATTATCTGTAGATGTAGGTCAAAACCATACCGCAGCAGGGCTGACGAGTTGGTTAGATAACTTGTAATGGATAAAAATACATTTTGTTGGACTGCCAAAAGTATAAATATGGGTATTTTATGTGACTATATAATCAAAGTACAAATGTGCGCTTGCGTGCATGGCTGCATGCAGTTCCAGTGTTTATCCTATAAAGCTAGCCTGATTCCCATTTGTGTCAACCCTATGAGGGAAGTGAGCAGTTATCGGGCGAGGGGAGCGTGGAATGCGGAGGCGTCCGATCAGTCGTCTCCGCCGAACAATTGTCGAAACCAATCAGCAGCTTGCCGGGAACAGTTCGTGGTGGGATGACAGTTTTGCATATTACTACAATTCACAATTAAAATTAATCAAAGTAGATTTAAATGCTAGTTCATTATTAAATAGAATAATATTCAGTATTGCAAAATACTTTTTTTAAATTATAATTAAAATGTATTATTTAAATTTTTAAAGTTCCCTGACTTTACACTTTTAAATTGTTTTGTATGTTAAGAAATTCATTATAATTATGCAAATGTATAATTTCAAATTAACGTTTTAACATAAATAAAACATTGAAATATTCAACAGGCGCCGTTATTTTTGACAGAGCAGTTGAAAAACCAACAGGTTTTATAGTAGTTTCATATGATTTCAGACATCTATTTTTTTTCATTTACCTAACAACTGACAGCTTATCCAACGCCAAGTCACGTTGGTTCCACCAAAATCAAGCGGCCTCTAACACTCTTCCGTTTCTTATCGTAAAATTAGTCCCGCAGATTGCACTAAAATATATTACACATCAAAAATAAAGCATGTGTCATCTGTACACAGATAAGAAGACACCGTGTCGTTAGGTCAATGACACTGTTTTTGCAATGACGGCTAACGTTGCAAAGTCAACATTGCAACATTTCCATAAAGCAATATTTTTATTCATGTATAATTATGAATAGTGCCACCTCACTCGAAAAAATCATAATTATTGAATAGAATATTAACTAATGCAACGGTACTAATGTAATTTTTGGAATAATGTGAGCTGAAATTTAGTATTTAAATGAGTTGCTTTGTCTTCTGTTAAAGATCTTAGTACCGTCTCTAATCTAGTACATATTTATCTAGATTTTTCTTTTATTCAATCACATTAATACCGTTTTGTGTTTTTTGTTTAATAAATTATGACATATTTGCAATTTTAAGACTATATTCTATCTCTAAAAAAATTTGTTTAATCCAGATCGTTCTGGCGTGTTTCAGTAAAAACTGTCCAAAATTTTCACATTTCGAAATTATTGCCCGTTCACAAGAATCTCTCTTGTCCTAGGTTCGATTGATTTAATCAATTTCATTTTGCTATAAGTTAATCAAAGGGAATGAACTGGTTCATTCATAGCGGCCGAAAACAAACATAAACTGAACTTGGATACTAAAAGTAGTTTCCGAACTCTACTAACTGTTAATTAATCAGCCTTACTTAGCGAGACTCTTTTCATTATGAAGATGGTCTTTCTTTCATTATCTGCTTTTATTGTGTCTGTCCTCCATTCCGCTCCGATTATTCGAGTTGCGATAACCCGAGTTTATTAGAGAACCGATTCAAATTTGTCATTGTGACAATTCAGATAGATTTTGAATGAAGGGAAACTTTGGAGTTCTCGAAACTAGGCTTTGTTTAGATGGCACAGGAACTGAACGTTGGCTGTTTGACTTTGCTTAATAACGATAGCGTTTTGAGCGAAAATACAATTTCCTATGAAATGTTGAAAATCAACAAATGTAAGTATATGTCGTTGTGTTGAATAACTTATTTTCTTTTTATTTTCCAATGCCTTTAAATTGATTCTATATTATTTTTACCGTGTAATATATTATGTATAACTATGTCTTATAAAGTAACACGCGCCTTGTGAAAAAATCACAAATGTATTTCTTCGTCAAATCGTTCCCAAATGTATACGTCCTGGAATTACTAGATACGACTTAAATAAAAAAAATGTTTATAAGTATTTTTGTTGAATCTTAAAAACTTGAAAATTGGTACCATCCCTTAACAGGATGCAAACTGCTAAAAAATCTTCTTCGTTAGCATCTGGCAACACTAGCAATGTCTTTGATGATGGATATTGGCCATGTACGGTTCTCTTGAGATATGCAAAACGTTCTAAACATTTACATACCAACTTATACTGTTTATATTTGTTGACAACGATATGCTGGTAGGAAATAATACTTAAACATTTGCTTGTTACATATTCACCCGCATACATTTTTTCTGATACACATCCTTCCTGTTTTTACGTTCCTTTGTATCGATTTATTGTTATGTACTCATTATAGTGAGTATGCAAATAGCTTAGCTATCAGTATAGGCACTAGAATGTTTTAATCAACCAAATGACCAAACATTATTAATAATTCAATACTTACGTCTCAAACTAGTTTTGTTTTTACTATTGTTAAAAGATTTTCTCAAAATAATAGAAGAAATTAAATTAATCAATTATTGAATGTATGTCTATAAACAAACTACGGCGAAACCAAAAGGAAGCGTAATAGATTTGACGGTTTATTTATATTTAAATCTAGCGCCGATTTTAATAAATTTTATCGAATTTTTTTATGTAAATTCTAAACTGTTTCGCTTGTTACACATTAGTAGTAACAAGTACTAAGTTTCTACTGATTATTTGGAGAACATACTCAGCTCAACTGTCGAGTCACTCGTGTGAATCTTGACAATATTTATTTGTACCTAGTTGCGTTAAGTCAACAGTCGACTCGTCAGCAGATATGTTGCTTTGATTACCGCCTTTTGTTCTAAACAAATAGCAGTTCTTTTTGTAATTTATATTGTTTAAAATCACTGTTTTGTGTTGAAGCAGCTGTCGACTTCAAGAGTAAACTTTTAAGGTCAGTCGTTCTGAACGACTTCTTCTTAGAGCATCAATGATATGATAACAACATGTCCTAACTAGTCCACAAAGTATCGCGATATAGGCACACGTTTTTAAAAAGCGATCACTTGACAAATTAATGTAATTTTCAAATATAATCTTTACAAGTATCTGTTCTACGAATGGGATATAGAGGTAATGTATCATTTTAACAAGATTTGCATCAATCGCAATCACGGCAATATTTAAGTGGTGGTGTTAATTAATAATTGGAACTTCATATGTGTGCGCGAATTGACTTGACGATATTAATATTAATTTATCATCACATAGGCCTCTCTTTAGAAAGGAGGTTTTGGCCTACTATACCACGCTGGCCAGACGGGTTGGTAAAGGGTTTTATTTCAAGTTTTCCTTCTCTTGGCAGTGATGTTAGCTGTTTATTTTGTTCCTTTAGTCGCCTCTTACGACACCCATGGAATGAATAGTGGTGGTGACACTTTGTATTCTTAGTCCTTCATCATCGTTAATTTATACTAAATGCATATGTCTGTACAAATAACTAAAAATCTAGCTGACAGACCAGAAGTGTCTGGCGGCTAGAACGATTTTGACGGGACTTTCACTGGCTGATAGCTGATTCTGTAAAGAGTAACTTGGGCTATTTCTTTTAGATTAGCTTCACCTTGCGATATTGTCTGCCGGTAACACCTAGTCAGCTAGTATTATAATAAAATATTAAGTTTTACAGCTATAATAATATAATAAAGCTGAAAAGGTTTTTTAAATGCCTCATGATTTTCTCGAATAATTAAATTTAATGTTAGAATGTGTTGTGTTTGGTTAGGTTCAAAATGGGCTATGGCAATTTACAATGCGGCTTTTAGGAGCATATCAGTAAACATAAACGCAAGTGAAATATTAGGAAGTTACTGTCAAAAGTCTATATACGTATTGTAACATAAAGACTTTTTGCTATAGTTTATTTTTTCATGTTTTTGTTCTACGAATTTTATATTTAAGGGCCACCGCAGACTAGCTACTTTTAGCATCGGCGATCGGCGATTTGGCGACTGCATCGATGCTGCATAGCGTTTTAGCGACTTCCTGCGTTCGATCGCGGTATCGGAAACGCGCGTTTTAGCGACTGCTCAGATGCCAAGTCGCTGCTACCGGCATCCGAAATAGTGCGGAGAGTAACGTTCAGCTGCTGTGTCGCGCTTCTAAAAAGCGACTCGATCGCCGCGTTTGGCGTTTTTAAGTGTGCGGTGTAGAGCGTTCGGTCGCCGTATTTAGCTTCTAAAAAGCGACTAGTCTAGTCCTAGTCTAGTATAGTAGACTAGTCCAACGATCGTACGAAGATAAACAAAGCGATCCTGTGACAATATTTTCCTTAACGAATTACGGTCGATTGGTTGTGTGTTACAACACACACACACATACTTATTTAGTTACTTAAGCTGTCCAAATGTCCTGTCACGTGGCTAATTAGCTTCATGCACACGTGTGATATGATTATGTATGTTTTAGTGTGCTATGTGTGTATTTACGATAATAGAACCAACTAAATATGTACTAGAAAAGGTTGCGTTTAGTAAGACTTAATTTGAATGTTGGTCACACGATCTTTTTGATTATTTACCTCTTACCATCAACTTGCACCTGATTGTCAAGTTTATTTTGTTCTCTGTAATTATTGCTTTAATCTCTAACACGGTTTTCGTATTGGTTTTAGAGTTTATATTCGTCTATCGGTAATAAAATGTCACCAGCAAAAAATCATCAATCATCAACAACCTCTAACATCACACTTCTGGGTTCGGGTCTCGTCTCAGGGGAGGCTTAATAAAAAATATACAATATTTATTTCAGCCAGAATCAACTTACCAATGTATATTTAGGTAAACAGTAACCTCGTCTATTGAAGAAGCTTATAAATTTGGTTACAGTCACTACTTCCGTAGTTTCATTCAGTTTTAAAGCTACTTTTGTGTTTAATTCTTTAATTATATACATCTTGAACTGTGAAAGGGCCCTCCTTTTATATATGAACCTGATACAGTGTCTCTATTCTGCTTGATAGAAAGCATGAGCAGAATCCAAGAGTAGTAGTCACCATAATGCAGCATGGTGACCCACAATATGGTGTCCTGTAGAAATTGCTTATGCAACATTTACCATCTCGCCAACAAAACACGACAGTATGACTGTTTGGTTAGGTTTGTTTTCTGTGAGAATTTAGTACCAATCCAGTCAAGCCTGTCTCTACTATATAACTTACTCACATACAGGACGATACCTTCCTAGTTATACCACACCCTCACGTCTGATAGAAGACCGGTGCTTTCATTATCATTTCTCCTAATAAATGAAGTCGCTGGAACGGTTGATTATCTACTTTATGACATAACTAATAAAAAAAATACTTTCGCTTTTTTAAATAATTATATATTGAAATCGATGAGTGTAAGATGTGGCGTTCCACGTATTACTGATGCTATCATTTAACAATACACGACCACAGAACTAATATTGAATTGTATTTGTACTCGTATTATGCAGCTGTTCTGTTGATTATAACTACTTACCTGAAGTTCACCTTCAGTAAACAATTAAATTGTGAATGGCTAACGAAGAAACTGCAAATTTAAAACAACCGTTTCACTATATTTTAAAGCACCACTGTACGAAACATGTTAATGAATCGTAAATTTAATAATGTTTATAAACACGTCGTCATTAAACATGTACAATATGTAATTACTTACAATCTGGTCTATAAATCAACTTTACAACTTCGGTAGCTCTATTTTGATAGAAAGTTTCGCGAAACATTATAAGAAGATTTCTCACACTACAAATCAGGTTTTATGTGCTTTGCAACAAATGGAACAAATTGTCTGCCTGCCAGGAAGGATTGGAAAGATTTAAAAGAAATCCACATTGGAGACGTTCCACTTATCCAAGCTAACATAAAATTTAAAAAAAAAAAATTATAACTCGGTAAAACCGCTTCTGAAACAGATGAATGTCAGAAAATACGTTAATCTCTCCCTCGCGTATACAGGTGCTGACGTTGTTGGTAACAACTTGCGTGTAGCCCTTCAACTTGACGTCAACACTTTCGAAGCTTCCCTTACGCTTGAAAAATGTCGGTAGCGGCAACTCGGTGATTTGAACGTAATCTTATGAGTTACTGTCGTATGGAATTATTTATCTGCTGCTACTGTATGTTTGTGTTCTTTTTCTTCTTTTTAAAAGAACCTCCTGCATTAGGAATATATATCCTGTGTCATACATGAAACGGACACAAAGAACACCTAGACTCAAAACAACAATTTATGAATCACACATAGTGTTGTCCCGCGTGGGATTTGAACCTATGACACTTGGCGCAGTAGAAAACGGCGAGGCGATCACTTAAACCACTTGGCCAAACGTGCAGTCGTTCAGTCAGACAATTCTTATATAAGGGTCATTAACTTTTTTATGACATCTTTCGTGCTGTTAACTTGTGGTCACATGCTTATTTCCCACCTCAATAGTATAAAATGCACTTTCACTTAAAAAGCTCTTATTTTGGATCACACTAGCAGTATCTCATGTCGTACTATAAAAAGCCAATGCAGCTTGTGTATCATTGCCACGTTGTAAAGAAGTTCTATCGCCCAGTCGACCAAGGCGATGGTGTCTGCATTGCACCAGGGACGAGGTCACCCACTGTGGCCGCACGCCAGGCGCCACCGCAATACCTAAGTCTGCACAACACCTTTTTCTATACATATTGTGTAGGTAGTAGATCTACGTTGATTTCAGCACGAAAGGTTCGGTTCGAATGACGCGGTACTAGCCTCTCACAGAGATCAACCTAGAATGACCGCATTCGTGTTGTAGTGTTTTGCTGGTGAGTGAGAGACCGAAGGCCTAATTCAGCTTCTCAATAGGCCGCTATAGAGTGGGATTGTCTGAATTTACAATGGGTATGGAGACCACTTCTCTGGGATTTTACGTATACTTTCCATCAAGCTTATTTATTACTCTGAAATAGTCGTACACTTATAAAGTACTTGCCCTAAATGACTGATTCATCAACGCAGATCCTAAACCGACTTTTGACAGCTGTTAGTTTTTCTGTTGTGACTTCAGATCACCACTAAAGGTGATATCAGACGGTTCACTCGAATGATTGTTCACTCGAGTGAATGCTTCATTTTTTTTTCATTCTATGTTCACACGGCTTACACGAAATGATACAGAAATGAACATTCATTGTTCTTTCTTTTAAATATGTCATCGAATGAAGTCGTGCGTCTTGGAATTAGTTTAATTTGTGATCATTTAATCAAAGAGTTGTCAAAAAAGAAGCAAAGAAAACGTCGACGGTGGTGGGTGCGACCATGGATTGCAAGAAGAAATTTATTAGGAGCTTCCAATACATTGTTGAGAGAACTAGCCGTTGAAGATCCTGATTCATATTGTAATCATCTTCGAATGGATGAAAGTAAATTTGAAGAACTTCTACTTCTTGTTGCTCCGTTAATAACTAAAGAAAACACTTGAATGAGAGAGAGCATACCTACCCGGATAAAACTTCAAATTTTACTGAGATACCTGGCTACAGGTGATAGTTTTGGAAGTTTAGAGTTTTTGTACAGAGTACCTCGAAATACATTTATTTTATGTGTTTTATTTTATGTTTAATATCTTCTTCAGTAATCTCTAAGTTTAAATCACTGATTAGAGATTTTATAGAGTTTGCCCGCATTGTTCGGTCTTTGTATTCATCAATTTTGTGGTTCCAAAGGCATTGATAATTTTTAAAGTTCTCCAAAAAAAGTAATGTATTTTGATCGTTCCACTTGAACACCATTTTGCCGCATGAAAACAATATATTAACACACAGGAAAAAAATATAACTTCGTCGACAACGTGATGTCCGTCGGCTACAGGACTCGAAACAAAATGGCCGAATCCGAATGAACGTTCTCTCAGTGTTCAGACCGTTCATTTCTCGTTCATTCGGAGTGGGAATGAAAGATACCGGATGCCAATATCCAACACTGTTGGATCGGTTCACTAATGAATTCATTCGGCACTCGTGTTTCATTTTTTGTTCAGACATTTCATTTCGAGTGAAATTTACCGAATGAAAGGTGAAAATGAACAAAAAATGAACCGTCTGATATCACCTTAACGAACGATTTTTGAACAATTTCCTCAGACGTAAAATGTATGAAACATCGTAAGAGCGAAGTCGTTTTGTCTATATATCAACGATAGATTCCAGCTCCGCATATGCTAGATCTATTATATACACAACCGATAACATCTATACTAAAATAGTGAAAAGTCACGCGACCATGTAAACATTAAAGATATGACTGTAATGAGTGTATTTATAGAGAGCTGATAAACACACCTAAGTATTAATTATTTGCTGTTGATACTTAAGGCTCGATTATTATAAACGAATAATGTGTTTGTGTCAGATATAATGTTGTGTAACTTCGGAGAATACAGACCGACATTGTACTCGTATTGATCCACATTTGATTAAACGATCGCTGTCGAACCCCACCTAGCACTATATTGTTGTAATATATTACGTTAGAAAGGTTAAAATTATAAATGTCTCCGGCACCTCATTGGGCTATCAAGCGTGATTGTGTAAAAGCATGTATAGTTGTATTTATACGGATAATAACAAACCTTACCGGACCTGGAGTGTTCTGTAGAGGTTAAGGTTAGACAATCGAGTGACGTACTTCACTTCAAGAGTTAATACGCACGTCATTGAATAACCGAACAAACGTTGGACCCACATTCATTATTATTTTTACGGGTATATGTATATAAAAGCTCATATTATATGCCAATCTTATTGAAATATAGATGGGTACAAAAGAAGATTATAGAAGAAAAAGTGAATGTTAGGATTGCATACCTACTCCTCGCAGTAGCCCGAAAGCCTCGGCCTCGTAGATAAAACAATTTAAAATTGAAGTGTGTTAGAGAATTATGAGTTATGGCCCCTATCACACCCACTACAGGTTACACAGATTAAAATGGTTGTGGTCATTTTATGTAAGACATGGTTACATAACCCGTCTGTTTCTGTGACCTTTCAACAATGCTGTTACTAGTGTACTTATGTCGACATGTGATACTGATTTAATTTTATTCAGGCGTTGCTCGGTAAACTAAGCGATGGTGCAAAGATTGATTAAGTTCAGAGGTCGCGCTGTGTCTGACACCTGTCGCGTACTGTCATTAATCTAAGATTACATCTACGTTGTCACTGAGTGAATATAACAGTCATATATAATTATCATTTGTTGACTAGATGACGGTTGAGCGGAGGCGTGGCTCTCGCTCCGGTCACATTATCGCTATCAGAAGCTTCGAACTTAGCCGTGCGCAATCACACCTACACGTTTTTAAAATGACAATTTTGTCTTCTTGTTCTGTTTTATATCTCCTAAACAGATAAATACAAAAGGACGTAACGATTTATTTATATGTTTTAGTAATATATTCATATATCATAATAAATTCTTACCAACAGAGATAATTCAAAATGAATAAGTAAAATCAATTTTCGAACAAAATTTTGTGTTAATTGAATCTTTTGTACATTGATATACGTCTAAAGAAAATACTCAAACTTAACTAACACTAGCATTTATAGCATTCTATGATAAAACATGTCACCAATGGAAAACACGGAAATGATCTTGTATCCAATGCACGCTGCACGCCTGCCACTGGAGTAATACTTCCGTTGAGAAAAATATCAATTTACATTGAAATGAACACTTTGTAGCCCCACCACAAGAAAAGCAAATCAGGTTAAATATTTACTCAGTAAAGAAGGGTTTTCAGGGTTTTGTATTTTCTTCGCTACCAACCTATTGCCGTGCACTACTGAACGGGGTTATCCTTAATAAAAATCTGGTAAAGTTCTCTTCTGACTCAATAATAGTTCGCTAAGAGACGACTTCTTATGAGTTACTGAAAGTAATCAGAAGTGGGAAAATGTATCAAGTAGTGAACAGTAACATTGTTATTGATTCATTACCTGGCGGCAGGTTGTTGACAAAGGAAAGTTGGTCTCGTGTGGAAGCTCCGTGATTTCCCTGCGCTTGGAACTAATTACATGTAATTTTAATTCACCTCATCAATTATATTACTCGTTACTATTGAATTGAGTACAAGGAAACTACTTTTAGAAATTGAAGTTTACTTATTAAATATTTTCGAGAGCTGACTGTCTGATTTATGCCTCATATTTTATAAATGTAATATTGTAGAATTCTAAGCAATAAGACCATGTGAATTAAAATAGGAATTATAAATACATAGAACTGCTAGAAAATAGTTAGACGTCGATTTTTTACATCACCTGAATTGATAGTTAGACATAGTCTTCCAATATTTACACTAAATGGGAATGAACCCAAATACTGATACCGCAATTACCGTGCCGTCCGCCGGCCGTGCTACTGACATTGATAATGGTTCGTGAAGGACATTTTTTTAAGTAAGTTTTTATTTAAGTCAACATTTCTACTACATCATAGTTAAAGCTAAAATAATTAATTTTGTTTTTGTGATAGAAATATGTTTGTCAATTCTGTTATTTTAACTGGACTAAATGTGACGTTTTTTCAAACAGTTGCCTTAAGTAGTCAGAGTATATGTTATATTTGGTTTCTTCGGAAATATAATCATCATCATCATCATCAACAGCCTTCATCAGTCCAATGCTGGACATAGGCCTCTTCTTGAAAAGGAGGTAAATATAATAAATATTTAATTTATACTTGAGTGTTGTGATGCATTCCATTTCTTTCGTCATTATTATTGTACACTTTCTCCTATTTAGCTGCTATGAATTTTTTAAATAATTTTTAAAATAAAATATTATACAGATAAGTTTTCTGAAGCATTTTCTTGTCAATGAATTTCTTAGTTAGTAGATTGATTTTAATGATAACTTTTTAGTATATTTAAATGCTTATTTTCATAATAGACGGTTCAAAACCTGAAAGCTGTGATGCTGCAAATCAGGTATAGGTATCTTATTCAACACTGTAACAAAATGTAAACGATGTCTGACTTTAGGATCGTAAATGGTTTGCGACCCAGTAGGTGATGCTACAAGTTGTCGTCACTGTAATTTATTTTTAAATATCCACGTTAAAAGTTCGCCAGTAGGTACTCTTGTATATTTTTTGATGCAAAAATTAATAGTAAAATTGTTCAATATAATTTGTTCTAAGAAAAGCCAAAGTAACAACACGGTCCATTAAACATTGGTTTATTGTATTGTAGACAACAAAAAATAAATAGAACGAACAAATATTGCTCGGCGTTGCACGTCAACCTGCGTGCAGTTGATAGCGAGGCAATTATGCGCAATAACAAGACGTTGGGTAAAACAGCTGTAACTGGTTCATTGGTCGCTGTTTGACGGACGGACTGTTTTCATTACGAACAACTGTTGCATTAGACTTCATGTTTGTTCTAGGAACTACCATACGAAAAAAAAACATACTTTAATGCCATCTAACGAGGGCACGGTGAACTACGAAGTTACTGTTCTGTATCGCGCAATTATAGTTTTCGCGTTATTTTTCGTATAAATATAACTTTTCAGGTCAACCGTTAGGTCGTCGTCGTCGTCCATCTCGCGTGAAAATAGTATTCTTAACTTTCGAAGGGTTAGTATTCTTAATCTCCAATCCTCTAAAGTGTATTGAAATGAACTAAAGTGATATTTATTGAAACTCTTAAAACTCATCGAATTTACCAGGTTAGCACTACTATCTGTTGAGATCTGGGTTAACCAGCTGGAGAAGTTACACATAAAGTTCATTAAAATAGTTTCTTTTAGCTTTGATTTTTAGCTCAATTTGCTTGTAATATTATTCTTACCAGGAGTATCAATCAACAGTTACCAAAATACAACGTATTATAATGCACTAGAAGACCATTTAGTTTGTAATTTAAGAAAAAAAGGTAGCAATACAAACTTTCTAGGGAGCCTTATCATATAAATCTTGCTTTCGTATGCCCAAACAGTACATACGAAAGTGCCAATTTACTGCCATAAAAAAAGTAATAAATTTTTCAAAGGCAATATTTGTATTGCGACGGTCGGTAGCGTCTGTCGTCACAAGTGCGCACGCGCACGCCCATTAGCGTTTATTAATTGATCGTTAACGCCATTAAGTAACCGGCGATGTGTGGCCACCGGTCTCGGGAAAAGTGAAATTTTCATTTACCTCCCCCTCCGTCCCTCCCCGGCCCCTCTTCATTAACGTGTTCGTGGTTAGCTTTGATGCGGTGAAGCCTTCACGTTCCATATTTTATATATCATTAAAATTGTTACTTGTTATGTAATAATAATGTGATATTATGTAATATGTATTAATACTGCTTACTTCTATGTATTTTTATAAATACACGCACATTATAGGTAACTCACACAGTTAGTAAATACCACCATGCTCTCACAGAAAGCTACAGTCAATCAATTGATTTCTGTTGCTTTACAGCGGTTGAATGAGATAACCAAAGCCTCCTCCCCACCCTCGGCCTAATTCTAGAGGCGGGGACTTAAAGGACGCCAGGGCACTTGTGGCTTTTAGTTTCAGATGTCCTTGGACACCGTTGGTCTTTTATCATCGGCTGATTGATCTGCTCGTTAACCCTACTTCTCTTTCTTCCTAGCCTTATTCCCAAAATTATTTTGGGGTCGGCTACTAGTTGAACCGGTTTTACCTGAATATCAGTTTTTCCACGGAGCGACTGGCATCGGACCTCCGCAACCCTAAGGGAGAACTGAAATTCAAAGGTGGAACAAGTTGTCAGTAAATTTGAGGGCACTTCCCAATAACGATTGCCATAGATGTTCATGACAACCGGGACCGACGGCTTTACGTGCTCTCCGAGGCTCGGGCGTGCATCACTGCCAAACTTCGAAACTCCAGGCTGCTATTAGGAATTTGCTCGTTAACCCTCTACACAACACGAAAAAGATTTTAAAAACTTTTAACAAAAATTATATTATAGAATATTTATGCGGGCTTTTAATATGAATATTTTGACTCATCATTCATTCAAATCAGTTCAGTAGTTTACGTACTACGTTGGAATATATGAACAAACACAGACAAAAACTATTAGCCTACCTTTTGCCTATTCTTCTTCACGGGTGCTATCTACATTTGTATTATGTACCGCGGGAATGCCATGTTTTGACAAGAATGAACGGGCTCAACCAACCGAACATACAGGTACCGTGATGTTACAAAAATAGTATATAAAAAAAAAGTTGTTTTAAACCAACCTCTTTCTGATTCTCCTTCAATGACAGCAGTAATTATTACTATCGTTGAAGTGACCCGTCTACCATGAAAAGAGAACCAGACTGTAAATTCTGTGATTTACTTTGGTGCTTCGCTTAGCAGAGAACGTAAAACATTACTAAGTAACATCTCTTTGTTCTAACTCAGTTCAGCTTACATAACCAAGTAATTTCGCATGCAATTTGCATTACATAAATATTAATCAATACTGTGAAAAATTGAGTATGCAACTAGTAGAAGTTTCCGCACCTACCCTCATCAATCTGCGATAGGAAGCTGTGTGTAGTAATTGTAGTACGCCTATGAACGCATTTCAATAGCAAACACATGCGTTCATATGTAGCCTACACTGTTAGGTCGTTTGCCTCTTCCTACTTCCGTGGATATGCATCTTGATATTGTGACGTACGGATCGATATAAGAAGATAGTTGATTTTCTCACTATATTATGTACTAAGTTTCGTTACATTTGTTCTTTACAAGAGACGCTTTTTCATCATAACTACTTCATTTCTTTTTGCTGCATAATACAAGGTATTTTTGACAGTTACTTTTCTTTATAAATTATGTTATCCCGTTTATTAAATTGATCGAATACACAATACAGTTCAATTGATCTAACTGCTGCTCTCTAGCGAAGTACTAAACTCTCTTCAACCTACTTCCATCTGAACGAAGACTTTGTAACTACTTCTATGTAAAGAAATAAATATTGGCGCTCTGTAAGACGTGGAGGAAATTACAAATTGTAATAATATATAATATTATAACCTTTCTAGGGTGAGGCCTATGTAAAGAAGTAAACTGTTGGTGATTCACGCCGACAAAAATGACGAATAGCTATGAATGTAGTGCTATTATTTAATTAATTGACAACCGACTGATGTTTAGGTATAATATTATAAATACTATAGCTACTGACGTAAGTTACATACAATAGATATTGTCTAACAGTAAACTTAAACGGTACATTGTGGCTAGGATACAATACGAAATGTTGACAGCTCAGCACAATCCTGAACAAATACCAGCCTTGTCACACAGTGTAAACACCAAATATGTAACACAATGTACAAGTATTTGAGCTGCCGAGCAACTATGTGATATGCCATGTAAATTGGCCTGAAATGTAAAGGATTATTAGTATTTTGGTATAGTAACTTGCTAAGGATGAATATTTCATTATCTTTATAGTTCAGCATAATTAAGGGCGGATTTTTGTTTACATACCCTTGTTTGGAATTCAATATGTCATTATTTGCGGAGCTCATTAAAGTTGGGAAAGAATTTTTATTTACTTAAAGGAAAGTGCTAACTATTCTCTTAGCGGATAGTTTTAGCCAACAGTTCTTCTATATAGAAGAACTGTTGAACTAATAAATCACCGATACTAAAAATAATAATCATCACATAATTTATTCTGTAATAGATATCTGAAAGTATCAATTGTTTTGTTGCATCTTCAGTTCTAGCCCTAGCGGCCAGCGTCACGTCACGTCAGTGTTACCATGTCGACAGTCTGGAGATTACTGTTGGTAGATCTAATGCCCCGTTAACGTCGCCAAATAAGCGTGTAAAATCTAACAGAGATGCGCGGTCGCGGCTGTCTCACCGGTCAGACGGCATTCCGCTCTGCCCTATTGTCGACCATGCGTGAACATGGCCCAAATGACCGAGTGGCCAGAACACACATGTTCGAATTAGCAATAACTAGTTTCTAACGTTTTATTTTTGTTAAAAATAAAGTTTGGGAATATTTACACAGCGCTACCTAGATCGTTTTCTTTTCAAAAAGCACAAATGAAAATTCCGAGTGAAAACAAATGAAAAACAAATGAAAAATCGAACCGATAAAGCACACTCTCTGCTGCAATCATTTATAAGAATTAGATTTTTATCTACTGAAGCTTTAAATACATCCTTTCAGGTATTATAAACTTCTCAACTCAGTGAAATTTAGCTTTAGAATGATACAAAACAAAACTTCTTCCAGACATAAACAAATTAATTGGCATATTACCTAACCCAGTTACTGTACCGCAACACATCTGGCGTAATCCTGCCAATATCAGAGTGCTGTTTACAACGAGTCTATTCACATCGTGTTTGATAAACATGCGAAATCGTACGCTCAACAGCAGTTGCGTATGCGCAACGTACGTCAACGCCGAGCTTTGAAGTTCGCAACAGGGCACCCATGCATGTATAGTATCTATATGTGTTGAGTGTTTTTTAATACAACGTATAATAGTTGTATTAAATAGTATTTGGCTCTCTAAATCCTTACTTCCTCACTATCATATTGTCTGTTTTTCGTGCTTTTACCCTAAAACTTCTGAACGTTAAAATTTTAATAAAGTTTGTTAAACAGATAGTCTAGAGCCTAAGAAAGAACCAAGGCTACTTTTTACCGCAATAACCGAAATACACGCGGGCGTTATCGCGGGCGAAAACTTGCGGAGATATAATTCGCCAAATGCATTTTTATTTATCAGATTGTAAGTAATTGGAATTACGAATTAATTAAAGCAATAAGGAAATTATTCTTTATTTACTAGAATTAATTATGGCCTTAATGCATAACACAGGCGAGGTCACAGTCAAAGATTTTGAGGATAACTAATTTAATATTACCGTTACATTTATAGATATAACTAATAGCTGTTTTGATGGGTGCCAAACATCCATATATCCTCGAAGCTGAATAGCTAATTATTCTACTGAACATTTTAGCGAGTTCTTTCTACGTATATTCTTTCATATCTATACAATAACAAATTATGTGTTCCAAGAGTAACATGCCAATTTTCAGAGACATAGCATTATAATTATACACATGTAATAAGTGCTTGTGTTGTGCATGCCAGGTAATCATGAAGCCAATGGCAACGTGCACCAGTTTACGTGTCGCAATGATGCCACCGTTTGGCAACTGCTACCGTGGCCGCCTTGCCTAATCAACGGTAACAGTCTCTTTATAGTATTATCGTGAAGTTTGCTCATAGATACTCTTTGTATCTTTTAATAATAAACTTTGAATATTGGACCGAGAATATAGAACGGCGAATGATGATTATGCTTGGAAAGGGAGCAATGGGTTTATCTTAAGACTCTAAATAGAAACGTCACAAAATACCACTATGTCATCACTTCACTTGGGGAAGGCCATTAAACGTATTTACAATTATTTATAGTAAATATCTTAACTCAATTATCTTTATATTATCTATAATCAGATCTGCAATTGATTGTTTACTCTTTAGACCTTGAATAAATATCGCAAGGCTAATATTTTTGCCGTTTTCAATGTAAATTGGTATTTCTATTAATTTAAAAGTTGTTTGTTCTCCTGTTTCATTAGCCGTTTAAAAAGACATCGCCTTCCCTTCCTTACATTATTCTCGAATCCCTGTTAATGGGTCTATGATTCCCCCAGGGGTTTTGAGGCTGCGTTCTAGGTATATTTCCTAAATTAAAAAGATAATACAAAAAACTCGAAACTGCGTTCCATGACGTTACGTAACAACGTGTGCCAAAGTAAAACTTGTTTTAGTCCAACAATAAATATTAAAACGAAAGCTGTAAAGAAAAGTATATTTCAAACCAGTTGTTTAACAAAAAGAACAAACAGTGTAAAGTCTAGTAAGCAACCATCGATCAAATATAAAAGGAGAGGAAAATAGCGAAGAACTAAGTTCATTATGGTCGTGACAGTCTGTGGGTTACGGTACTTCCCAAGAGTGGTTTCGTTTTGTGCGGGGATTCCTCTCTTGCTTCATAAATATTAAAGGGTTAGTTTAGATATGGAGAACAACTGCTAAAATGAAATGAGATCTACTTGTAGTTTGTTGAAAATGTAATAGAACATTCGATTGCTTTTAAATAAAATGTTCCGTGGATAACAACATATTTGTATGGGTCAATTTAAGGGAGTCCAACCCTCACCTTCACTCTACTTCTGCAAGTGAGTAGAAGGGACATAAAACGCGTCAATGCACTTGTGACTTTTGAGCGTTCAAGGGTGCTGTTAATCACACGGGTCTTTCCATCACCCGCACCCGTGTGGACGTCTTTGTATGTGTATCCAGAACTTTTTCCCATCCAGAACAGAAGAAAATATTTAGTAGAAAGGAATGTGTAATATGTCCAAGAATAAGAGTATTACTTGACGAAAATCAAACTGGTAACTATAATTAATCACTTTGATTTGCGTCAAGTAAATAATATTTGGAGTTGCTCAAGCCGAAATAAACAAGACTAACAGGAAGTGCACACCAGCTACTAAACAAAGGTCAACGACTCGTACCCGCGAAGCCTGCGAGCACGTTCTCACTTTATTGATAATGATGCACTACGTGCACAATACAGCCTGTCTACATTCGCTAATTTGATCTTAGAGCTTAGTGTGTGTGCGCAGAACTGCACACAACTGGATTGAAGATACATTTATATAATAAGCTAAATGTGTGTGGTTCAAATCCTTGAGTTGAGTTTAAGTGAGTTTACGAGAGTCCAACTTGTTTTTTTCTAATTCTAGAGGTTGCCCCCCTGTACCATTCAAATCTTTCGTTATTATAAATCACTTAATGTTATAAAACACACACATTATTCGGCATTAATAAATTTGTGCCAAAAAGAACATTGTTTGATCTGTATCGGACTGATATGTTCGACAGAAAGTAGTGATTGCAAATTATTAAATATAATTGTTATTAATAAATATCATTGAACTCAATTGTTGTAAACTATACGTAGCATCACTAAACATCGCATATCTTGTAACTCCCTAGAGGGTTGCACACGAAGAGAATAGAGGCTTTTATACCTCTCCACCATTCAATGTCACATCATATTATCCAACTGACCTCTATATATTTGAAAACGTACAACTTATCTTACAGCTAAGGGGGATAAACCCAGTAATTTTACTATCAGGGTTAAATACAAGCCGTAAAGCGCCACTTGATATATCAATTTGTGCCGTTATCAACTTTATGGTACTACATTGAGATAATGTCGTTATTGACCTGAATTACACAGCCTGTAACTATATATGTACATATATAATTCTGGTACATGTGTGTATTGGCGAATGGGTGGTGAAGAGATAATTTAAGTACTTTACTGTTTGTGTATCTGTTTATTATTTATATGTAACCAGAGCGATTGATTTTTAACGGAAGGGAAGAGTATTCATTGGGCACACACCTTTTAACGATGGATTTAACTGAATAATAAGTAAAGAGCTCCACTATCCACTCCACCATTGTTGCCGCCCTAACCTGGATTTCCCAATATGAATCTAATGAGACAGCTTTCCAAAATATATAAATCTTTAGTGAAATTTAAACTTACATACGTTTTTAATTTTTATACCTGCCCAGTGGCACTCTCATAATTAGCGTGCATAAATAATGATACTTCAAATGCTTAAATACGTCAATTTAGACTATAGAGCAGCAATAAACATACATACAATCGAAATACATATAATCCTCCACCTAGCGCAGTCGTTAAACGTTAATTCTTAATGATAGTCACAATCTTTTGCAATGCACATTGATTGCACTGACTCCCAATAAATTATTATTAAAGTAAATGGATTTTAATCATAATATTAATTAAAACATAAGTGATGTGATTTATAATACCTAACTAAGATAAGAGCTGATAACATTTTATTAGCGCATAAATAATCTTAATATCTCGCTTTGATAGATGTGACATTTCATTCATCATTGATGAAGGTAGTTGATAAAACAACATCTAATTACTTTTACAGGAGAACCATAATATAATAAACACAACATCATCTAGTCCCAAACTAAGCAGAGCTTGTACTATGGGTACTAGACAACTGATATAAATAGATATACACTTTTTTTGTAAATACATACGTATTATACATAGAAAACACCAAAGGTCCGAAACAAATATTAGAAGATCATACAAACATTTTGTCCTACTCGGGAATCAAAGAACATCGATCAGCAGCCGCTTAAGCTAACCAATAGACCAACAAAACAGTCATAGTTTTTTTTTTTTTTTATATAAGTTTAATACCAAAAATTCTATATTTGAAGCTCAGTATGATTTTGTCATTTTCGAATCGTACCGAGGTAACATGTGTCAAGTTATTACATTAGGTACGTTTTGTTTTAGTGAAAGCTTAGAGTTCAAAAGAACGCCGCCGCTGCAAGAGTGGACTCTTCAAACATATTCGGGTGCTAGTTTATTTTAGACAACATCCGTCACGTTGTGCATCTATGTGTTTTCATAAACGACGCCGGCATGCGCATATAAATCTGTCTCGTGGAGGACGTGCCGAAATTAAAATGTATTTCTATTTGGCAATTTATTTATATCGACATACCAATCACGCCCACTTACGTATAATTTTTCAAATGGTTTTAATGCCATTCAGGATGATGTATGAAACGTAATATCTATTTTCTCCGCTGAACTAATATAGAATGGTATTTTAGTATGTTAGTATATTTATTGGTAAATAACATTCAAATGCATGATATTACTGAAGTATGAGTAATGATATGTAGCCGTTAACCCTGAGTTACTAAAATGTTCAAGTTATTGCGGAAATGTTTACAAAACTTTTGCGCTTTGAAGCCAGACAATGGGTTATTTAAAAATCAACTGAGCGGATGTTGTTATCTGAATAATAAAAGTGTAATGATTTTGAAAAAAATTATATAAATGAATGAATGAATGATAGTGTCAAATTTATATGCAAGTGGTTTCTGACTTGTACTCTATAATGGCGTGATTATATCAAAGCCCTTGAGACAAGGTGCGGGCACGTGCGCTCGACGTGCGTACGCGCATAACCTTAGTAATGTGTCCCGTACTCTGATGTTGAATGAGATTGTATCGGTATTATAATACAAGCATAAATATATATTTTTAAAACGTGTCACGACGAATAGTTGGAGAGATAATCTTTAGAACTGCAGTTTCAGCTTATGAATTACTTTGTATTTGCTTTGAATGTCTAGTGTAAGTGTTAGAATATGTACTCTAAGGCTCGTTTAGCATTTGTTCTAACTTTATTCATTTATCTTAAACTACACGAACTTGCTGAGTACCTCGTGAGATCATAAAAAGTTTGAATGTGAACATCGTGTCTTTGGTCTTCAACGCAGCACATAAATTGCAAGTTGTCTAATTCCTGAGCTAGGTTTAAGCAACATGTTAATTCCATACGGAGGACATAGAAAATGCATTAAAAATTATATGAAATGTTTTGTTACTTTTAATAGTTTTCGTTTTAATGATTTGCGTGACGAAATTTTCAATATGCTTCTTCATGGCGGCTTGTCATATTATTGGCTGACGTCCAACACGTTATCAAAAGCATGTCATCGTGAATGATGTCACAGGTCTGTTTGACCATATCAATGTTTGATATCGATATGTTTTGTTTCGATTTGTATAGCTTCACCTACCGTGAGTTATACATAGCGAGGGGTATTCAGCGCCTGCATGACGGCTAAAATGAATGGAGTACGGAAATTAAACCGTCAGATTTCACCGTCAATGGCAGCAATTGTACAGAAATTAATGAAAAACGAATGTCCATTAACTGATCATTGTCTATTTGTATCAAAAATTACCTTCAGTTGATGTATCAGCTTCAATTTTTGTTTATAGAATATTTTTTTGCTATTTTTGAAGTATAATCACTTTTAATAGGCCAGTAATATAATTAATTGTTAGTAGCAGTAGTCGGCAGTTATTAATAAACAATTAAAATAACAATTAAAATTCATTTTCATAGACTTACTCTCTCGATTCATAGTCTGTTGTTTAAAAAAAATACAAAACAAATCTTTACCCATGAACTTTTTAAAGGCTAATGGGGTACTGTCATTATCAATTTTGACTTTCTAATTTGTAATTTGTGTATTGAAAAATACGGGAACTTTTTCCTAAAATTGATTTTTAACAGTGTACTGAGTGTAGGTGAGTTTATATTTTAACTTTTAAATGTTTTCGCAAGCGAACATAAACTTTCTTTTTCATGGAACGTTCTCCCATTTCAAGTGAACAGATAAACACTGTTCCACTAGGCATGTGTGAAGCTTTGTTTATCTGTCCCATTTACCCATATGTAAGCTTTCAGCCGTAACAGCGGTGCCCGTAACACATTTCACAACCAAACAGCACTAACTACGGCCATATACTCCAAAGTTGTACTCATAAATTTATTGCTCTTGTTGTTCAAACGCCAGTATTTATCTCGACCGCCACAAAACTGTAATCAACGTTTGATTGAACCAATTAACCCTAATTCGCGAGACGTTTTCACAATAAACCAACAGTCATTGTCGGAATAAAGAATCCCTGCAAATTGTGTTTCATTGCTTCCTGCTAATTTTGAAGACAAAGGTACTACGCTATGGGAGAATCAGGACTAATTTAGTGTGTTCGTGACAGGGTTAATGAACTGAGGATGAAATTGGTACAGTCGAAGTGAACGACCAGCCTCTCGACACTCAAGTCTCGAGACCAACTGTCTGTGTGTTGAACTTGAGACGGTCTTATCTGGACAGATATCGATGAAACAACTTGTTTTCATATAAAATGAGTACTAGGTTATCGACTCATTGATAACCCTTACACAAATTATACTTCTATTTGTATAATACTAGTTCTTTGAGATCGTTTCCGACTTTGTCTCGTGAACAGGATATCATTCTTTCACAAAATAGTTAGGGCATACGAGCAAATTGGTCACAGATTTTATTTGATTGCCTTCAACCATTCATACACCTGCAACTGGATTGCAAAAAGGGTATAGGCCACCAGTACCTAAAGTTGGAGAAAGGTTTAACATCGGTCTTCTGTCAGATCATGGTATCACTCCACTTGATTCATCACATATGTGTATGTGCTAAACAAACTTTGGAACCACTTACGATGCACGGATGTGGAAAAAATGTTTTTAATAGTAACACATACTTCACACTACAGTACTTTAGGTACCTACTGTGAGTAGTCTAGTTTGAAAAAGATCAAGATAAAAGCGAAAAATATTCCATAAATAAACTGTTCACATCAGACTTTTCTATAATAGTTTTACAAAATAGTGGTCCATTGTGTCGGTGCGTATAAAACGATCAAGTAAAGATGGTATCCATTCGTTCAATTAGTGCGTTGTCACTGCCGCGGGATCTCCATTGTGTCAGCTCGCTGGGCGCTTAGCGCTGGTCGCTTTGAAATAATCGGCCGCGCCAAATTGCCCATTGTTTACGTGCAAACGACTGGACAAAGGAATTGCTGAAGAACACGTTTGACAGTTGTCACATCAATTTCTTTATAGCAGCGATAAGACAGATACATTTTCGAATGGGTTGCTATAGCTGGTTTTCTATCATAGGTAATAAACTCGATTTCAATTCTCGCAATTCTAAATGTTAAACAAACTCATTAAATACTCCCACATCATCTTCAGTCACCTTGTCGGTACACCTGAATGTGATAGGTGTAATAAACCAACTTTTTAGTAGAAAACTATCTCTGCAGTCAACACCCCTGTCATTAATCGATCCACTACGATTTTGAGATTTTTTGTTTTTGATTCTGTCGTTTATGTCTTTTTGTAAACACCACTTCATTCATAGTGTTTGATATGTGTTTTTGTTATTTGTCATTGAAGACCTTGCAGCCACTATGAATTTAATTGTATATATTGTTATTTTCCGAATTATTTCTTTAAATGTAGTTTATTTTTGTATTACACTAAAAGTAATAACGAAAGTGTAGTGCCCTTTCTCACTTATTTCCACAACTCACAACGGTAGCCTAGTAGAGAATGAATCTGGCATTAAGTCCACCGATGTACATTTTGTGCTTATGCACAGTTAATAAACAAATAATGCATAAACATATTATATTGATGGAAACTCTTAATGAACAATCACAGGACAGCGTTGATGCCAGAGGGGCGTCAGGCTCCGAAGGGGATATTGAGTTAACGAGGAGACGCCCGGCCGTTCACCCGCCCCAAGTTCCGCACCGCAAGGTTACTCTAATGACACCTTGGCTCAACTCAATCATAAAATAATTATACACTGTGATTCACCATTCCTTCAAATATTAATCTAGATTTGTACAGATACACTTACTTACGTGTGTATTTCCGGGATGTTCGGTTTATTTCCAACCCTACGGAATTTAAAAAAAATCCTAATAAATACTTGGTTTAATGAAGACAACAGACCTCAATAAAGACGTCCAAAAATAAGTCTAAAGTATAAAAAAATATTTTCCGGTATTTATAATTTAAAATTAATTAAAATAACATAACTTACATCTCTTCTAGATTACTTTGATCAGAAGTTATGGGCATTTTCCTATTTACATTCCAAACAAGTAGGTGAATACTGAACTGGTCTAAAATGGTTCACTGATAACCTTATTGTTTATGAATTCTTACGTTCACCTCTAACCTGGTGTGACAGATTTAATGGTCTACTAGTTACCGACTCTTGTCATTATCATGTAGCTGACTAACCCTTACACTAAAGTAGTTATATCACATATTATTATTCAATAGATTATTTAGTTTTACTTTGAATATTAGTGTTTCCACTCCGACGCTTGATCTACGACGCATGGGCGTGAAACACCGCCTCCGGGCTGTTATTAAGAATTCCTTATAAGAAAGCTTTTTATTTGTATAAAACGACCCCGAGACCTCTTAGGAGGGCAGGCGCATACACTCCATTAGACCATTTGTAAGAAATATAATTATAAAACAGTTCCGTTACTGACGGACTGTCAGACAACGTACAGTCGAAACTACTGGACCCAGAAAGCTGAAATTTGGTGTTCCCTGAGAATTGTAAACGAGCACTTACAGAGGGTTTATAAAATGAACAGGTAAAATTTATTTATACTTTTTTATTGTAGTAACTTTCCTCTGTGGTGATGTACAAAATGGCGCGCACGCAATGAACGGCCTTCAATGACCTCGCCTCGAGGCGGTGGCTCGGGGTATGTGTTACATTACTGAATGTGTGACCGCTTTACAGACAAGTTTAACACTTTTATATAAATATGCAATGTGTGAAATGTAATACGGAAATATTATTCTTGTAACCATCAATTATGTGTAAATATGTTCCTGAAAAGGGATTGAATATTATTTCACTACGGTGGTCATCAGTGAGACGTCTCGCATCATATAGAATAACTTGCCTGCTCCATATTATTTTAAATATTATCCCTGAAGTAACACTCCAATTCTACCAACTATCTTATTTTTAACATTAAGGTGCTGGTAAACGGGCTATTTTTTCGACAATTTCTTGCTGCAATATTATAGCCGCCAAGTTGCTGATTGTATATCTCAACACAGTGCAACAATTACTGCAATATTGTTGTATAACCCAGCGATATTGACAATATATTTCATTATAGTTGCAAGTATATAATGTTTAGCCGGCTATGATTTATCCCGCTTGCTTAAAGTTGCAAATATACTGAGATGTATTGGACAAGAAAAATAGCCAACAAGATGCAATTTTTATAGCCCGTTTACAAGTCTTAATATATAGACCTATTAGTAGTTTTGTATCTAGATTTGGTGATGTTGATCACAATTTCCCAATGATGTGTGTCCGAATTGAAGCTATTGACATGTACGAGTATACCTATTTCCTTATAGGCAACGAACGAATACTAACGTACGCGTAATATGCTGCTAAATATAAATGTCAAAGACAGGAAATACTTGACATTGGAATTATATATAAGCTACTGAAAGGCTCAGTAAATTATCAGTGGACATGAAAATACTCATATATGTAAGCATGCCATCTCGACGGAGTTGGTGTGCAACCAACTCGCAATTGGCCCTTAGGCCGTCAACGTGCATCTATTTGTTATCAAACTATTTAATATATATTGCAACACACATTGTAAATATTCGCGAGTGAATCATTGGGTCCCACGCTTCACTAAAATACCTCTCAACGATTACTCGTCTGTCATCTACTCGTCTGCTATTAATATACTTGATTATAGTTGACGCGTACAGGGCTGTCAACTTTAGATAATTACTTCGTAGAAATTGAATTAACTTGTCCTATATGTCAGTTAAGTTGTCTAAAATACATATGACATATTACAAACTAATATAAAATAGAAATTAGTAACATTTTCCTGTAGGAAAATGTGTCTAATTTGTTTTCCTAATGAATGTTTTGAGTACAGGGGCTTTGAACTTGTTTATTTGGGTCATAGTTTCGTGTTAAACTTTGTTATTTTGTAGATACCTATTTCCTGTATTTGTTTATAAAAGCTTTTCATTTTATAATTTATATAATATAATTACTTGGCAAATCCACAAGACTTCATGTTTGTAGTTTTGTCATTCTACTGACAATCGGAAATAATAAAACATTACATCGGAAATAATAAAACATTACACTATAGCAACAGTGTTATCTCCTTAATAAAAGAGGGGAAATAAAAGTTTAGAAATTGTAAATTTAAAGGACAAGAACATTGGCAGCGGTAGATTAATTATACATAAAAGCCAACTAACTACGAGTGATTGTGTTATTGATATCCTCATTTTCCAATCGTGATCTTCAAGCTGACTTATCATGTAGATCATTGACATAACGGTCCATCTTCCCATGGAGCACTAGTCGTTCGTGTCTACCAAAGATCCGCGGTGATGTAAGTTTATCAGCTAAGCGCAGCGCAATGTAAAGAGTAAACACACTTTCCTTTTCTAATGCAGTTGTTTCAGTAACAGTAGGAAGTGAGTGCACTTATGATTGCTTATTACAACTGCTTTATAACTCGTACTAAATCTCTCAGTTGTAGTAGATGACTTCTTATTATGTAATAATTGCATTACCGTACACGCATTACCCTGTCGTATGAAACCTTTCAAGTTATCATATCAATAAACTGCTTGATGCGTTCATAGCTAAGTTACCCTAGGCGATTAGAAACAATTACCGAGGGTAAGCAGCGAGGGCTCGGTCATTACCTAAGTGGGTTACCGTGGGTCGCGATTGTTATCAAGGGATAACAGTCATGTCGATAAGCGTAGGGCCGTATGGCTTTAACCCTCTCCTAAGGGGAAATATGAACCCAGCAATGGGAGTGCTTGATGATAAATGTAATGGTGCATATCAACTATTACTTTTCACTAACTTTACTTTTAACCCGACTCGTTTTATGTAACGAATAGTCTGTGCTGTGCCGTGTGATACAGTTCCTACGATCAGATAAGGATTATGCCTATTAGAGTAAGAAAGATTATGCTTAGCAGCTTCCTTTTCAGCAGTGTACTATTAAAACTAGTAATAGTGATTATGAAATTGAAAACAGGTCAATCATCTTACCTTTTTTAAGTAAATGCAAAAGGAAGGTTAAACATTATAAATAAATTGCAGAAAAGAATTGGATGAAATTGCCACAGACATAGATATCGTTATATCTAAAATAACAAATAGCGTATAACTTCTAATTGATTTTTTGGATAAAAAATTTAGATAAGGTTATTTATCTTCACTTTTTATCCAAAAATCGATTGATAAAAAAAAACATTAACGATAACTAACTGCTAAAAACTGATTTGCGAAAAAAATAATTACGCGCCATATATTATATTCCCCAGAATGAAATTGGAAATTAAAATACTATCCATTATGTATCCACATGAATCTCAGTCAGTCATGTCAACCCTAAATTAACAAAAGAATCGTCCTTCGCCTCAATCAATCCGTAAATGGCGGGTATTAATAATTGTGATTAGTCAAGGCGAGGATG
Source organism: Phragmatobia fuliginosa (assembly GCA_932526445.1). Classification (NCBI taxonomy): domain Eukaryota; kingdom Metazoa; phylum Arthropoda; class Insecta; order Lepidoptera; family Erebidae; genus Phragmatobia; species Phragmatobia fuliginosa. The sequence goes on from OW052058.1 coordinate 25,932,091, forward strand.
CACCCCACATACTGCGCCTACATACGCACCATGTACAGACACACAGACACGAAATATTAGCACAAACAATAACATGCCAGTTAACGACGCTGTATTAATTTTGTTATTTATCAGGTAGAATTTACAGGTTTTGTTATATTCGGCAATCATTTAACAATAGCAACATTCTTTTGTAATAACCTCATCTATATTAAGATCATCATCATCAACAACAGCCTTTAACAGTCCACTGCTGGACATGGCCTCTCCTTAGAAAGGAGGTTTTGGCCTACTATACCACGCTGGCCAGACGGGTTTGTTTCAAGTTTTCTTCTCTTTGCATCGATGTTGTCTTGCGTAGTTTATCCCTTAGTCGCAAAGGCGATTCATCCCACGGGTTGTCGTAAAGACGACAACCCGTGGGATGAATTGGGGTGGTTACCCTCTGTATTCTTAATCCGTCACCACACGGACACTATTAATATAGGTTTACTTATTACATCTGCTTGTTTGTACACAACCAAAACAGCGAATATATTCTGAACACCCTATGATATATGATGATGATTAAATAGCATATGTTCCATGTTTGTGTGTGTTCCAATGAGTGTGCATCGCTTCTTAAATACTGCAAGCAATAAAGTTGGGATTATAGTTAAGCAGAAATGTGCATCAAAATTGCGCAGTGATTAAAATTTAAAGCGATTTAGTTATAGAAACGTTAGATTTTTTCGCATCACTTTGATTAACAACCTAATGAAATCTAACACATTTAAATACCAAATTGATCATAGAATTCGATTCCAATACCTAAATGTAAAGTAATTTTGATAAGACGATAATCACAGGAAAAAATATTGTTGTTACACTCTAACGACGGCTAATACTTTCCAGTTGCTAAACGTGTCAATACCACGGAGCCCTTGGCTTCAAGGTCGTGCTCCAAATCCAATTAGCACTTCCGTCTTTAACGACATAAAAATGTATAATAACTTTAATTTGTTAGACATGAATAGGCAAAAAAGTAATTTACTTTTAAAAATTATTACCGACAATAAAGTAGACTAAATTACTCTTTATATAATCAGCTATCTGCCCGTAAGTCCCATCAAAATAGGTTCAGCAGTTCCATAGATTGGTCGGAACAGACAGACAAGAAATATGTTTCGATGTAAGTAACATATAATACTTTCATGTGCATTTAGTGAAAAATTGTTAATTTCAATTACTTACTAACAGACACATTGAATTTTGTTTTTTAAATTTCTAAAAAAATAAAATAATTGTGTATTAATGACTAGGTTCTGATTCACATTTCCACACAGCGATTTTATAAAAACAGTTCTAATAAACTCAATCAAATCAAAACAAATTTATTTGATGTTCAACAAACTTCTGTGTAAAGAGTTAATTCCCTCCGAAACAGAGAGGAAATGAGGGCCCAACATCAAAGGTAAAGTGATAATGCTGGAGAGGAGTGGTGGCGATATACGAATATTTAAAAACTGTGTACGTTACCATCTAAAAGTGTACGAATGTATTGATTGTGGGAAATTAAAGCGATGACGTCATTCTCCGCCCACTTTTGGGACGGGATATGCTAGTAAGTGACGAAATTTAAGCTTTATTAGACGACATTCAAAGTATATTATTAAAAGCCGTCGGTCCCGGTTGTAGTGAACATCTATGGCAATCGTTATTGGGAAGTCAGTGCCCTCAAATATACTGACAACTAGTTCAAACATCGAATTTCAGTTGTCCCTTAGGGTTGCGGAGGTCCGATACCAGTCGAAAACTGAAATTCAGGTAAAACCGGTTGAACTAGTAGCCGACCCCAAATGAATAAGGCTAGGAAGATGAAGATGATTCAAAGTATATTATTAATTTTATAATTAACATTCCAATATTAGTACATATGAGGAAGTCTGAAAATAGAACTACTGGCAGAAACGTTAAGAAGGTAATAAGGTTATCTTGGTATGGACATGTTATGCAGAAGGATGAGGAAAATGTTGGGGGTGGAAGTTGAAGGGTACTAGGCATGAGGAAGACCAAAGAAAAGGTGAATGTATTGTGTGAAAGAAGAAATGGCTAGGAAGGGAGTTAACAGTGAAATGAGGAGTGATAGATCAGAATGAAAGGATAAAGCGTACTGCGCCGACCTCAAATAAAATTGGGATAAAGGCAGGTAGATGATGATGAATGTGGCAATATGAATCATCCATCAAGTACTTTATTGCTACCAAGTCGCATAAAATTGTTTGCATGTGAATTTGTTCAGTGATGAGAATGAATATTTTTATACCATAGATATACTGTTTTATCTATGTAACATCAGAACCACCAAGATCAGCTACTGATATATGTCAGAAATAACGCATTGTTCAGCCACACAGCTACAACAATCGGCACAAAAGGTCGTGGGCGCTGCGGCGTATCATTGTCTGGCCCCAGTCAAGGCCGTGACCCGCGCCCATCAAATCATAACGGTCACTTGTGGATCGTGGACATACACGTATAATAACGTCCACTTAAACGAGGCTCATATTTGTAACGCTTTTATGGTGTTTGTTTTTGAAACAGAATTATCAAACGCAGCACTATATCTACGTATATATCCGAATCGGTGTGTAATATCAAAATAACAGTTGTTACTAAATGTATATGAACTAACGGTACTTACATCGAAAAAGAATAGTTTAAATTTTTTTTCTATCTGTATGTTTATCTCATAATCTCTTTAACGGCAGGACCAATTTTGATGAGACTTTCACTGGCAGAAAACTGATGACGTAAAGAGTAACTTAGGCTATTTTTCTTAGACTAACTTTGCTCCGCGTTGTTACTCACGGTGTGAAACAATAACCGTGGATAGCATCGCGAGATTCAGCGTAATGTTTGATGCTAGTAGCATTTTTCCAATTAGTCTTCAATAATATATATGTATTTCTTTCTCTACACATTTGTTTGTTAAGTCCTTGAAATAACATAGCTAATAGTATATTATATCTAGGCTATAATGATGTACGAAAACACATGGTGATGATGCGATAGTAATACTTCTCACTCATTACTCGGAACATTCAACAGGAAAACATCGGTATTTAAGTTCGGCAAAATAATAGTTATTTCTCAGAAATTTGTACTGAGAAAAACTTGTGCTATGTAAACACCTAAATTGAAATGCAATTGCAGTTGTCTTTGATATTTACTAGTAATACTTATTTAATATGAAAAATTTAAAGATTTTTTCTAACACCCTAATCTCAGGAAGTTAGATAGCTCAGTTATATAACTGTGATATGGTCTAGTGGTTAGCGTATGCGGCTGCTGATCAAGAAGTCTCGGTTCGATTCCCGGGTCGGACCAAATATTAGTGTGATCCACAAATATTTGTTTCGGAGTGTGGGTGTTTTTTACGTATAATATGTATGTATTTTCCAAAAAAAGTATGTTTATGTATTTATATCACTTTAGTATCCATAATACAAGCTTAGTTTGGGATCAGATGATGTGTGTAAGATGTCCGAAATATTTATATTATCATAGTATTAAGTATATTTATTTATTAAATTTATTATATTATATACTAGAACAGAGAACCTAAAATAAAAACCATATAATAAAAAATATATAATAAAAATATATTATTAAAAGGGGTCCCTTTAGGTAAGGTTCCGAAGATACTGGCAGTGTTCCCCCTTTAAATAGCTAGACTAATACTTTGTCCGAGGTAGCTGCCAGTTCTTCGGCCTCCCGTGATGTCGAATAACCTTTTTGCCATTTCCTTAAAAAGCCTTTTAGCGCCTAGGACCCCACGGACCAAGGGTCTCGACACCGAATGCGATAAAATCAGATTCGGAGCCTAGACCCCTTTATTTGCATGATTAATATTATATTAATCCACTTCTCTCTATTACAACAAGGACAATAAACAGACACTAGCTTTGAACTCAAAATGGTGTTAATTGTACTGTTTGTAAGATTGAACCAGTTTTCCTTTAACTTGATATTTGGACCAAAACCCTCCAACTGAATGAGACCGGAAAGTATATCTAAACAAATCTGGTAAAATCTAGAACGTATCTAGCAACAACAACTTTGTTGATTTTTGCAAAATGTTTGTGTAGAACATTCGGATTTTGTTCATCGACAGCAAATTAAGATAGAACTGAAATCTTACATACTTCCTTCAACAAAATATATCAATAATCGTATTTTATTTATAAAAAACAATAGGTCGACTGATCAAAGACTGATCAAGCTGGTGCCTGTGGACATGTGCTTTTCCGTAGTAAGGAAACTGGCGTACAACGGCCCGACACTTGCTGTTTTTAAATGGTATATGACCGATACAGAATCAATAAATAATATTTTTTGCTAAATAGTTCTTTCACTATATGTGGATGTCATCAAACATCTGGAAATACCAAGGTTTCGTAAGAAAAATATCTTAAACACATGTGAAATGGCACTCGGACATGCTTAAGGACGATATTAATTATTAAAACAGTTTTGTAATACAGTTCTTGGTAGCGAGATATATTACGACGGTTAAAACAATTAAGGCATAATATATTGAGCAACGTGTTTCAAGGACTTTGTGCCTGGAATAATTGAAGGAATGCCGATTATGAGGCATATTTCTGACGGTGAAAGTCATCTTCTTGTTCGAAAACTACCAATGTTCTGGTGTAGTATGTTAGATGGTAGTTAAATCTGCTGCCACTAGAAAGTAACGCTTTTGCCATTACTAGAGATACAGAAATAATTATAGTTTTTTAGTTTCTAGATGATAGAAGAAAACACAGTTGTTTTCGTAAACAAGATCATAACTTTCGTTTTTTATCCAACTTTTGCAACGCTAAAAAGAGGTGATGATTTTAGCTATAGGTATGTCAATAGGTAAATATGTTTGAAAAAACTGAAATAATTGTTTTTGTCTAAAATTTATAATTTTGAATAACTTTAAGTTTTCAATAGTGAACTCTCTTGAACTTTTGTTATCAGTAAATGTTATAATATAACAAAGTAAGTTTTTAAGTGTCAATATGATAATCTGTATTTTTGTATTCAACGTAAATTAAAGATCTACGAAAAATCAATGAATATTAAAAGCATTCATCATCAGCCTGGTATGCGATGATTGAAGTTTGTGGTGGGCAACACGCAATACAAACAATATGTAACTCTATATAAATAACATTATTGTGGTTCTGTTTGTGCAAAGCTGTGGTTGTGCTAAGTAGAACATGTATGGTTATTTGGTAGTAAAGGCCTCCATTGAGATACAACTTGAAAACACTTGTATTGTGCGAGTCAGTAATGTGCGACTTATCTATTCGCTTGAGGGAAGCTAATACACATTCACACATAGCTGATCCCAAACTAGCAAAGCCTGTGCTATGGGATTGTTTATCATTCTGGGAGGGATTTAGATGTCGTAATAAAAGCCGCAAACTCCGGTGGGGAGACGGACCGTGGGGATGCCACACGTAAAATATAAATGGGATTGTTTATGATTGTACTTATATATTTCTAAACACATAAACATTTTACTTCAAATAAAATATTACATATAAATACTACATAATTTTATTTGACTGCACCATTAGCCTAGTGGTTTAAGCGGTCGCTACGCTGCTTATGAACCAAGTGTTCTTTGGATGTCTTTTTTTTTAATATCTATCCATCCAAAGTGACTCTACCCTGCCTGATGAAAAGCATGAGCAGAAGCCACCTACTACTACACTTGCTGCGAATGCAGACAATAATGTAAGGCGTCCCACACTATAGCGGCTTAGTGACCCAGGATCATAGTGGGAAGGAAACACGTGAGCTGGTAGTGAGTTCCAGTCTTTGACTGCTCGGCATAGGAAAGAAGAGCGGAACCGTTTTGTTCTGGTGCTGTTTGTAAATCCCCCGCGACACAAGATGCATAATCCTAATGCGGGAGTTGTCTTTAGAGTAGTTTCAAGAAATATAGATAAATTACACTAAAGACCCAAGATCGGTTTCTGCGTAGAGCCTTCGGAGAGGCTGCCCAGTACAGCACTTTTCTTTCGGTTAGGGTGTTGATAAAGATACACAGAAAGAATGATCCGCTTATCGCACATCAATTTGTCTTAGCTGGGATTGCTACCAATACCTCCGACTTAGCATTCAGTAACCACAAGGTCAACGGGCCTGTCAAAATTCGATTGTATGGCGCTTACAGCTTATTAATCGATTTCTGAGTTGACATCTGCTCAACTAGTGCTCTTTATATAATATATCTTTGTCATATTCCAGGAGTATAACAGATGTTTAATATCGACGACAGTTTATGAGCGTTTTATGTACGTTTCATAGCATGCTCTCATTGAAGTCAGACATTCAAGATATTTAGTGTTCATATTACAATTTAAAATCGTGGTTTGCGTAATAGTTTAGTTTCGATCATCTTAAGAAAATTATTTGTACCTCTTTTTAAACAAACTAGCTTTCAAGCGCGACTGCGCTCGCGTCTACATCGGTTATCGTGGTAAAAAGTTGACTATGTTATTTCTTGGTTCAAAATTACATTTAAATTTGTGCAGTGTTTTCTTATTTATCGCGAAGAGGCAGACAGACAGACGTGTAGTATTTCGTATGGAATTAGTTCATTTTTGAAATAACTATGTTTAGATTTTTTTAAATATGTGCAAAACCACATAAAGCTTTCCTTAAAATATTTAAATATGTACAAAGAAGATAGAACAACATAGTGCTTGTACACATAACACACAAAAGTCCAATAAAGTAACAGGAAAGATAGTGTTAGTGCCGCTAAGAAACTCGTAATCGAAAAAGGAAAAACAAATTCGATTTTTGTTGTAGGCAAGTCGTTTAAGCTTCGTTTATGGCCTTTCTCCGCCCCTTAGGGTCGTAAGTAATGTTACATAATATATACCTGTCCTCTATAAGTATTCTATCCATTAAGATAACATTTTTTCGGATTTGGCAAAAAAATTCTAGGAATTAATCAACTACACAATTTCAAGTTCGCAATAGTTGCAAATAACTTAGCATATCTATACATTAGTACCTGTAACTATTATTTAAGAGAAAATACCTACTACCAGTACACCCGAATATTCGTTAACTTAATATCTTATCACATTCATTGAGAAAATTTTAAAAAAAAGCTTAAATTAAGAAACTAAATAATATTTAATTTTGTTAGAAACTAAAGCGTGTTTCTTATTCCAATTAGAATTTAAGAATATTGTTAAATATATGCTTATCAAAACAATGTCCTAATTTATTTTCTTTTGTTACAGGTAAGGAGTTGTGTACGAGTTATTAAAAAGTATTCAAAGCTATCAACCTAATTAGTGAAATACCTCCATCGTGTAAGTAAAAAGTTACATTTTAAAAGGAATGAAAAACAACATTATCATGACATTATTATAATTGAACGATATGTAACGTGCCAAATGATAAACTCTGATGCGTACACGTGAATGTAAGATAAATATTTGTACGTAGCTTGAAGATTATAATATCTGTTCTGTCATACTGTTCTATCTATATATTGACATCTGTATAGGTGACTGGCATCTTATTGTCATATTAGAGATTAGCCTTATTTACACACAACATCATCTAGTCCCAAACTAAGCAGAGCTTGTATTATGGGTACTAGACAACTGATATGAATATTTTTTTTTATTCAATACATACATATATATTATACATAGAAAACACCCAGACTCCTAATCAAATATTTGTGAATCACAGAAATAATATTTGATCCGACCGGAAATCGAACCCGAGACCTCTTGATCAGCAACCGCACACGCTAAACCAATAGACCAACAAATCAGTTTTTCTTTGGGAAAACCATTCATATTGGTTTCCTCCACTGAAGATTACCAAGGGCGCACAGAGTATTTGTAAATTACTATGGGCAGTGGTCACTTACTGTCTACTTCTTACTCTGAGACATAAACATAAATTTTCAATAGTATGTACACAAAAATACAAGATTATCCTTACATAACATCGATAGTATGCGGCCTTATCGCATGATATATCACAATGATATCACAAATGTTTTTATTGACAAACAGTAAAGTATCGTATAGTTTATGCAGGATGTGCGTTCATTGCATAAATATTAATACTTTTATATAATAGGTAGGTATACTATAGGTAGGTATACTATAGGTAGAAATGCATAGTATATAATATCACACAAGTCTTTATCCGATTATTAAGTAAAAGATTAGATTATTTTCGTTCAAGGAAATGAAATTTCTATGAATTTTTCCTTTATATTCTGCTTTGGTTTTTCCAATGCTATCTGATTTTTTATGCATCTAACCCAAGTAATATCTTCACGCAATTTAAAGATAAGACCTGCGTAAGATGGCTGGCAGGAGCTGGATGCGAGAAGCCCAAAATCGATCACAGTGGTGTGCAATGGGAGAGGCCTATGTCCAGCAGTGGACTGCGATAGGCTGATGATGATGATGATGATGAATTTAAAGATAAACTATTATCTCAGCAATAATATATTTAGTTATCTATTACGATTATTATCTTGGCAGATAATATAATATAAATATAAGGAAAACAGTTGAAATTTACGAGAAATTTGATAAAGAATTGATTTCAAATTAAAATCTATAAATATTTTATAGTTCCCGGAGGATTTTGTATCTTACCTTATCTATCATATATATCAACAACTTTTAACAGTTCACTAATGGGCATAGGCTTCTTAACAAGGAGATTTTGGCCACTGTACCACCCAGGCCAGTCGGGTTGGTATAGGATTTGTTTTTAAGTTTTTCTACTTATTACAGTGCTTTTGTAATGCGTTGTTTACTCTTGCCTCTTACGACACTCATGGATCTTTAGGGTTGGTGACACTCTGTGTTCTTAATCTGCACTAGTTGGAGTTAGACTAACAAGGTCTGACTATAGGTGGGTTCCACTAAGAATAAGGAATACATCTATGATAATTAATGAGAAGCTAATTGATAAAAATAAAACAGTACAGTCATCAACTACTTTAGGAATAGAAGGCCAAGTGTTGTTTTTTTTTTTTTTTTATATATATTTAAGCCTGCCAAAGTGACTCTACTCTGCCTGATGGAAAGCATGAGTAGAATCCAGGAGTAGGGGTCACCATGCTTATTGTGAGGGTAGGCAATGTAGCATGGTGACCCCTACCATGGCAGCCTGGTTAGATTATTCTGCATCATTCTCCCGGCCTTCGAAGGGCGGGAGAATGATGCAGAATGATTGCGCCTCCGGTCTCACACTCACCAGCGAAATACGACAGCAAGAATGCTGTCATTATTAGGATGGAATGATGTTATTATAATATGTCTGAAACCCGTCTATCGTTTCAGCGTACTGATATTTAAAAGCAATCACGACTCATTCTTAAACAACTCTGTCGTCATTTTATAAATTAACAGATCATTTCTTCATTAACTACATCTACTCATTATACAAAAATTCACGGGAAACGTTGAAGAATAACCGGGAATCACCCGAGAAATGCGATCATTTGGCAGAATGCCTTATTTCAAACACATGATGTGCTAAAGGCGGTGACATCACGGCACTGTCATCTGTTGATATTGACGATGTCATTGACGGCATATATTTGGCCATGTTTTTGTTATAGCTTATATTTACTTCATAAGGTTTTATAGCTTTTGAATTTGTTTACTCCAGGCGTGTATTTGGTTTTTCATATCCTGTGGAGTCTTAAATCTACGTGTCGATTTCAAACCGAACCTTATGGTTAATGATCTTAATTTTTAGGGTTCCGTTGCCAAATGGCAAAAAACGGAACCCTTATAGATTCGTCATGTCTGTCTGTCTGTCCGTCCGTATGTCACAGCCACTTTTTCCGAAACTATAAGAGTTATACTGTTGAAACTTGGTTAATAGATGTATTCTGTGAACCGCTTTAATATTTTTACACAAAAATAGAAAAAAAGCAATAAATTTTGGGGGTCCCCATACTCAGAACTGAAACTCAAAAATTTTTTTTATCAAAACCATACGTATGGGGTATCTATGTATAGGTCTTCAATAATGATACTGAAGTTTCTAACATCATTTTTTTCTAAACTGAATAGTTTGCGCGAGAGACACTTCCAAAGTGGTAAAATGTTGGTCCCCCCCCTGTAACTTCTAAATTAAGAGAGTGATAAAACTAAAAAAATATATGATGTACATTACCATGCAAACTTCCAACGAAAAATGGATTGAACGAGATCTAGTAAGTAGTTTTTTTTTAATACGTCATAAATCATAAACCGCATTTTACATTTCTTTTAATCAAAACACTATTATTAAAACATTGATGAAAGTTACAACGAACTACAAAAACTTTTATACGATGCTACGGAACCCTTCATGGGCGAATCCGACTCGCACTTGGCCGGTTTTTAGAGTCTTGGATTCGATGAACACTCTGAGACAAATTATTGTATCAGGAATAGAATAATTTTCTCTGAGTCTTGGCATTCTTATTTTTTGAAAAGTTTCGATTAACCAGTATTCTGGTTAAAATCTGCATAGTTTTAAATCAGACGACTCTCTGTATGACGTCGGAAGTTTTCATTATTAAGATTATTTTAGGTTCTGAAATTAAAATTTAAACACTTTACCTTTTTATATATGAACACAGTAAATTAGAAGATAATCCTTTACACAATTCTAAAGTTTATTACCATCTACATTGAGGTTACATACCCGCTCAGTAACGATGATAGTGTAAGCAGACAGACAAAGTGATGCCGAAAATAATTACATTGTTTTAAATGCAAACGATTCTCCAACTGGTTTTATCTTTATTGCGACAGTCTGACGCTAAATTAGGTCTTCGGCAATTGTATATATTGTTTTCTATATCATGTGTTTTTTTAGGTTTAACGCGCAACAATATAAAGCAATACTTACAATATTGACCTGAAGCTACCTGGTTACTTTGATGTACAGGTCTCTTCATGACTTGGTTGTATCATCACAGCCAGGTCATCTCAACATTACGTTAATAATGAACTTGTTGTCACTCCCTGTAACACGCATTTCTTAAGACATAACAACATCGAAAGAACTTGAAGCATGCTCATCGATTGGCTTTGTATATTATGATTGGATCGGAAGCGCGAAATTGTTGGCATTACGCCACATCCTGGCACTGACACCGCAATGCCTCAGACAAACAGACAGTGCAAACGCTAATCTTTGTTATTTATGTGTGTTAATGTAATTACTATTTCGTCACGACACTGCACCCGGTGTGACAGTGCCGGGTCGACACAAATCGTTTTACAGAAACTTTGTTTCACTCTGGCACGCTCACCGAATAGTTCTACGTCGTAAAGTTCCATGACATCTTTCTTGCATCTGTGACGTACCCTTTATCGCAATTTTAGACAACACTTATTACACTAACCTAGTTTATTTACGCATCTTTTACAACTAGCCGGAAAACGTAATAGACCCAAGTATATTTCCAGTGAAGCAATTCGGGCGTTCGTTAACATTTAACCGCCGCTGAGTTCCACTGAAAAGTGTAGCCGAACAACCTGTGCCGTTTGGTAAGCAAGCAGTTAATCATGAGTTACCCCAGCGTTATGACCGCGCGGAGTACAAGCGGAGCGATAATAAGGAAAGAAGCGGTTGCATCACAACATTCTCTTGAAACTGAAATGTAAGAAAATAATTAAAGTTACCCGACCGCTTGTGCAATTTTATAGTAGGAGAAATAACTGCATTTAAGTTTAGATAATAATCTTTGAGAGCAGTTCGCTTTTATTTGACATTAATGACTTTTGTTTAAGGTTTATTTTTCTTTCAAGTACGGTAAACGGCTTTCGACAGAAGATTGTGGACTATGAGGTCCAAGTTTGAGATGCGAATGTATTGATATGGTTTTTATTTTTATTCTATCAAATGCCAGTATATCTGTGCCCTAAATGAGTAACACTAATAAACAAACTTCCGTTCAATTTATACTTATTGACCAGTAATGTGCTTCTATTCTTATATCATAGGTTTTAATACATAGAACCTATATGTTGTTGACGACGATTTTGATTATTGATTGGTTGTGATCGATAAACAATATACAAGATAAACGGCTTTTTTCTAACTATTGTTTAAAAGTTTAATCTATATTATAATAAAAGTTCAGATTTTGTTTGTTTTTATAAAAGTTAACAATTGAAAAATGCATTGAGTTTTAATAGCACTTATACGAGTATCTAGGAAAGCTATGAGCTAAATACCACTAATTTGCTAAAATGTAAAAATATTTCAATAACGAGAACAATTTATTATTTTATCCTGTTAATGTTGGAATAAATGATTATTTTTCTGTTTCGTTTCAAGAGAAGGAGACTGCGTTATGAAGTAATTTTAATGAAAAGATGTTGATAAATTAAATGAACGCCTATTACTTTGGTCTACCCTCATTCTAGAAAACAAACTATTTGTGTTGTCTGTAGTTCACTGAAACTACTCTGTGGTAAACAAAATCTCGTTTGTTTAGTTCAGTTGTTGTGGTGCGCGCTGCCAGATGCGGAAAGAACTGTTTACGGGTTCAATCCCCGTGCGAATAGTTTTTTTTATAACTGCTCATGTTGATGAATTGCGGCGCTACACCATCAACATGTTGATGTGTTCTTTATATAGGGTAAAATTTATTTCTTGTGTCTTGATAGCTAGACATTTTCTGGTTCTACTTGTTACAAAGAAAAAAACGATTTAGTTTTTTCTCATGTTATGTGATAATCATAATTTTATAATCTCCTTTCTAAGGAGACCTATGTCCAGCAGTGCACTATCAAAGGAGATGATGATGATAAATTGGTACTACGCAACTGATAAAGCTCATTATGAGGCTCATGGGAATAAAGATGTACAAATACATATTTCCTAAGTACTATAGGCTAGTACTTAGGAAATATGTATTTGTATATCTTTATTCCCATGAGTTTCGCGGTGTTCAAAGCGAGTAGTGTAAAATAAAATTATCCTAAGTTACTCCTTATGTCATCAGCTATCGGACGTTGCGAGTTCCGTTAAGTTCGGTAAAGCCGTTCCAGAGATTAGCCGGAACAAACAAATCGTCAAAACATTTCAAATTGCTTTTTTAGTGTAAGTAGCGTACCTGTACTTATATAGGTACGCTACTTACACCAAAAAAGTAATTTTATATGCATTTAGAAAAAACCCTAAAAACAGTTCATTTAAAATTACAGACATTAAATTTTCTTCATTTATATTGATACCTTATCATGTGTGTACAGTAATACCTCGGTCTTACGCGATAGGTTTGACCAAGCAATAGCCGCGTAAGTCGAATTCGCGTAAGTCGGGGTTCAATTTTGCATATAAATACGTATAAAGGTTTTTGTGAAATCTCAAATGAAGATTGTCCAATAATTCTTAAAGCTTCTAAAACATTGAATTGCTTCCAAAAGTCTTTGACAGAAAGCTCGTTATTTAGTCTCATAGCTTCATTTACGGCTACAGCACACTAGCTACTTTTAGCATCGGCGATTTGGCGACTGCATCGATGCTGCATCGCGTTTTAGCGACTTCCTGCGTTCGACCGCGGTATCGAAAACGCGCGTTTTAGCGACTGCTCAGATGCCAAATCGATGCTACCGGCATCCGAATGTGTGCGGAGAGTAGCGTTCAGCTGCTGTGTCGCGCTTCTAAAAAGCGACTCAATCGTTTTTAACTGTGCGGTGTAGAGCGTTCGGTCGCCGTATTTAGCTTCTAAAAAGCGACCAGTTTCCGATCGCCGATGCTAAAAGTAGCTAGTGTGCTGTGGCCCTTAGATGTGCAAATGATCGCTTTGTGTAGTAAGCTTTAAATGTTTTAATGACTCCCTGGTCCATTGGTTGAAGGAAGCTGGTAGTGTTTGATTGCAAAAATACAACTTCCACCTGTGGATCGAAATTATTCAGAGTAACGACAGTCCGAACTGGGCCAATGAAAAACTGCGTATCTCCAAATTCGCTTAAAACGTGGTAGCGTAAATCGAGGTATGACTGTATAAGATGATGTGATAGTTATTGTATTTGTAAGTAGGCCCCTACGTCATCAATTAATTCATCTTTGGTCTGTTGTAATGACATCAAATACGCGTAATACTACGTGTGTGACAGATGATAAATTATGCATCGATACGTAAATAATAATAACGTTACAATTACTTTTATAACTTTTAGTTACAGCTTAAATCATTCCTAAACATTCTAAGATAGAGTCACATGGTCACTTTGTTTGATCCATAAATTCTCAGTCTAGTATTCTTTGTGTCCGTTTCATATATGTTTTTCAAGTCCCCTGCGACACAGGATGTATATGTCTAATGCTGAAGTATTATAAAGAAAAAGAGAGAAAAGATTAGTAAAAATTAATACATTAAATCATTAACTTTCATGGCCAGGATAGTAAAATATTGCTTTATGAGAAGACAAGAATACAAGCTTTAAGTTCAAACATGCTGATGGAAACTGATTGCCGTCTCTTGAATATAATACTTACTACAATGATTTTTTAAAAAATCTCCATTAAACACATACACACTTTTTATTAACATGTGAAAACTCATTTTAGCTAGCAAATTAACTCACTTAATTTCGAAAACTAAAGTGTTTAAAATAATAAGATAAAATAGAACTATATAGAGTGAATGAACTAAAATGTATAATATAATATATGTTGATGTGGACATGCTCCCGAGACTTTGATGTTTTGTAATATAACTTAATTACTTTAATTAAATTAAGTTCATTCTGAAAATACGGATGATAAACATGAATGAAATAGGAAGGATGACGCAAGTACCTACGGCTACGTAAGATTCTAACTATTCCATCTATACTAGCACAGAATACATAATATGCTACTATTAATGGAAATACCTACCGATTTTTTTTTTAATCCGCTTCAAGCAACTTAATAGCATTAACGAACGATAGAGAACGACCACTCCTTTTGCTATACTACCGACAGTACAGTGGCAGTGAGTTTCAGAAAACCAGTGTCGTGCAATTCATTCGTTGCTTTTCACCAAGAGAATGACATTATTCTTCTCTTATTCATGGGAAAGGTGGCTCAAGGTCAACAAAGCACTTGTGACTTTTAAGTTGAAGTTTGTACGTTGGAGCGTCAAAGTCGTTGGTTTTTATACACATCTTCAAACAAAAAAGGCTTTATGAACATATTCAAGTCAAACAAAAAAGCATAAACAAGACAGAACCACAGCGAAGCGTAACCGGATTTAGCTGGTGTCATAATAATGAACAGTTTAAAAAATTAGCGGAAACCTCATTATCATAATACAATTAATGAGTTCGAAATATGAATTCCGAAAACTGTTATATATTATAATTGCTAAAATATTTTTTAATTTATTTAATGAACACGCGTGTAAAATTGCAATTGGTTCCAGTGATGAGTGGTCGATGAGTGTTGGTCAGCGGGGCCAGTGTGGCCAGTACAGCGCCGTGTGCGGTGGCCATCTGCCGTCATGCGACACCGCGACATCTGTCGACCTTGCTCTGATTACACGCAGCGGTCGCGATTGATGATGGACAAATGGATAATTAATTAGACAAAACATTAATATAAATCTTAAGTCAGTTCCTAGTAACAGTTATTATTTATGTAGATGAATAGAACGGATATTCTAACGCATTGAATACTATACTAAGAAACCAGGAACGATGTTTAAGAGCATTTAAATGCGATGATAATAAATTATAAAGGCAATACATACAATATACCCGCTAATTATTTCTGTGTAGTGACTAAAGCCATAAATTTATTATCACCATTATTATACTCGCACTACGAATTGACAGCACTTGCGGTATTCGATGTAACAATAAACTTATCAGTAAAGCTATCCATTGCAAGATAGCTACATATATAAATTCGTAGGTTAGATCGTTACAGTCGCATCGTATGTCGGTAGGCTATAAACATACACTTGCGTTTCTCAGCGACCGGCGCTACATCAACCTGTGCTCCGGCGGGTAGTAAAACGCACTTTATAGACCCGTCATTATCGTTACTAGCATCTGTACATCAGGTCTTTCATTCCCTCCAAGAAGGAGATTATGAATCTCAAGAATCTACGAAGTTAATGTTTTTTATGAATCAATTCTTTCTACGTCCCCCTTAAGTTTTCAGCTTTACATTAATCATGCCTTGGGCACACTTTGGAAAGGCTGTATGACAATCTACTGCTAGATAGGTTTCTTA
This sequence comes from Phragmatobia fuliginosa, assembly GCA_932526445.1. Lineage (NCBI taxonomy): Eukaryota > Metazoa > Arthropoda > Insecta > Lepidoptera > Erebidae > Phragmatobia > Phragmatobia fuliginosa. The sequence continues at coordinate 25,948,351 of OW052058.1, forward strand.
ATAAGTGTCTGTTGTTAGATCTTGGTCTTTTTAAAAAGAATATTTTTAAGGTGGTATTTTTTGTAAAATTCGTTCGTTTAATTTTTTATTCATTGTACGTAATTTATAGTAGGTTAATCGTTAGAAACAAGATCATATTTTTCATAGTCAATTAACAATTCGAAAGTTATCCTACTAGTTCAGTTATTCACCTTGTGCATCTTCATCTAGTTAAATCCTTACTATTAAACTAATATTATAAAACGAAAGTAAGTCTGTCTGTTTGTCTGTCGCGCTTTCAAGCCAAACTGCTGACCCGTATAAATGAAATTTGGCACACAAATACTCTAGAGCCTGAGAAAGGATATTTAGTAAGTAGCCTATGCTTCTTTTTACCGTGGTAACCGACATACACGCGGGCGGAGCCGCAGTCGAAAGCTAGTAATAGTATAAGCGGTAATGGTCCCCATTGCGGAGCGTGTTTTCTCGGGTTACAGTTCATACAAGCTGCGCACGCGCATCGCGCACTTATTGTCAGTTTTATTTACATTAATGCCGCTCTCGGCAATAATCACCGCACTAATGGTTTATTATAAACAATTTCTTATGAAGAAATACGGTTTCGCTAATTTATTACGTGCACTTATGTGTTGTGTATGTATCTATGACATGATGTTAGCTTTTATTGAGAGCTATAATTACCTAAATTTGATTAATTTTGGTTTTCTCGTTTGTTCCACTTTTTATGGTCATTGAGTTTTATACCTTCTTGATTACTGTGCCTCAATACATTTAATTTACTATCTTTAAATTAAATCTTGATTAATCGACGACCGTAAGAAGTGAAGTTCCATAATAGCAAGCTGCACTGCCTGGACACTTACCAGTTACCAGGACCAGGCAATAAATACAAATTGGATATCCTTTATTACTAAGATATTGTTATCTTCAACATCATCATCAACAGTCCACTGTTGGTCATAGGCCTCTCCTTAGAAATAAGGTTTTGGCTTACTATACCACGCTGGCCAGACGGGTTGGTATAGGGTTGGTTTCAAGTTTTCCTTCTCTTCATTGATGTCTTGCGTAGTAAAATTGCCATAACGTGTCTTGCCAGTCCCCAATCCGCACTGGCCAGCATGATGCCGTATGGTCTGAACTCTCTCCCGAGAGCATACCCGACCCCAGCAGTGGGACGGGTTGTTGAAGTTTAATATCTTATTAAAGAACCATAATTATCATTTGTATACCTGTGTTTGGGGAACTTGAAATTTAATGTTATTTGTTTTTTTTTTAAAAGGAGTATAGAAGAACATTTTTACCTATAACATACACAGTTTGTTGGTAACCGATTTTTGTAAAATGTGGTTTACTACAGCATACAAACTTTCATACTGCCTGTTTGCTTATAAAAGTAAATACAATGAATTTTACATAAAATTTTCACCATCATTCTACAACAGGTCCTACTAAAATTAAATTGTGTAACCATTTTTTTTTAGTTTTCCCATGCCTGATTTCAAAATAATGTTAGTAAATAACATAATAATTATTGTATGTATAATCTGTTCATAAATATTAATACTACATTAAAAAGATATGAGATGTGTATAAAATATGAGTATTAAAACATAAAACATTGTGTGTAGCCTTCAGTAATCCAATACAACTGCCTGCAAACCAATTATTATCGGCGTATGTGATTGTTTTAATAATTCACCCGAACGTGAACCGATCGAGGCTCGCATATTCGTGTTATTACTGTGTATTTTATTGATAAATCATTAATTTATGTTGTAGGTTTTTTTATTGTCCTGTAGCTGTAGTGGTTTGTAATTCCAACCAGGGTAGTGGGTATGATTGCCACCTTAAAAAAATGTGACCTCACGAACAAACAGAGGATTAAACCAAGTAGCATTCGATTGGAGATACTTTTGATGATGATGACGACTGTAATCATCCTCATGTCAATCATTATTTGATCCGCCTGGATGTAATTTATATGTCGTGAAATAGTAGCAGAATGAAGCTTTTTTGTTTGAAGTTTCAAAATACATTGAAAAAACTTATGTGCAAACTGTGCAGTGTTTGTTGTGGCTTTGTCTATGACACTCTTTGTCTGTAATAACACTCACTTATTTTCTATGAAAACTTATTAGTCGACACCACTGAGGGTCATTAAGGAAGTGTTATGGCACGCCAGTACGCCGACCACTAGTGCTCTACAAAATACAAATTGACAGGTAAATACCACGCGATTTGACCGTGTTGTGGTCAAGTTAAAATATTAGGGCACGAAATGACTATGCGAATAGTTAGTAGCTGACTGTTTGTACACAAGCTATGATATGGATTTACTTCATCACTTTTTAAAATAGAGGATCGGCCGCAGCTTTCTGCCATCGTTTCGAGCAGCAAGACATCCATCCCCATCACTTTTTGGAACCCCAACACTATGCACTTTTAACACTCCGCAATCTTTGTAATAATTTGTTACGGTTTTCAAAAAGAGCGTACTTCCAGCTTAAATGGTGGTGGGTAATAACATTTTGTGACTCGTCTATCCGTTACAATAAAATATAAAATAGATATATCCGGGATCATAGTTTAAACCTTTAATATACTCTACTATTTCTAACTCTGTTATATTGTTCCTGTTATTACTGGAATTTGTGTGTTTTCTATGTATAATATGTAGGTATTTACAAAAAAAAATTGTTTATGTATTTATATCAGTTGTTATATCCATAGTACAAGCTCTGCTTAGTTTGGACTAGATGGCGTTGTGAGTAAGATGTCTGAAATATTTATTTATTTATTACAACTGTGGACAAAACCAGCGATTAAATAACATATTGTAAGAGGAAAAAAAGTAAAAGTAAATTGCCATTAAATGTACTAACTACTTGTCTTGTATAATATGTTGCAAAAATCATGCAATTGAAGCAATAAACGTAGAACGTGATTTTACGATCAGTGCCGTTCACATATATTATATTATCGCGCTCTGCTTCGCTCAACTGATAGATTTATCTTTTATCCTTATTTTCGACCCATTCATTACTTGTAAAATATATGTACATACATATAAGACAATAAATCATTCGTAACATTATTAAAAACACACTTAAAATTTTTACTGACCACACTAAACTTCACATTATAGGCCTATAAGGGTCCTCTTTTTACAGGGGAAATGTTGATTTATGGATATGGCATTGGCTGTAGCGAATAAATTTTAAGAAATGTACTATTTACGTAGTTAAGACGTATATGTTGTAAAAAATATCATAATCGTATAATAGATCAGATTGCGTGTCTAACGAACAGTAAGTCACAAACAATAAGTGTAGTATGAGGCACCCCTAATATCATAAACAAACCAATTAACTACGAGGTGCGTTGTGCGGAGTTAACCGACCGTGTCGTCTGACTCAGCCTTAGTTACGAACAAGCGCCATTGTCGTTCACCGTGACTACAATCAGATAAGTATCGCACATCAGTACACCATGAACGAACAAAATAGTGCATAGATTGTTTACTGAGATCACTTGCTGACAACGACTATCAACTGTTTTTAGACTTTCACGACTTTTACACATACTACCCGTGACCACAAGCGGTATAACCCGATCGAAATGTCTGAAACTAGTTTTTAATTTTATCGCGAAGAAGTCCTGTTTACAGTAAAAACGGCAATCAATGCTCATTCTCAGTTGAGGAGCTAATCACAGGCAAAGTTTACGGTCTTGGTAAGGATTTAACTAAAACTCATTATCTTAACTTACTTCCGAGGACGACTGGATCCATTTTGTCCGATCTTATAATGAATGAATTATGTAAGGAATGGTATAAAGAGTTAATTATTTTTATAATAGATTTTCTTTTGCGAAAAGAAAAATAAATATCAACGAAGGTATGGTATGTATATTTACAGACCTGTGGAAACTAGATATCTATTGAAAACCGACAATGTACGCACATACTACTTAAAGTTGACTGTTTCGGTGGTGCAGTGGTAGCGTATGCGACTGCTGTGCTTGAGGTCTCGGGTTCGATTCCCGGGTCGGACCAAATGTTTGAGTTATTCACAAATATTTGTTTCGGAGTTTTCTATGTATAATATGTATGTCTTAAAAAAGTATGTATAAATAATATCATAAAGAATATAATTTTAATTAAACGACACAAATTGTGGTGTGACACAATACCGTGTGGTGACGTATTAAGAATACAGAGTGTCACCACCCCTATTCATCCCGCGGGTGTCGTAAAATGCGACTAAGGGATAAACTACGCAAGACAACATCAATGCAAAGAGAAGGAAAACTTGTAACGAACCCTATACCAACCTGTCTGGCCAGCGTGGTATAGTAGGCCAAAACCTCCTTTTAAAGGAGAGGCTATGTCCAGCAGTGGACTGTTAAAGGCTGTTGATGATGATGATAACACAAATTTATGACACTAATGCTGTGTCCTAGTTAGATGCTTCGCAAACTGTAACTGTTTTGTTTGAATAAACTTTAAGAAAAAAGGAACCGAGGAAAAATCCACGGCTGATAAATTCACTATTATCAGATTAAGACTGGCATAAGATCTAAACGTCTCAACTGTCTTGCCTTTATTTTTATATTAAAGCCTACCAATTCCATGCCTACCAGTAGGAGTACCCATAAGTAGGGCTCACCATCCTCACTGTAGGAGCACACAATGCAACATGGTGATCCACACAAAATGATTTAATGAGTTTCGAATTTCTAACATATTTACTGTTGCTAATTACATTAATTAATTAGCTTGCTTCAAATCTTCCAAACAGAATGCCTTAACCTTGAGATGCGAAACATGATTACATATGTGTTAATTAAAGTAGCCAAATTATAAACAGTCTGGTTTGAAGTACGTTAATTATCTTTTAATCAGGATGTGTTTTTCGATATTACAGCACAAAGTAAACAGTATTTTCAGTTTGTATTAGCTCTCAATGGATACTAAAATGGAGGAACAAGATGTCAACAAAAGGAAAAAAATACCTTCACGATATGTGAATAGTTCAGAGTCAAATATAGTGAAATTGAACAGTACTGAATATGTATTTCTGTATGTATCATTCTTCTATACGCTTCTGTATTAGACTACTCTGAAACTGCTAGACAGATTTTGTGTTTTAAATGAGTCTCTGGTTGGTTTTGGTTAACGATTAAACTTGGTACATGTATTACAACTTTGTCATGAAAAAAGGATTTGATCATATTCACCAATGACTTTTGCTTTATAACGAATGTTCTTATGACCTTATTTATATACATATATTAAGAAAACTTATATTGCAGTGCTCGGCAATAGGTTCAAGTATAGTATGGTATCAAAACTAGCTTCACTATGACGTCGTGACCCTAGCAGGCGGTATTTATATAAAGGTTCATTGTCCACTTAGGAGAAGCGGTGATATTAATCACGATAAGAGTAAGTGGAGCCCCTTGGCGGCCTCAACTACTTCTTGAAACTACCTCGTAAATATTCTACTTACAATCAGACACTGTTGCCATGCCATGCTGTTCTCGAGTGAGTATCTGACTCCTTTGCGTAATAGAAAACGATGGTTAGTATTAACTAGGTTTACTTAATATAAAAAATAATATTTTTATGACAGTGATGTCACATGTGCGTTATTGTCTCATCCCCCCAACATTAATCTTTGGTAACCTCTCACCAGAATAAACAAGAAAATAACTTTCAGAAAATAGTGACCAATTCTCGGTACCTGATTAGTCAGGGAAGCAAGGTTTTATCGAAACAAAAGGGTAATGGTCTAAGTTCGACCAGGAAACATCAAACGTGTGAATTCAAATACGTTTATGGTCAATGCTATTTTTATAAGATTTATAGTATGATGTTTTAATAGCTTGTATTATTTCTCAATAAATTCTTTATTTATCAGATAAAAGAATCTTTCAAATCTCATTACCAGGTTCAAAGACTACCTTTAAACACGTGAAATTAAATTTACAGTTTATAAATCTTCAATTGTAGTAGAATACAGTTTTTTGAGGGTCACAATAACGGTGATTGTTCTCTGCTGCTAATAAAGCTCCTTATACTTATAGATGTCTACCTAGAGCTGTCTACATAGGAATATGTAATTTACAAATGTTATAAATAATTAAAATATTGTAAATTCAATTATAATCTTTTATTCATAAAAAGGAATAATTAGACTGTTAGTACATTCTATAATGATCGGATAACACTTTACTGAAAGAGATTGAAACCTTAAGCACTTTGCAGACCCTGTTAGAACACTTGTGTTGCAATGAATGGAATGAAATCCCATACTCTTATTTATTTATCGCCAAGGAATTATTCCACAATTGAATCGTTTTTAGGAAAACTCCAACAAGATCAAACTGATAATCTCATAATTAGACGTCACTTTAAACTACACCAAGTTAAAAAACCAACTGAATAATTAATTCATTGTTTTATCACGAGCCAGTGAAAAAAAAACTAATTTTATTCAGAAACGTGCCTGCTTTTTATCCGTCCTAGCCCCTCAGCTTTATTCATCGTCACGATAAAATCTCTATGTGCTCGTGAAGAACGAAGCCCCTAAACGTTAACGAAATAAAATTCTCATTATCTCAACTACGGACCGAGGTGTATCGTCAAAAGGGCCATTAAGGAACGGAAGTGCGGTCCGGCACGCGAGTCCACGTCGCACAATCCTCATTACCATTCACAGGAACGGAATTGGGACAGTGTTGCTGATGTGGGACACTACCGTTTTTGTTCTGAATATATCACACAAACTTTGTCTTTATACCGTTACAATTCCGAATAATTAGCTTATGCTCTAGTCAAATCAAGTTGTGAGCGTACTGGAATTTTAATATTCGCAACTCATTTCAACTAGGTCCTTCGTTTAGAGACTTAATTGATAGAGGAAAAATGAATAAGGCGAGAGATACCACCAGCAAATTTCGTAAGCAAGCGAGACTGCAATCGCTCCTAAACTTCAGTTTACCCGAATATTCATCTTATGATTAGAGAAGCTACTCGTCTAAGGTCATTAACTGGCAATAGTATCAATATGCTCGACTGTAATGACTCTTTGAGAATGTTGTTTTTGGGCCGTGCGATGACTACGTCTCAGCACATGAATATGCAAGGCTAAAAATTCCATTCAAGAAAATATCTTGCCCGTAACGTAGACTTGGCACTTAGTCGTATAGTACGAAGGCACTTAACTCTTTATTGTACTTTCGATAAATTGTCTCGAGCCTTCATTTAGTCCCAGCTGCGTTCCTCGTAGAGCATTCAGTTATAGATAAGTGTTTGGTATCAATCTTGATGAGGTAATAGGTATGCTAGTGTCAGTTAAGTTTTGTTCTAATATGATATATCTAACAGACGTATTCAAGTCAGTGATTTACGGCAAATGTAGTCCTAGGCTTCCACAAATAATAATCTTGAATGTCATAACATTGTCATAATGAATGTATTTCGTCAACACTAGATTTCATTGCAATAGAATGCCACCCAACGTATCTAACACATTACTGTAACTCCCTAACGTTTGTAATATATAGTTTCCATGAAATCGATAGTTATTCAAGTAGCACGAAGTAAGCATCGTGCGTGATTGAAACGATTTACCCCGACGCAAGTTAGTCATTTTCTATTTGATAAACACGTGATGTATGTAAATATATAGTATGTTATCTATTATAATTAATTTTATAACTGTATTGTACCGTGTTATCTCAATACGTTAGGGCTTATCACTTAGTACGTGAGTAAAATTAGGTAAAGGAAAAAATAGCTTAGTACCTGTTTATATCTATGTGTCAATCGGTTACTTGTAATGACATACATAGGATTTTAGCTTATAACTCAAAGGGGCACCGCAATTAATCTTTGTACCTATGTATATGTAGTTTCGATGACAATACTACAATTTGGGTGACTTTAGTACCCAAGCAAGCAATACAAGACAAAGTTGATGCAGTATTACTTACCTTCATTTATTAATAATTCAACGAATAATAGAAGAATTTTTCGAAGTCAAGTCGAAGAGTTAAGTGTATGCAGTTAATAGTTAATCTATTTGGAGTCAGTGGTCGAAGCATTCTTAACGCTACGCTATAAGTTCGTCGAGATAGAAAACTTTGTCATAAAATTGAATGTGTTCGTTTTGATCATGTATCGATTATGTTAATAATGTTTCACTAATACTATAACTCGTGCGAGCTAATATGGCACCTGACTCAAATGACAGTCGCTTAAAGTACTGAGTGCAAGAAAATTATAATTCATTTTAGTTTTTTTATATTTCAACATTTATTTTGCTTGAAGTAGTTTCTCATAACATACTACATTATCTCAAGTGCTACTTTACTACCTGTGTTAAGAAAATACAATGAATACCATTAGGAAGCAGATATCGTTCATTATACCCGATTGCATTCTTCGTGCAGTGATTTAAATTATATTAGGTAATACCTTTTTTCTTTTTTTTGTTTTACCACGCACCATACCCTTCGTGGGGTAAACGAAGGGCAGGCAACCGGTCTACCCACTAAACCCCTCGGCGGCCTACCTCGGCAGTTGGGAGGAACACCAGGATCGCGTCAGCCGCTTCTGGTGTCCCGCCTGCCGTACCTCAACGTCTGAGGTACATCCCGGGGTGACTAGTTTCACCCCCGGGGCAGGATGTTGTTGCGCCTGTACAGAAAGAGGCAAAACATCAACCCGCCTTAAACAAAACCCTCCGGTCGCACCGGGGGTGTCACTTATCTCGAGTCGTTTTCAGCGGTCACATTTCCCCAGGATGTGACCGCAGCGACCCTTAGTCGACGATTGGGGAGCTAGCGGCCTCTACCGCGTCCCCTTCGCCGCCTCCTTCGAGCGGGATCAGCCCTATATTAGGTAATGCCTATTAAACTATAATTATTATGGAAAGATCCGTGAAATGGTAAGTGATGCTAACGCTACTCACAAGACGACAGCCGTTTTACTTAGAGACATGTATTCATGTACCATTTTACTTCCTACTATGATCCCGGGTTATTTAAGCTGGGCGTGAAAAAGCATCCGCTAGGTTGCCATACTGCCTTCATTCACAGTGAGTGTGGTGGGTGGCACTCACTTTTGGATTGAGGCACACTAGTCACCTTAGCAGACGATAAATAAAAACAAATTGCTTATAAAGTATCTTATATATAAATTTCTCGTGTCAAAATGTTATTTACCATACTCCTTCGAAACGGCTTGACTTGTAGGTCTGAGAATTGTTCAACATCTATTTTTCGTACCCCTAGCACGCGAGCAGAGGGCATCAGCTAGTTATAAATTTCTAATCCATCTTAGAAAATGTGCAATATTATATGTGCAATGTGAGTGGCGGTTAGTTTAACGATATCGTCAGAACACTCTCACTCCATTAGCTCTAGCGATAAACCAGTTCCTTTTATCGCACTTCATGTTGCTGCGACCTACAATGGGCACGATTTTTCTATAGCCTCTATACTCTATAGACATGTAAAGTGGAAGTAGTGCAAGATGTAGAGTTGTATAACTACGTATTTTTAAATTATTATCATCTTCCTAACCTTATTCCCAATATTATTTGGCGTCGGCTACTAGTTTTACCTGAATATCAGTTATTCCACGGAGCGACTGGCATCGGACCTGCGCAACCCTAAGGGAGATGAAATTCGAAGGTTGAACTAGTTGTCAATAAATTTGAGGGCACTGACCTCCCAATAAGGATTGCCATAGATGTTTATGACAACCGGGACCGACAGCTGTACGTACTCTCCGATGCAGGGGCGTGAATCACCGCCAAACTTCCAAACTCCGGGCTGCTATTAGGAATTTCCTTCCTAAGAAAAACCCAAAAACACTTTTTTGGCCCGACCCGGGATTCCAACTACCACTCCAATCCACTAGGCCAACGTGGCAATATTTTCATATTAAATTATTTTCATAATTTAAGAGTTGAAGAAGCTTTTATCTTAATGTGTGTCAATAATAGAGACATGGTATATTAAAATAACCTGTGCAACCTAACCTAACTAGAGGGTTTGTGGTGGTTCTGACATATTGAAAGAACTACCAGTAACATAAGTTGTAGTCCCCTTACCTAATAGATGCCACAATAGTACGGCAACAACTCCTAAATTATTACAAAGTAAATCCTTCTAAAATAATCTTCTTACAGAAGTAATAAAAACATATGTTAGTACATAATTTAATGTTACATGACGGATGGTACTAAAAATTTATGTATTGACGATAGTAACTTATAATTTTACTCTCTATCTAAATATTCTTATTCGTAATATTTGTCTAAAAAAGGGAATACGTAAAAATAATAACTAAATAATTCTATAGAATACTTTTTTTTTTTTTAAATTTAAGCCTGCCAAAGTGACTCTACTCTGCCTGATGGAAACCATGAGTAGAATCTAGGAGTAGGGGTCACCATGCTTACTGTGAGGGTAGGCAATGTAGCATGGTGACCCTTACCATGGCAGCCTGGTTAGATTATTCTGCATCATTCTCCCGGCCTTCGAAGGGCGGGAGAATGATGCAGAATGATTGGGCCTCCGGTCTCACACTCACCAACAAAATACGACAGCAAGAATTTTGTCATTACTAGGATGGTCTTCTGTGTGAGGGTAGTACTGGTCGGGTCGAGCCGGCCCATTTGTGCTGAAATCAGCGTGGCTCTAATACCTACTCAGCGTGGCTCTACTGAAATGAAATTAAGTATTCTTTCAAATTGACGAATCGTCGTCTTGTTTGAGTTATTAATAGTACTTACTAATTCGTTTTTTTTTAAAACGAGAAAACATTTCTTTTTATTCGGATCCAAATTAAATTCAAATAATTCTGTAAGAAGTCATATCACATTTATTATACCTATAGTTTACAAATAGGGGCGTATGACTGGCTTAATCATTACCCTTGTTTACATTAAGTGTTATCAAGCATTATATTTGTTTGTTATGTCAACATAAACAATTACATAATTTATATCTCAATGTGAGTAACGTTCCTACTCACGCACACTACAAAACATAAATACAACACAAACAATAATATACTAAATAAACATATACACCTAGACTAGATCTAGTGCTGATATCACATCTTGGAAGCGAATTTTGTTTATTTACGTGATGTGGTCTATTCTGCTTCGTTAGGGAGTCCTTGAAAAGAGAATAGAAAGTTAACCAGGCCTGCTGGCTCCATATAATATTCTTCTTGGTATATAATTTAATAAAAAAAACGGAATTCGAAGAAAAACGATTTCCTTATCATGGGACCACATGGGAGGCACCAGCTTTGAAATAAAAAATGAATTATCAAAACCGGTTCAATCGATCGAAAGTTCTGAGGTAACAAACAAAAAAAACAGTCGAATGGAGAATCTCCTCCTTTTTTGGAGTCGTTTAAATGATCCCCTTGAAGTTCACATAAACGCGCACTTTAGATATTATAAGGCAGAACATTATATTTAACATAAACTCGGTCGTATACTTCGACCCGCTCATGTCACTGTATATAATAGTGACGATCCCAGATAACAAATCAAGAGTACGACGCAACAGAGTACTATGCCATCCTCTGAGATGGGAGAGAAGCCCTTTTTCAGAAGTTATAGAGAGATTAGATCGGCCCCGAAATTCCATAGGCGTCATTCATAGGTTACTTTAATCATTGAAGAACATGGTTTTATGATCGTTATTTTAACTTTTATCTTCAAATTGACAGTATACTAAACGATAACTAATTGTGTATTACAGGGAGGAGGTACGGAACCACGCGGTGTTGTGGAACGCTCAGTTCTCGTTCGTGTGCAAGATGTGCGCCAACGCGAGCACCGGCGTGCTGGAGCCAGCGCACCTCAGGGTCTCCGTGCGCAAAGAGCTTAAAGGTACTGCACACGCTCTTGTGAAATATGCTTATGCTTTCCATCAAGCCGAGTAAAGTCACCTTGGCAGGCATATATATAAAAAGGGGATATTCGTAATAAAAGATGGTCTTTGAAAGTGTATGACTTCCACTTAGACATAGAAACTTGATATCCAAGAAAACCAGCGATCCATAAACAATGTTTTTTTAAAGCATCACGCAATGTATTTCTTTAGCATCGCCTCTCCTACAATTAGAGAATGTTTCATACCAAAACTATTCACTGAAAAAAACTACATAAATTTCATTTTAATTATAAATTCAGAATAATAATTATTTTAGTTTAAGTACCATTTTATTATAATGCATGCCTTTTTTATTTCACCAAAAAGGAGTTCAAGAGCAACTAAAGTATTTCAAATGTAAATATTATATTTTACTAGCTGATGCGTGCTATTATACTTACTGATATTTTACTAGTTTAATTACGAACACCGTGACACGAGAATTTAATATATTTATATAAGATATATTTAGAACTGTTTTTAATCTAAGAGACTTTAAAATTTAGAAAGAATAAAAATATTTGATCCGTACAGAAGGAAGATTAAATTATTTCAATCTCAGTGCATTTTTTTTTATCGAAATGTAGTTAGGCACTGAGAATCCCTGAAAGATCTTATTTTCGGTTTTCATACATCTATACCATTTCATGTAAATGTACTCCATTACCTCACCATGCCAGTGCCTCACAAAACGTAATACAAACGCACCGAGCGTAACAACCGCGCCTTTTATGCACCAGACATCTTCTGTCAACGTCCCCACCCTCAAGGTAAAATCTCAAAACATTTAATGGCATAAAGTGATGTGTAAATAACTTAAATTAGAGTTTGAAATAAATGTACTGTAAAGATACTCAGCATTCAGAACTTGTTTGTCAGTGCACGGAGTCGACGCAAACTTTGCAGCTTAGAACGGCTCAAAATCAGCAATTTGAAGTAAATCCTTTTGAACTGAATTGATTTTAGCTGTTCAAACTCGCTTCGGTAGCGTTTGAATTTAATACTTGTGCATTGTGTGTTTAGGAAATTAGAATCTTTTGCAATTATTATACGTTCCGTGAGAATAATAAAGTACTTGGAAACATTAGTAATTAATATATCTTTAGAAAAAAATACTTTTTGCCATTTTGGAGGCCGAAAAGGAGGAAGTCTAGTACGGAATTCTTTACCGATTGATCATGACTGGTATAAAATATCAATTTATGAAATAAATGTAAATGGCATTATATTATTTTGAATGTACCTATCTTAAGTATAAACCACACAAACATCAATCAGTACAAATTGGTGAAATTGGTTCACAATTGTAAAGAAATCACACAAGTGACTGTGTGAAGTGACATTCACACAAAATTTATCCATACGAATTGCGAATCTCCTGCTTATTGAATTGCAAACTAATAATTGAGAGGCCTATTTCCCAACTATGGACTGCGATAAGTTGATAAGAACAAGAAGATCTTTGCCTATCATATTTTATAGCATATACAGTAATCTTTTTAAATAGAGAAAATTAAACGTTATCGTCATTCTGAAAAGTGTTTAAATTCCTGAAATGTATCCTACTAACAAGGTGTTTGTGTGTACGATTAAAGGCGGCAGGTCATACCAGAAGCTGGGCTTCTGTGACGTGAACCTGGCGGAGCTGGCGGGCGCGGGCGAGACGACGCGGCGGTGCCTCCTGGAGGGCTACGACCCGCGCCGCCGACAAGACAACTCCGTGCTGCGGCTGCGCATCAAGATGAACATGATCTCCGGCGATCCGCTATTCAAAGTGTAAGCACTGCATTTATTTTGTTTTATTTTCTTCAACTAATTTGATCTTGTTAAACTCAATTGAATACATCACATTTATACCCATGCAAACACTTACACCCATACAAACACTTCCACATACGCGCTATCGCATACACTAACGAGCACATACACACACACCCACCCACACACACTAACACACACACACACATACATACACACACACACAACACATACATACACACACACAAATACATACACACAGATTGTATGAGATGTAAGTAACTTAGAATTATTTGTTTATGTTTTACATAACAACAGAGCTAACTGAATGTTAGTAAGTGCAAATATGCTATGAAATAATTAAGCTCATTTAAATTGAATGTAAAAAATTTCAGATAGTAAACTTTATTGTTTTTATTAATTTATAATTTGATTAACAAAATATTAATGAAGTTTTGTCGTATGTGTTACAGTCCGGAGCGCAAGCAGGAGGCGGTCGAGGGCAAGGCGGCGGGCGACAGCGGCTCGGAGACGGCGGCCACCACCGCACCCGACGACGACTGCGCCTCTTCCACCGCTAGCTCCGGCTTCGGTTCCCTCACCAAGAAGAAGACTTACAATAGCACTTTGGTTGGAGGTAAATAATACATCATTTGTGTTGAAAACTGTTCTCAAATTTGGCAAAGAATGTAGAATTATTTAAGGACGTCCTAAAATACTGACATATATACTTCTAAATACATATTACAAATAATAATGACACAAACCTATGTTATAAAGAATTTTACTTCAACGCAATTTAATCGGATCGATCTGATCATTGTTTTTCAACGAGTAACTGAAATAACTTTAGCCCATAGTCAGTTCAATAACCTTTAACATCCACTACTGGAGGCTTTTGAATTTACGGCCACGCTGGCAAGACGGATTGGCATAAGTTTTATTTAATTTTTTCAAAATGTTTAACTGTAGTCCGTACATTTGTATTCGCAGAAGGGAACATTGGTCAATCTCTAACGTTAGTACCCTCGTGCGAGCTGTCAACCCCTGACGATGAAGACTCGCCACTTGGCACCTCAGCGCCTGACCATCCAGGTGAGAACCATCGTTGAAGAAATGCGGAAAATGGCATAAGAATAAGAATGTGGTATTTTAGAGATTAATAAGACTTTAGACTGCTTTGTTGGTCTGCGTTGTTTTTTGGGTATGTGGCTGCTGATCAAGAGGTCTCGAGATCGATTCCCGGGTCGGACCAAATATTTGTGTGATCCGTAAATATTTGTTTCGGAGTAACGATGTTTTCTATGTATAATATAAAAAAAGTATGTTTGTGTATTTATATCAGCTGTTTAGTACCCATAATACAAGCTCTGCTTAGTTTGGGACTAGATGGCGTTGTGTGTAAGTTTTCCGAAATATTGTTCAAAGTGTTTCTGATTTTATGAGAGTATGTATCGAAATTTTATACAAGACTAGTTAGTTAAAAATATTGATCAGTGTGGGGTGCTATGTGTGCAGGTCTAACGCTGGCAGGTGTTGGCGCGGCTACCGTGCCAGTGTCGTGCGCCTCGTGCATGCAGCAGCAGCAGCACACGCACTCCCGGAACTCCTCCAACACCTCCGGGGACATGAGCAGTAAGGTCAGTACCATCGCGCCACATCACCACCGACATACCTCTTGGAACTCACAAGATTCAGCTGAACTTCCCCATACTCCTAAAAACACTCGTGACCCGATCCTGTTCCGTTAGAAGTTCTGTTTAAGCTTGTCCTCAACTAGTGTTAATACCCTTATCGCCTTTAGTTCTTTCTGCAAGCTGTTCCCCATCACCATAGTCCTCTAGCCTATAAAACTACTAAATATTATTTCACTTGTTAGATTTCCAGGTGTAACCTAATATTTGTTTCTATAGGCGTCCGGCTACGGCAGCTCGTCAGCAGCTTCGGCACACTCACGGCAAAGTTCCGAGGGCGATTCGGCAGGGGACTCGTCACGACCGCATCACAATAGGTACAGTAAATAGACTCAATGTAAACTGTAATTGTGTACTTAATAAACTACCTCAATGTATATTATTAAATTGGCATGGTCCAAAATGTTAGGCAAATGTATTACAAACCTACAAATACCTTTGGAAGTGAATATATATAGTGTAACTCTCGCTAAGTGTGGTGGTCAGCGGTGCTCGCCCGGTGTGGATATGCGCTAACCTCGGTCTTAACTGGCACACTTGTATGGTAGATTCTTCATTCTTGTATACCGACCCGCTTCCTCTCTCGAAACTGAGAACATACGACATATCTCTGAACACATTCTATTGTCTGTGTAATATATACATGTATAAATGTACATACATTTCTTTGATCCCGTAGAGATATTTCTTATGGTCCTTTTCAGTGAATCCGACCCTTCCGTTTCTTTTTTTTTTCGTTTGTGCACTGTGTGTGTAAAAGCAAAAGTGACATGAGATGTTGCTGCTACAACAAGTGGATATACGTGTTAAATTCTTGCAGCAGAGTCTCGTTGCATGAGTGACACGGACACCGACAGTCCCCTCGTCGTGCTTCGTATACATTAACAAGTGCGGCACGGTCACTAACAGTATATCTGTACTGCAGCTCTATTATTTATGTTTGCTTTAATAATTTATTTATTTTTATGTTTTTTTTTCTCCACCCCCGCACCCCGCCGCACGCAGTGTACGCTTAGAGCGGACCACGACCACTACCACCACGCTATACGTCCCCTCCCAGAACTGCAAGCACACGGGCCGCACTCTATCCAAGCTCCTACTCGAGAAGACCGTGGTGAGCGAGACGTCTGACGTCTTTCTGACCCCCAACAATACTCTCACCGGACCCCCTGATGTCATTCCGCGTCACGCCATCCAGTCGCCTTCCATCGAGGAGTACAAGACGCCGGACTCGACGCTCATCACGGAGAACGGACACAATAATTCCTTCGCGATGCCTACGTACTTCGATCAGAAGAAAAAGGTAGCCGCGACCATCATCAGCGCCGCAGTCGAACCTCTGACCAATTTCCAAATATTCAAACAGAAGTCACTGAACACCATTCCCGCGTTACTCGAAAAGAACAAGAAGAACGAGGAGTTGTTCAATAACTTCCCGTTCCTGACGCCCCTCGCCCACAGGAAGAACTCTCTAGTCTCCAACGCGCACAGACTGTCGGGCTGCATAGAGGACGAGTTCTACTGCGTGCCGTCCGACCCCGAAGTGGACCTCGGCTCGTCGGAGTGCGTGGACATCAGACACCGGTTCAGGAGTCTGTCGAACCGGGCGCTCAACGAGGACAAGGTTCTCACTTCCACGCCCAAGAACGAGTTCGACGAGATGCGCGGGGAGAAGCCGGGCCGGGGGTGGCGGCCCGACGCGGCCTCCGCTCTGCGCCACAGCTACACCGACCGCGTGAGGTGAGTCACCGCCCGCGCCGCACGCCCTCCGCCCTCTCCCTCCCTCCACAGTGCGTCTGGCCGGTAACGTTTTAAGCGTACTAAACTCGGTGCGGGCGCGGTTTCGGAGGGTCTATGGTGTCTTCTCTTTCTTCTGTGCTGTCCTAAACTAGAACGCTCTGTTTTCGTGTGCCATTTATTCTTTAGATTAATCTCTAACTAGCGAGTAAGACGGTCGACAATGAATATAATATATCGATACGAGCGATGTGATACTAGTGTGTGTGGCGGTGAACGCAGACGCGGCGCAGGCGAGTGCGGCGCGTGCGCGGCGTGCGGGGCGCTGCCGGGGAGCAGTCCGGCGGGTGCGGGGGGAGCGGGGGGCTGCCCCGCCGGCTCGCTGCCGCGCCGCCCCAGCTCGGCGCTGTGCGTGCACTCCCACGTACCGCTCTGCGTGCGCGCGTGCACGGCCCCACTCGCGGACTGTGCACGCCTGCACCGGACTGTTTCTAGTTGTTGTCTCGTCTCGATGTTATTCTCCGAATATCGTTTATGTATTTTTATAGCTTTATGTCAGTTTGTTTTTTTTAATGTTGTTAGCGGTAAATTATCAAGAATAAAGTTTCTTTATATATTTGTATTTATTCTAGAGTAGATGATTGACTGTTAATATTTGTAAAATTGTATAAACTGTAAATATATTTTATAATATTATATTTTTGTATAAAAGTAACTATGAATATAATTAATTATTGGTACAGGATGGGTGCATGGCTGGTTTTCAATCTATTCTATATGTTATAAGCTTTATACGAGTCCTGGCTTGCATGAGGGGATAATTGTAACTAACATTGCTTGGATTGCGTACTAATGTTTATGTATGGACGCTTCATACTAGATTAATTTCGCCACTAAACAATGACTTGGCTGAATATTTAATGCATTTAGATGCTATAAATTGTCATCGGTATGTCAATAGACAATCATATCGATAGAGTTGATCTATGCAAAATTTAAAACTATGATGATAATCTCAACGCACAAAGTGAACATTGAACGGTAATGAGATCTCGTGGGATCGCTTCCCACCAGATAAATTCACGAATTACAACAGGATTTGTGATGACCGTTGCTTATTTGTTTTAAGCAAAACAAATGACAATTAAAAAGTTAATGTTATGAATGTATTTGTGCGTTGAAATTAATAACTTGGTATCTCAAAACCTACGCTAGCCAAGTATTAAGTCGTTACGCGTCTCAAAATATGGTCTTTTTTCCTTTATTAATCTGACGTTCTGGTTATGCGGCGGTTTTAAGATGAACACTCAAAGCAGCAAGATTTTGTTTGTGATAAAAATAATGATGTGTATTTGTGTTGCAGGAACCCTTCATCCGGCTCTTTAACAGCGTCAGCATCCGAGGGTGGGTCGTTAGAGAGGGCGCGGGCAGCTCACGAGCGACGGAAACGAGCCGTGCTGCTCGCGCAACCTGCGCCCGCGCCTCCGCCTGACGATGCACCGGTATGTACTGTACACACCTCTGTATGGGTTCATGCTGCATTGCCTACCCTCACAATGAGGATGGTGACCCCTACTCCTGGATTCTACTCATGCTTTCCATCAGGCAGAGTAGAGTCACTTTGATAGGCTTAAATATATATATATACATAGATACACCTACATTTCATGGATCAGCTGAATCTGAATCCAGTTTGATAA
This sequence comes from Phragmatobia fuliginosa, assembly GCA_932526445.1. NCBI lineage: Eukaryota > Metazoa > Arthropoda > Insecta > Lepidoptera > Erebidae > Phragmatobia > Phragmatobia fuliginosa. Next base: position 25,967,207 of record OW052058.1, read on the forward strand.
AAAATACCAAGCGTTAATAGTTTTTCATACTCACACTAGTCTCTCTCAATTTCCGTCAAATTTATATTTGTAGATAAAAAAAATAATGTTCTCTAATACACATTTTACTTGCACTGATTTCGGTAAACTTTCCACATACACGGTAGGTATATCTGATAACCGGCTGATAAATATATTTGTAGATGTATTCTATTGTTAATATTACTAAACTAACGTAGACTAAAAATTTGATTTTTAATTATGCACTTTAAGTTCATTGCTTTACAGTCCATATTTCGATATCTCAAATCCTAGTCAGCCCTCCTATTCCTGTCAAAACGTAAAGCCGAGTGTAGCGGTAAAGTCAAACCAGACGTATCGCACTAAACATAGACGTCATGTAAATACATGCCAACTAAACCAATGTAAACTCATAATGTAGAAATTCTTTAAATTCTGTGGATATATCAATCAAAATCACAATTAAGTAAATTATCATGTCAGTGATATACTAATAGCGAAAATTGTTTTGTTAGTAAGGTGCCACCTTCGATAGATGTTTGTTAAAGGTTTTGTGTTCTCCGATAAACTTTTAGTTGGTTCTGAATTAAACATCCATGCGTGCGACATTGAAAAATGGACTGTAAGTCAACGAAATTTAAGTATATAATCGAAGAACAAACTTTGGTCAACTTAAATTTGTTGATGTTAACAAGAGAATCACTAACATTGGTAAATACATAAGTACATTTTGACAAATTATATGCAAACACAGAGCGAATGTTGGGGCTCATCACACAATATTTTGTCCTGGGTGGGAATCCAATCCACGACTTCTGGCTTAGCTGATCTGGTTTACTAATTATTACACGCAGACAAACCCTCCAATAATAGAAACAAGACTGAAGATGGCGAACAAATAGATTAGTAAGTTGATAAAAAACAAACTACCCACTATTATTAATTTATTATAATGTTTCATGCAAAATAATTGCATAAATTATAGAATTATAGAGGTACATATATTTGCAGTTTCCCGATATTATCAGCAATTGGTCTTAGTGATACAAATTAAATGCAATTTATTTTCATTATCGCTTGCATAACGGATAGGATTTTTGAATGACAAACATGAAACAATAAGTGTGATGTGTCGGTTCCAGCACGTGGTGTCCAGTCGAGTGGGCAACACGCGCGTGAACCCGGACCACCTCATCGACGAGCTGCTCGCCGCCACCGACCTCAAGCAGGCCGTCGAGGACTCCGCCGAGAGTGAGTCTCACCACTATTACCACTACTACTTATAAGCACTCGACATTTGTTGCTAATGTAACATTTTAAAGTTGTTAACTCGTAAGTAAGTTTCAAGCGCCATCTACCGAAGAAACACTGAACCACGGAGTAACTAATCCTAAATCGCGATATACAGATTCTTACGCTGATTAGCATAATCACAACTGTCCAACATCAACCGTTGGAATTGGCCCGCTAGGCATGATCATCTCGCCTGGTCGATGGATCCTCCCTTTGTGTTGGAGGAACTGAACACGTCTGTTCACCTTGAGCACCTGTCACTAAGAGCCACACAAGAACTGGGTAGGGGAAACAGGAACCTCTTCACTCGCTGAAAAGGAACGAAATAATTACTTAAAAAGTCTTCCTCACAGGTGTGTATAACTTCATACCCGTTCTAACGCATGATGTACCAAAAGCAGATATAGGCGTGACTCGTTTTGAATAAATATATGACGGATGTAAGGAAGCAAGGTGTGATGTGTTGTTGCAGCGTCCGGGCTGCAGCTGTACATAACGCGGGACGGCACGGCCGAGCTGGGCACGCGCCAGCGCCAGCAGCAGCTCGCGCGCCGCGACTACCAGCGCGTCGTGCTGCACCCGCACGACAACAGGTACCGCCTGACAAACCTCACGTACACGCCACTTACCACTTACACACACACATCGACTGTCTGCTCTGCAACCATACGACAGTTAGAACACTTTGTTCATATGGCTATTGTAACCACTTCATTCGACTTATTGGACGACACAAACTTTTCTGCCTGTTGATTCGATATAAAAAAAAAACTGTTGTTTTAATTATTTTAATTCGATTTTCGAGCGAATTTAAATTCATTGTAACAATTGCCAAAGCGTAGATGCTTTGGCAATTGTGGCAATTGTAATTGGCAACGAATACATCAAAAAACTAAATGTCAAAACTGTCATGGTGTTGCCCCAATTAAAAAACAAAGTTCTTGTTGAAAAACCCGTTATTTAGTGAATTTATGTTAATCCACTATTTGCATTTTATTGTCATGTGACTACATTATTATTATTTTTGTGCCAGGTAGCCCGAGCGTCCGAGCCGGCGAGGTGTCGTGTGGACAGTATTAGACGAGTGCGGGCTCGCGCTCGTGCTGGTGCTCGTGCTCGTGCACGCGCTCGTGCTCGCGCTCGTATTCGTGCTCGCGCTCGCGCTAAGCGCGTGCGCTCCGCTGCGGCTGCGTGGTGCCGAGACCAATGCATATATATTTATTGTTTTATCTAATATAAATTATGCCATAATTGTTTTACGATTCGTAATTTAATGTTAATTATTACTATTCGGTAGCAGTTCTACGAGAATGGTTGTGTTCGTGCATCCGACAGTTTTGTATGATTTACATTATTTTTATTTCTTGTTTAATGTAAGTAGGAATATTTTCAATTGGTGACGAGCTACTCGACGAGCGATCGTTCCTATGTCGCGCGTTCGTCCGTGCTTCCTCCGCTCGACGACGCTATCGATATAGATTGTCGTGTAATCAACGCAGTACTTCCGAATCCCTCCATATTATACTTTCATTGTGAATTTTGTATAAATTATTTAGTCGTGGTGCCAAACGAGGGTCGAGTGACGCTCGGCGGGGAACAGATAGCGATCGCCGGGGCGAGGAGATAAATCTAAGTCATTCCTTTGCGTAGCTCGAGCGCGGCTCGCGTGCTGGCCCCCGCTGACTGATCTACTTAACAACCTGATTGAATCATGACAATACTTTTTTCTTTAGATTTCGTTTACAATTAAAGATGAAAGGTGCGGGGCAGCACGTCGGCGTCCACCTCGCCCGGCGCTGTCTCCGGCGTCGACTGACGCTGGGACAGAGTCGGGCGAGGGTATATGTATCCGCCACCGCGCATCAAATGTGAGGTGTTGCCGCTCCCCGCGGGACAGTGGAGGAGTGGGAAGGGGGTGGGCAGCTCCAGTCCCGGCTCCCGCCCGCAGCCGCCCTCGTGTTGTGAGGCTGGTTGCGAGCGGGTACAGCCGTCATGCTGCCGTCCCTCGGCGGTAGCGGCCGCGTTGTTATTGTATAAATATAATATTCTATAAAGCCTGTACAGTATTTGAATAAAGGACGTGTCTAGAGCTAGTATGTGTTTCATTTCATGTTTTTTAACTGCACCTTTCCTAAAAGGTTTAATCTTTTAAACCTTTTAGCCCTAATCAATCCAGATTATAAGGATGCCGACAGACAGTGTTACAAACTACAGGCCCATTTCGATTCACATCGCTGTTTCGAAGATAATACATAAAAAAAATATGAGTCATCAACTTATTTGTGAGGTTTCATATAATCACGAAAGCTCGATACAGTGTCAGAAGGGATAAGTCAACCGAATTAATAGGATTAATGAAACAGTAGTGAGGCAACTGAACAAAGGATCCAGGTATTTTCATATTCTTAGTTCTCTGCATTTGACACTGTCTCCTTTTCTATATTCTCTATCTATTTGATTAGAACAACGAAGACTCTCTCGTCATCCTCTGTCTCTGCTTGTTTTTTATTAGAAAATAGTGTAAACCGGTGTGATGCAGGTTTGGAATTTTCAGTTGTTAGTGTAAATGATGTTATCAAGGCTTTCAAAAGTATAAATGTAAAGAAAACAACTGATTTATGGGGACATTCAGTACATACTATATCTGCAATAATTGATATGATATCCCCATATTTAGCAACTGTTTTCAATTCTTGTATCGCATCTGGTGTGTTTCCCGATCTGATGAAACAAAGTAAAGTGATTCCATTGTTCAAATCTGGTAGCAGTTCAGATCCATCTAACTTCCGACCTATCTCAATACTTGCAACATTGAGTAAAATTTTTGAAAAATTGCTTTTAAACCAAATGTTACAACATTTTATTAAGCACAACTTGCTTCATCAAAAGCAATTTGGTTTTACCAAAGGTCGTTCAACTACAGACGCGAGCGTGGAATTGCTTAAACACATATATGGCGCCTGGGAGGATTCACATGATGCGTTTGGTATTTTCTGTGACTTGTCTAAGGCTTTCGATTGTGTTCATCATCCTACACTCATCAGGAAGTTACAACACTACGGAATAAGAAATAATGCTCTAAGTATTCTAACGCTGTATTTGAATAAAAGAGTTCAAAAAGTTTAATGGCAAAACATCTTCAGGATCCCCGGTAACAATGGGCGTCCCACAGGGTTCTATTCTAGGGCCATTTCTGTTTCTCATATATATAAATGATCTACCTTATTATGTAAGTGACAATCATGAGATTGTACTGTTTGCGGATGACACATCCTTAATTTTTAAAGTTAGGCTCCTTAATGAGAAGAAGACTAAATTCATTAAATTCTCTACACCAAACGTTCGACATGTTACAACAAATGTTCGATTTAATGGACTGGAGTTGGATCCTGTGGAATCTACTGTATTTTTGGGTATAACTATTGACGCGAAGTTACAATGGGGTCCCCAAATAGAAAAATTATCCGGTAGGCTAAGCAGAGCGGCTTTTGCTGTAAAAAAGATTCGACATTTAACTGATGTTGATACGGCTAGAATAGTTTACTTCAGTTACTTTCATAGCATAATGACTTAAGGTATCCTACTCTGGGGTAACTGTGCAGATATTAATGACATATTTGTTTTACAAAAACGTGCCGTACGAGCCATTTATAAATTAGGCCCTCGAGTTTCTCTCCGCTCCAAATTTAAAGAGATAAATATTCTGACTGTATCTTCACAATATATATATGAAAATTTAATGTATGTTCAAAGAAATTTAGCAAAATTTCCTAAACTTAGTGATGTTCATTCGGTAAATACCAGAAATAGACATAATCTTTGTGTTCACGTCACTCGTCTCCACAGAGTAGGCAACTCGTTCATGGGATAATGTATACGCTTTTACAAATAAACTCCCTATTGATATTAGGAATTTGCCATTAAGGAAATTTAAGAATACCATTAAATCTAAGTTATCCGCAAAGGGGTATTATACCATAGCAGAATATATTGTTGATAAAACCGCCTGGGTTTGAGCTGCCCATTCTGCACATGCTGTTTATTGAATGTTTCAATTTATTTTGATGTGACGATGATTTATGATTTAAATTTACATTATACATTTAACAAATTAATCTAAATTTTTGCCATTGTTGACAACTTTTGAATTATTATCTTTAATTATTATAATTGTGACAATTGTAATTATCGCATTTAAGAATATTGTCTGGACTTTAAAAGAGACTGTGATCCCTGAGTTTGTTTCGTCCTTTCTTCTCAGGGCTAGTCCAGTTAGGAAAGGCCGAACTCATCTGCTCAAAAAAAAAGTTTAACTTGCAAAAGTGTTCATGTAACCTAATTACAGAATAAATTATTTCATTTCATTTCATATATTGCTCTTGAAAATAGAATCGCTGTTTATAAAGGGCATTCTGCTTGATAGTTTTATAAGTTACCTATCAAATCGAACTATGTACATCAGAACTCGTACACAAATAAGTGACCCTGTTAGTACTAGCTTTGAGCATTCCTTTAGGAAGCGTGCTTGGCCCTACGCTCTTTTTTATCTACATTTATGACCTGTGCACCAAATCCATCACAACCTGTTAGGATGACACGGCCCATCATCGTCGTGAAAGAAGAAATCTTTTTGTTTGCAAACCTTTCACCATTCGTTTTGATAAAACAAAGTATATTTTTGCCTGAGTCACAATACGCGACTTGCTCATACTTACAATCCAGAATCTCACACGTGAATAACAATAACTGCACAAGCCCATGAGATTAACTACATTAACTTATGAATATTTATGTCTATATTTAGAAAACTCAGAGAAAGTACATAATGTAGTGTTGTCTGGGGTAGGAAGTAATCAACTTGTATCTTGCTAACTTGTAATCAACTTAGCTTGCACAATACTAAAGGTATTTTTTTGCTAATCGCACGGCTTTCAGAGTGATGCTCCGGCGACACAAATCGATTACATGCACCATAATCACCAAGTCCCGTGGGAATACCCACAGAAAAGAGAATAAGGTAGAAATGTTACCCATATGGGCAATCAGTAAGCTAAGGCTTCGTTCAGACAGCGAATTACGCGCGAGAGAATACTTGATTGCGTTCACAACAAAATGCATTTGGACGAAGCCGTCGTATTGTGGCTCGCATATCGCAGGTGGAAAAAGGGCAAGAAAACAGAAGGTTTAGAGTGCATCCAATTCTACGCGATAGAATTTCACCCCAACCCACGTATTTCATTTCTATTAGAGTAGTCCGCTGAACTCATATCCCATATTGCTTGCATTTTTCAATTTCATCGATGAATAACTCTGTATCGAAACAATCTTTTTCCGTGTTTCATTCTATACAATAGCTTAACAATCTTAGAGAATATTTTCTACATACTGATGTGGGGGTATGTAGTTGCAGTGGAGACCGGATTAACTCCGCTCGCTCTGGCTAAAGATAATTGGCGCAAACCTGTAGTACTTAGTACTGATGATCGCAGGGAGGAACGGAAGGGCAAAGAGCTTCATGGGCTTTGAATGGGCCCGATAACAAAGCTTCTACGTTTTAGCTACGGTATGGCGGTCTCTTTGGAGAAACCGAAGAGTATTTGTGCGATAATGGACGAAGTTATCATTACGAATAACTATCGGACATATATACAAATGTATATGTACCGTCCGGTACATATACATTTGTCGGGCATGTCACCGTACTGGGGAATCTATCAGGCATATTAAAATTTCTGGTTGTTCTCGTCTTGCTAACGGCGAATGTTTGCACAGACACAACCAAGTAGCCAGGATCGTACATCATGAATACCTAAACGAAGTTATTCAATAATACTTAGCCTAAGTTTCTACTTAGTTAGTTTCAAAAGCCTTATGTCATTAACAGCTCTCGATGACGCAGTTGTTGGCGTATGCGGCTGCTGATCAAGAGGTCTCGGGTTCGATTCCCAGGTTTGTGTGATTCGCAAATATTTGTTTCGGTGTTTGTGGGTGTTTCAACAACTTGCCCTTAAATACAAACTTGTGAATTTGGAGGTGCCATACCACAGGTATGAGCCCGACCCAGTTCTCGAGAATGGTCGTGCTAAATTATATTGGGATCGATCTGTTATCACAGACAGGACTATTATTGCCAATAAGCCTGATATTGGGGTAATAATAGATCGATTAGAGCGTCGGGCAATGATTTTATCGATATCGCCGTTCCTCATGAAGATAATCTCGTCAAAATTGAAAAGGAAAAATGAAATATTAGGACTTCTCATTAGATTGTCGACATGTGGAACGTAGATTCGGTGACCATTGTTTCAATAGTCGTATCTGCTTATGGATTGATAACCAAGAGCCTCGACCAACACGGACCGACGGCTTTACGTGCTCTCCGAGGCACGGGCGTGATTCACCGCCAAACTTCCAAACGCCGGACTGCTATTAGGAATTTCCTAAGACACTTTTTGGCCCGACCCGGGATTTGAACCCGAGACCTCTTGATTAGCAGTCGTATACGCTAACCACTAGACCAACGAGGCAGTTAAGTATGTGACGATATGAGCTCCATAGTAATGGAGCGTAATCGTCATATTTATGTTTTGAGGCGTAGTCGCTTTAATATGTTGACATATGTACATGTAGGTGCTATGAAGTTCACCAGGGTTTAAAATTTGTCTGTCTATCTGTTCCGGCTAATCTCTGGAGCAATTTACAGCAATTACCGCGGGATTCAGTCAGTTCACAAAATATACACTCACATATGGGGCGGTAAAAGCTAGTGGTTAAATAAAACGAAAGTAATTTATTATACAAGTTTGTTTATTGAGTAAAGCCAATAGGCTATGGTGCTGTACAGTAGTGGTGGGTGGGCGGGAGGGAGGGCGGCCCTCCCCCTCCCCCTCCCGTCACACGTGCGCCGTACACGAGCTGTACGTCACACACCTAAATACGCCACTATCCTATGTGAGTAGAACAAGCGACCGAGTGAATATGAGCCGGTGAAGGCGAGGCAGTGATCCGTCACAATATTGCTCCATTAACAATACATTGCTAATATATATATTATGCTATTCTGTGTTTATATATTACAAGAAGATATTACATATTCACTCCATATCGCGTCGCAGTTACAAGAATTAGTACCGTACAATATAATTCAATAATACAAAAGTACAAGGTTCGATAAAAGGGTACCTACAATACTTATCTAAAACGATAACATCAAATACGATTAACGGACGGTCGAAATACATAATTCTAATTTGGAACACTTACAGGTTAAGAACGAATATATAAAAATAAAACAAGTAAAATCATATTAATATTTAAAACAAATAAAATTATCACAAAAATGGAATTATTAAGTTAGAGGGGGGCGTGACACGCTCCCGCACGGACCCCGAGACCCGGGGCCACGGTTGAGCACTGAATGAGTACACCTACGCTTGCCATCGCACGACACTAACGTTATATGATACACTTAAGTTACATGTACTTGTATGGTATGCAGTACAAGAGTACACAACACACACACACACACTTGTGGTCGGTTAAGGCACGGACGGCTCGCCGCACCCCTCGGCCCGCACCGCTGCCTCACCCCCGCCAACACCCATACCGTGTGTAACGCACTAAACATACAATAACTTGTGTCTACTGAGAATGAAAGAAAAAGCTGCCTTAATCTCTACGTGCGGTCGGATTGTCGGTATTTACTACATATAGGTCACGTGCTTATAGTTAATGTGTTATAGTTAGGGCGTCGGGGTGGTGTGTGCGGGGTGTGCGGGGCGGGCGGGGAGGGGCTGGTGGCGGATCGAGACACGTCTTCACTAAATGTAATTTAGAATGTTGCACGCTTTCCGTAACGTAGTGTACACTTACATCTAGACACGAACCGCCGGCAGATCCGTACAGTACATAGTCCCGGTGCTCGGTTGCCATATATAATAAATATATTAAAATTGATTTTAGTATGTTATCACAGTGCATAATTTCAATATAACTATATACTACAATGTGGGCGAAACAGATCTGCCGGCGACGAACAAGCACTGTGTTGGATGCTCTCCCGTCGTTTCTTTACTAACAACTTTTCGACGCGTTCTTACTTCGAGGAAAGAAAGTTCATTAGATGAACAAGTACGATAGTATATAGAAAAAGGAAAAACTAATGTGTAATACATACATTGGATATCGAAACACTCTTAGGGGTATAGAAACGACGCGAGAGCCGACACGGTGCCATACTTATATTCTAAACTATTTTATACTAGTACACACTATATACTATGTATATACTAGTGCTAACCTGTGGTGTCGCTCGCGGCGACGGTTGACTATTCAATAATAAATATTTTCCTCTTACATATCTACATGTGAATACAGTACGCGGACAGTCGAGGGACAGCGCCTCGGCCACGTCTCAATAATACTGAACCTACATTATATTACCGATATTATACTTAAGTACATATATACCGTGATTTGTTTACGACGTACTCACATACCTAAATGTATATAAAATTCATATTTCTCAATCTCAGGCACTAAGTTTCAATTTGTCAATATAACTCCATTAGATTACACTAATATAATAAAAGTCGCTTTAAAACATTACAGCGATATTGCCTCAACACTTCATATCAAAATAGATGAACTCTTAAACTACAATATAATTAAATACAAATTTGTCATTTTTATAAAAAATGTACATCCGTCGGTCGTGGGGAGTCCGCGGGGGCGCCACTGTCGCCGGAGATCACGTTAAGTACATCGAGAATATAAAAGGCAGCTCCTGTGTAAAGACCCGTATAGCGGAGCTCGTACCTGTGCAGTGAGCTCCAGACCTCAGACCCACAGTGGTCCAGCGCCGCGGACTGGCCCCACTCACACAATACTTTCTTAAGTACATAATAATTCGTACACAGTAGGGGACGCGGAGGGAGCGTCAGCGATGCTCGTCCAGTTGCCCTCCTCACTCCTATAAACACTAAGTCACTTAAACACACAAACACGTTGTCGAACACGAAGAGCTTCTTTGTTTGTTGCCATTTCCTTTTACTTTGTTCAGATTTCTTTTTTTTTACTTCGGGATCTGAAATTAATAAAAATTGTCTATTATAATATATTTTGAAAGTACATTAGTAAAAGTACTTTTCTGCAAATGAGTGGTGTAGTATGTGTTTGTTGTTTTAACTGACCCTTTTAGAGGCGTGTGTGAGTGCTATATGAGGCGCTCCTCGGGCGGCGGCTTGAGCGCGTGCTGCATCTTCTCGACGCGCGGGTTGCAGTACTCCTGGCCCGAGGGCGAGTATGTCCCGCGCGTGGCTCGCTTGCGGCGGGCCTGCGCGCCCAGCCCGCCCAGTGCCGCCGCGCCCAGCGCCAGCCCCACCAGCGCCGCGCCCACGCCGATCAGCACCGCCGACGAACTGTCGCCAGACCCATCCGATCCTGAGGCCACCACCTACGCACGCGTACATAACTATAGTGTCTTCGGGACAGAAACCTTTCAACGATTACATAACCAAAAGTTCATACCGTGAAAAAGGCTTTAAAATAAAAAAATATATTAAACGCATTCCATCTTAGACGTGTACTTATTTCATTCGATCTAACGATAGTAAATTTTAGTCATCAATCATCAATCATCATCAACAGCCTCTAACAGTCCACTTCTGGACATAGGCTCTACTATACCACGCTGGCCAGACGGGTTGGTATAGGGTTGTTTTCAAGTTTTCCTTCTCTTGCATTGATGTTGTCTTGCGTAGTTTATCCCTTAGTCGCCTTTTACGACACCCGCGTGGGATGAATAGGGGTGGTAACACTCTGTATTCTTAATCCGTCACCACACGGACAAATTTTAGTAATAAGTAACTTTCCAGGAGTTTCGAAAGTTGCATTTGCAATTTCTGCATTGACAATAAATAACGATATACATAAACGTCACAAGATTTTATAGGTTACTGTTAAAATACAATGTATTACCTGTTGCGAGCAGTTCTTGCCACCCCAGCCGTCGACGCAGTGGCAGATGTAATCAGTAGTGGCCGCACAGCGCTGTTCACACCGCGCACCGTGCAGACACGGGCCCGTGCGGTTGAGTCCCTCGCCCTGCTCCGCGAAGCAGGGGTCCTTCAGCGAGCACGCATTGCCGCAGTAGCCCTCCGCGCACAGGCATGTGTACGAGCCGTTCAAGTTGAGACAGTCGCCCGGCAAGCACGACACTAAACCAGTTGCGCACTCGTCCACGTCCACTTCGCAGCGCGCACCCATCCATCCTGATACAAAGCACAACAACACATAAATCACTGAGACCCAAAACGTAGAAGAACTCTACCTAACGTATTCTTAACTTTAACCAAGGCATTTGACACGTATTATATTGCAGTTTCACATAAAACATACAATTCTTAGGCATGAAAGAAAATTAACACTAAACTTCTACACTTCTTCTAGTCGGAAGTAAACGTTTAACTAAAAGAGAATGCGTTAAATTAAAAACATACATTTATAAGGATATTTTTGCTATGGCGTGCCTCAGGGAAGCATTCTGGGACTACGTTTTAAATCTCGTAAATCAAATACAGATATAATTAATGACCAAACAAAAGCCATCTCTTAATACTTCGATTGACACGCAACAATTGAAGCTAAATATGATTACTGGACTAAAAAAAAAAAAAACTTATGTATTTGTACTGCCGTATTGGAAGTCGACAAGCATTTCTGAGTACATTCTAAACAAAATGTTTTGTTCAACTTTCATTTCTTTTTCAATATATTTAACAAATAATACAGAATCTAGTACAATATTAACAATACAAAACCTAATTCCAAGTCTGAGCATGTGTCATTATTAATGATAGACTTTTTTTATAATGATATAAAACGTATCGGGTAAATACACTTATTGATTCGATTATAACATATTTCTTTGTTTATCGATAACTTTTTATCAATATCGGATTAACTGAATCCGGATCGTAAATTCTACAGTTTTTATTGACTTTCTATTATTAAACCTTAAGAAGACTTATGGTAGAACCACCTTGACTAGAGAGCACACCATTAATTAATTAATAGTATGCCTCCTTAAATTCATTATCTTTAGTGCACAATGTGTGTATGTATGTATTTGTATGTGTGTATTTACGTATGTATTTTTGTATGTATCTACGAGTATTCTTATACATGTTCGAGTGAATTTATGCTTTATTAGTTTTGCTTTAGACAATTCTAATCTCAATGCACCTACCATACTATATCTCTACACCCCCCAAAGGTTATGCTGGCATTAAGTTCGCCGATGTACAAAAGAATATGAAGTTGTAAATAAACAAATAAAAATCTGCAACATTTAATTTTGCACAAATCATCAAACACTAATCTCGTGAGCGATATCGTAACCCACTGTGTGACGTGTAGATGGCATCATTCCCTTGAAACTACAGCACCTAATTAATATTCAATTATTGTCTTTCTAGGCACAATCTTGCTGTAATTAGTTCATTCGTGTTTGTAGGCTGTTTATCATAGAATCGTTTCATTGCGATAACGTTATCAGTAGCTACACAATACAACAATGTTAAGGACCGCCTTACGGTTCCTTGAAGGTTATAGTGCTATATTTGTATGTTCATCTTCTACATCAATTGCTGAATTACGAGATATAATTATTACAGTTATAATGAACTTGTCGGTGTTACTAGTTACTAGCTTTTGTCCGCGGCTCTGCCCCCATGTGTCGGTAATCGCAATAATTTATAGCGCGCCTGACCTTCCTTAGCAATCAAAGTATGGCCACGCCACATTTCATGGCAATAAGTGCAACGATTTAGCCCTGAAAGTGTAACTTAACTCCCTGTAGAACAAGTTGCATAAGTGATAAATTAAGTTGGTATATTTTTATTAAAAAGCAATAGAAGCCGTAGCATACCCAGTTATGGTTAAACTATTTATATCTAATCTGACACCAAATATTATAATTAACGTGAACATTCTATAAATACAACTTTATTGCCTCTCACAATAAACGATTATTGTGTTCCGATAGTTACTTCCCCATATTTTTTGTGTAATGACAATGACAAGATCAGGAAAATTATAGCAAGGCCGGTTTTTTACACGCCACCGATGACGTAAAGGTCGTTTTATTTGTACGCGTTTGACTTGGCGGTACTTGCGAATCTTAGCGCCGGTTCCAACTGCAGTGTCATCAGATAGTTTTAGATAACTAGCATGCCAATTTAAATATTAATCGAGTTTCTAATCCATACCATATGATCATGTCCGGGGGCCCAAAGAGCTTGGACTCCACTTGTTTGCGTCTTTACAGTGAGGTGTAAAAATATATGTTTAGCTAAATTGTAAATATTAAAACGTCAATTTTAAGAACAAGCTTTTAAAACTATGTTACACACCTACCTATAATTATTTTAATATTACATCTTTTGATTTGAGTATTTATTGGCATTCAAACCAAAGGCTAAATTTCAGCATTAACAATTATTTGCTTTAAAAATTAACTTGCAAGATTAGACCCGAATGGAAATAAAGAGAAGAAAACTTACACATTTAACTTAAAAATTTAAACTAAAGAACTTCATTGATACTACAATAATTGACGAATATTACGATGGTACGCTATGAGGTAAAACCTGCGGCAGTGCAAAATACGGTCAATGCGCCGTCACTTACAGGAAAATAGCTGAACATTCATTTTATAATTAATTATTCCAATTGAAAAATTTTCTTATTTAATTTTTCATTAATTGTCAAAACAGCTTAGTTCCTCTTTATTAATCGTCAACATCTTTGGTTTTATGCAAGGACTGTGATGAGCTTACTAGTTTTGGCTTATTTTTAATATGTTGTGTAACTGAACTAACAACAATAGTGAATACAGTTATTCACAGTTTTACGTCATAGTATATAATATGTAGAGAAATGTAAAATTTATCCGAATCATAGGAAAGTTCGTTATGTAGGTCACTTGACACATCTCAACCTTAAACAGTCGTTATGAATCATAAGGTTAGGCGTACCATGTTGCTGAACATTATCGTTCATATAGTTTTACTGGAATATAATATTTAAATACTAACTAGCTACTACTATTGGCCAAGATACCTCTGTTTGCATCTCCAAACAATTATGATTCCATTACTCAATATCGCAAAACTTCTTTCCATCATTAGTATAAAAATCAACGGAAGTTAATTGAATCTTTCAGCTTCAGGGATAACCGTTTACCGTTGATCACTACAGTTTTAATCGTGATGGAATTCATGTCTCTTATAAATGTTCATATATTAATAACTATAGTTTAGAAAACCACAAAATAGGTTTAGGCGTGATTTAAATCAAGGTAAGGAGGAAAGGAGTACAGATCAAGTTCCACATGTACCTACTAAATTCATCAACAAACCATCTGTTTTACCTACTCAACCGATTGACATGAGCTCTAACTGAATGAGAATTAGAAGTAGTCACAATAAAAGTCTACCATTCACCTCCCGATAGTAACAACAAGAGAGTTTAAATATTTTAAAATTATAGTTTTGTCATCCAATCTACATAGAAAGAATTTTTCATTTCAACATGAAAAATTACGTTACGTTTTTATAGGTCACTAGTTGAAGTTATTAAAAATATTATATATTTGATGCCTAAGTAAGTAAACAGCTGAAAATTGATAACGAAAGCAAAACTAATTCGTGATACCTATTAACAACACTAATATCACTCGCATCATAGTCTCGAACACACTATCATCACCATATCACAATACACATCACCACGCGAAAACACACATCACGACACACTTTACTAAAAGTGATAATATATTAAATAATTGAGTGAAGAAGGAATTGTCTACACGACGTTCGCGTCGCTTCGTCCGCGCGAGTGCGCCTATCGCGGCCAGTGATTCACAAACTGTGGTTGAGTTGACGAGTTTCCTACCATCTGACGTCCTTTTTGTAACTACAAGGATGATCGTCTTGTTTTAATTATTATTTATTAAAGGCACATTGTAAGCTAGCCCCACACATAGTGACATACCTATCGGGTCGGCTTATTGTGTTCTTGAGCATTCGTAATAGTGATGTGTAAACTGTTTACTGTACAGCACACGCATTGTTTGTTGTTCTAATATTTCGTTTGTTTTTTCTAAATCATGCTGTCATTAGGTTTTAGTTTGTTAATTAGCTAACTCTTGTGTTGCTTGCCCTCCTCCTACCTTAAGATACAGGAAACTATTTCCTCTGCCTGACTAAGTAAGCTTATCGGTATTCCACTCAAAGGTATAGTCTTTCCTTCTGCTTTGCCTTTTCCCTTTTCATTTGAAGCCGACCTTCCTCGTTTTAAAGAGCCAAGATAGTCGGTCTTGGGTTGTCTGCTCCTCCACCAGATCTCCTTCCATGTGTTTGGTAACAGTTGCCCACCACCGTAGCCTGTGATCGTCATTTGCTCTTCTTCTTTTAAGAAGAAATATAGCCCTGCTTACGACGTGTTTTTCATCACGTCTCATCACTTGACCATACCAACGCATACAGGTTCCAGTCATCTTTTCAACAATGGGAGCAACTTTGAATGATCCTCTGATAAACGTTGCTATCAACAATTACGACATAGCCTCACCGACAGCCCCAGGGAAAGGGGTTGCCCAAGTTTCAAGCCTTTCTGAAGACATTTCTTTAGGAATATTTTTCTCTCTTTATAACATAGATAGGTATTCTGCCGCATAGATACAACGTGTTATATTCAGAGTAAATAGGTAGCTGATGTTCCGCTTGTAATCGTCCGTGAAAACCACCAGAGGCATTTATAATTAGTTTTAAAATAATGAACTTCAAATGTATTTCAGGTAAATAAAGTATTTTTAAAAAGAATTGCCAAAAGGTTTGCAATTTCTTGATTAATTACGTCACCACTGAACAAGTTTGTGAGCCAGTGTCCTGTTATCAGCGGCGATGTTATCAGCTACCGATGACGCGATGGCCACACGATAAGATACCGATATACCCGATACAAACACATTCACGTGTCTATGTGTGTGTATTCACATGTTGTTCCTCGCATGTTTTAACTACCATCATTTTTACTGCTCCTCATAGCCGAGTGGACTTAGGTGATTGGAAACAATCATCAATGGTAAGCAACGACGGTGCGGTCGGGACCTAGATGGGTGACCGTATGTGGCATGATATGTTATGAGCGTTTCTGTGATTCGGAGGTCACGTTAAGCAGTCGGTCCCGGTTTTTATCTTAAGATAAAAGTCGTAAAGCTAAGTTGGAGGCCTTTGGTCGGCTTAAAAACATCCAACGGCAAGATTAGTACAACGTGTCTTGCCAGCCCCTAACCCGCATTCAGTCAGCATGGGGACGTATGGCCTTAAACCTCTCCTTAGAGAAGACCTGAGCCCATCTGTGAGACGTTATGGGTTGTTGATGAAGAATAGTACCGCGATGGTATAACATATAATGAAAAAGAAAGTATTTAGTTTCAGAGATAAGTCATATCAAAATATAGACAGACAAGTGGGCCGATGCGGCGTCCTACATCAAACAACATATTAGGTCACCCCGATATCAGTGAATATTTATAAGCTTCAACGATTAACTGATTAATTGAGTAATTATATGGTTAAGGTACACTGTTATAAGTAGTCATGAACATCTATGGAAATCGTTAGTGGTAAAGAAAGTTAAATTATTTATTCAAGGTAAAGTTAGTCAAGTAAATACAGATCAAGTGTACAACACTAGGATCTGCATCAATTGTGTGGACCAGAACGGGTTGCCATCTCAGCTGAATGCTGCGCGGTGACCACGCAGCGCTGACTTGCAGATGAAAGTCAGTCTTTTAAATTTAGTTCCCCCTTAGGGTTATGGAGGTCCGAGGTCAGTCGCTTCAGGCCAACTAAATCTTAGTAATAATAAAGATCAGGAAGGTGATGGAAGATCAACTGATGGTATGGCAAATGATTGCTTTCGCTCATAGACATCTCGTCTGAAGGAAGTCATCAAAGTGTTGTCGGCCTCTGAGTACCCTTTGCTCTCCACTTTACAATTCCCGCGTATTTAACATAAATAGATGAAACTAACACAGAAACATTCAGACTCAGAACAACAATTTACGAATCGCACAAAGTGTTGTCAAACATTTGGTGCAATAGAAGTCATCGTGGCAACCGCTTAATCCGCTAGGTTCAATAGTGCAGTCTTTTGATTGTTTAATGTTAGGCGTTACAATGTGTTCATAAAACACAAATAGTAACTTAATGAGTCACATATCGGTAGAAATATATATGTATGTCTTATACTGCGGTTTGGTTTACGACAATGACGCTTAAGTCATGATGGTGTTACTGACTCATGCTAGTACACAAGTTTAGAGCACAGTTCGAAATTTAGCGACGTGTCGAATATTCTATTGAGAGTAATATTATTTATTTTTAAAGATAATTCTCATATTAGGATTATTCCTGTACCTGCCGTAGTAGACTTCATAAATGTACACGTAACTGATATAAAGAAAAACCAAACTCAGAACAACAATGTGTGGATGACGCAGTGTTGTCCCATGTGAGGTTTGAATCCACAACACTCCGCAGTAGAAAGAGTAGCGGCAAGTCATTTAAATTACTATGCAATCCGTGCAGTCATACTCGTGAAATTTATATTTATTATTTTTTTAAATATTTTGTTAAATTCAAATATTCTCGTTAGTAAATTTAATAATGAAATTAATATAGTTAGCAGTTCAAATCAAATAACGTTAAATTATTTCGCTTTTAAATCTGTCATGGCTAATTGTGTTCGTAATAATTGAGAGAAGATATTAAGTCTAATTTTTTATTTTATTTTTATGTATGTGATGCCTGATGGAAAACATTTAGAATTTTAGTGTCACAACACTTATTGTGAATGCAGGCATCGCAGTAAGGTGAAATTGCAGCAGATACTATATTGTGTACTAAATTAAGGTAAAACTATACGAGTATAACATCGTTTTCAATCGTTAGTAAGTCGAATTTTAGGTAAATATAGCTGTGCGTGATTGGTCATGTGTATACAAACTTGTACTGTAATGTGTAATGTGTTGTGTGAGAGCCGTAATTGCGTGTTCATTGTCAGTGTGACGAAGCAAGATCTCACCGGTGTTGGTGCAGTCGCAGAGCGGCTCCCCCCCAGCCCCCCGGCAGCGCCCCCCGTGCAGGCAGGGCCCGCCCCCCGCTTGGCCCCCCGCCTCCGCGCACTCGTCCCGCTCCGCCTCGCAGCGCCGCCCGCCCCACCCCGCCGAGCACACGCACACGCCCGTCTGCGGAAAGACACGCACATCAACCACTGCTCCATATAGCCTTCTCCTCAACAACAAGTTTTAGCCTTTTAATAATATTAAATAACAACCGTTCTGTATTCATTAAACCTATTAACATAAAATAAATGTTTTTTTCATGGCCCACAGAAATAATGTTTAATACTGAGCGCCTGTGGGAAAATAGAAAAAAACGCACTTTAGAAAAAAAATATAAACGGAATTTAAAATTATAGAACAAGTTACTATCTCAACTAATTGCTCAAAATAAAAAAAATGTAAAGCATCACTTAAATGGTCTTTATTTTTTTATTTAATTATAATGAACTATAGTGTTTCTTTCGTTCAATCTGTATATTTAAACTTACCTTGTTATCGCAGAGTCCGTGCACGCAGGGCGTGACTTCACAGAACGCGTACTCGCAGTACACGCCTTCGAACCCATCTTGACATACACAAGTGAAGTTGTTACCGGTCGGTGGGTCTGGGGGCGAAAATATACATTTTATTAATAACCTTATTCAGTAAAGTATCACTATGCGAATGCATCGAGTTTTTTTTAATAGATTTTACAAACATACATAAAACGGACAGAAAGAATGTCCAAATTCAAAACAACAAATTATAGATCACATGTTGTCGCATTTGAGATTTGGACTCGCAACACGTAGGTAACGGCGTGACGAGCGATTACCCCAGTACGGTGTTTGTGCAGTGAACACAGGTGTATCAGGCAGTACGTACCGGGAGGGTGGTCCCTGCAGGAGCTGGCGCCCCTGCCGCACGGCGAGTGCGCGCAGGAGCGGTCGCGCGGCAGCTCGCATGTGTCGCCGCGCCACGCGCCCGTGCACGCGCACGAGAACCCGCCCGCGCCGTCCGTGCACGTGCCGCCGTGCAAGCACGGACCCGACTCGCACTCGTCGATATCGTACTCGCACCTGTACACCACACATATCATAATATTATTGGACACACAACAGCGTACGTAATTATTAATAATAAATAAATAAATAATAAATATTTTGGACTTCTGACACACAACATCATCTAGTCCCAAGCTAAGCAGAGCTTGTGTCCTTCATCATCAGCCTATCGCAGTCCACTGCTGGACATAGGCCTCTCCAATTGCACGCTACTTAGTTCGATCCTCGGCTACTCGCATCCAGCTCCTGCCATCCAGCCTGCGCAAATCATCACTCCACCTGGCCTGTGGACGTCCTACATTACGTTTGCCGAGACGCGGTCTCCACTCAAGAACACGTTTACCCCAACGTTTGTCGGTCCAATATTGTCCTTATGACCTTTTTATTTGTAACCAAATTGAAAACCAGTGGTACTCTGTTTGCATGACCAGGGAAGCAATAATCGCAGTTGCATTCTTATGCCACCCTCTACAAACATATTTTGAAACCCTAAAATCACCCGACTAGAACTTTAAGCTCGACTGTAAGTTTAGTTAGTAAGCAGATAGTTGACGCACCGTTCTCCAGAGAAGCCGACTGGACAGATGCAGGTGTAGCTAGCCACTCCGTCCTTGCAGGTCGCGCCGTTTTGACACTGATGCGTTGCACACTCGTCCACGTCGATCTATTACATGTATCCACACTTTAGTACATAAACACTAAACACATATACATGTCCTACCATTAAAACATTTTTTTATCACCAGGCTATAGGTGAACTTATACTATGCTAGCCGCCGCTTAGATAATTTTTGGAACCTCGACTAGAACGGCCCCCTAGCCAAGTTGCAAACGTTTTTCCTTTTCTATTCTATTTCTCTATTCTCTTGTTTCATTTTATTTTGATCACGTGACTAAGTGACATTAGCCAATGAAACATAAGAATAGAATAGAATAGAATACGAAAAGCATTTGCAACTTAGCTAGGGCGGCTGGAGTTAGTTCTGTCGAATCCGAAGATCTATATCCAGCAGTAGACGTCTTTCGATTGAAAAGATAATAATGTATAAATGAGAAAAGTGAGTGGTTACCTGGCAGTAGTCCCCCTCGTACCCTGGCGGGCAGGAGCAGGCGTAGGAGGTCATGACGTTGACGCAGTGTCCACCGTTGGCGCAGTCGCTCTCCAAACACAGCACGCAGCCCACGCCCGTCGTCGCACCATACGGACGACCGGACCTGCGGTA
This sequence comes from Phragmatobia fuliginosa, assembly GCA_932526445.1. Taxonomy (NCBI): domain Eukaryota; kingdom Metazoa; phylum Arthropoda; class Insecta; order Lepidoptera; family Erebidae; genus Phragmatobia; species Phragmatobia fuliginosa. The sequence continues at coordinate 25,987,960 of OW052058.1, forward strand.
TTACATTACTTTTGACAACTGTATACTTTTAACTCAAAACTTGACCTGTAATAGTCACATTGGATGTGTAATTCAAAGTATTACACTTAGCCTTAAATTTTATCTTCTTCTTCCTAGCCTCATTCCCAATATTATTTGGGGTCGGCTACTAGTTCAACCGGTTTTACCTGAATATCAGTTTTCCACGGAGCGACTGGCATCGGCCCTCCGCAACCCTAAGGGAGAACTGAAATTCGAAGGTTGAACTAGTTGTCAGTAAATTTGAGGGCACTGATTTTCCAATAACGATTGCCATAGATGTTCATGACAACCGGGACCGACGACTTTACGTGCTCTACGAGGCACGGGCGTGAATCACGAAGTGAATTGAGTCTAATTTATATAAAGTTTTGTAAGTTTGCAACAGGAATTTGAGTTCACAGGTTTCAGTAGACTTTCAATTCTGTTTGTGTTTGTCTCGGTTGTCGTTATCAGAGTGGAAGAGGGGGTGTGGTGGTGGTGGTGGTACGTACAGCAGCGCGTAGTGCGGCTGCGCGGCGAGCAGGGCGGCGGTGTTGCCCACGAACAGCTCCTCCTCCGTGAAGAAAGGCAGCAGCAGCCCGCCCACGTGTACTGCTCCCATGCAACCCTGCACCATGACAAACAAATACACATTAACTAACATAATATTCTATTTCCATCTTCCATTATTTCTATCAAAACAAGTGAAACTTGGAAAAGCATATATCAAAAGTCGCAGTGTAAATTCGTAACGAGAATGGTGGCCACTCTTGGAATCTACTCATGCTTTCCATCAGGCAGAATAGAATCAATTTGGCAGCCAATTTTATTTTTTATAAAACATTGTCTAAAAATTGGAACTCATAACAAAAAATACATTAAAAACAAATCCATTGTCTAACCATTATTAAGGTTTACTTAATAATTTTAAAATACAATCACGTTTGTGATGGTAAAAAGTATAAACCTTACCTTGAAGAACTCCCCGGCTAGATTATCACCGATGACTTCCTCGCCCTCCGAGTACTCCCACACATTGGAGTCGGTCGAACTCTCCATCTGTATATAACAGTTATTTATAAGCACATCACATACTAGAAAGCTATAATAATGTGAAAACATGCTCATGACGCTAACGCACGCACACGCTTTGTGCTGTGCCCCTTTTTGGATGGGTGTAATCTCGTGCATTCGTTACCGACATGCTATTAGCAGTATATGCTGCGTATATCTTTTAAGTGAAATTGAATGGATTGGAAGAAAATTTCAATGTGTATATACTGTGCATTTTTTAAATGGTTGTTTATTATGATTTAGATCGTTTAATTGAAGAATCAAATTCAAATTTTAATACTAAAATATCTAAGTTTTGATTTCTATCGGCAGTCTCTATAACTGCCAATTTTTTTACCCAACTACCAAGGAGAGTGTTTTAATTCAGATTAAATACTTTACATATATTATGTATTTAAAATAATATATCCTGTGTGATATTGAATGTTTGTAAAGTTTCTTCCAACTTTACAAACATTCACTAAGTAGAAACAAAGAACAACTATTTTTGAATAGTTCTCTCTGGGGTATTGAGTACCATAAAAAAACCAGTAGCAGTGACATGAGTGACTAAATGACTGTGGTACCAGTTTAGTTTAAAGTAAAAAGGACTTTTATATGAAGTCCGACGTGTAAAAATATCTGTAAAAGATTTAGTTACAAAAATAAATATAATTTATCATTTGACGGTAAATTGACATGGCAACATTGACTGTAATGAAAGTGGAGGTAGTATATAAGAGTGAAGTACCATGGCAGTGGCTGCGGAGCTGGCGGTGGTGGTGGCAGGCAGACGCGAGTGCTGGATGCCGCCGAGGTGGATGGTGCCGTCCATCACCAGCGCCTGCCACGCGCGCGTGTCTATGGTCGCGCTCAGCGAGTTGTCCTCGTGCCCACTCGGCTCGATGAACGATCCTGGAACACATCACATTAGCTATCATCGTCATTTAATTTTTGTTTAAATTATAATATATATGAGTAAGGTCAGATTAGATTTGTGGATTAAGAATATAGAACGTCTTATCTTTTAAATGTCTCCTAAGTGTCGTAGGCGTCATCTAAGGGAATAAATTTCTACGGCACTCTAGAATAAATTTATGAAGCCACAAGACATCGTTTAATTAAACCTCTAAGTTTGAATATACCTACGTCATAAACAAAATGTATGTGTTAGTCTATAATAACGAAGTGTTCGTGTAGGGTTGAGGAGTAGCACTGACCTCTGAGCGTGTCTGCGCTGAAGGTGAATCGCAGCGTGGTCCAGTGCAGGTGCGAGTGCGCGGCGGTGAGGCGGCGCAGGCTGGGCAGGGCTTCGCCCCCCAGGCGCCACTGCACGCTCACCTGCTCCTTGAACACGCCCACCGTGAACCACCAGCCCTGGTGCTCCACGTGGAACAGCGTGCCGCCCGTCTTGCTCCTGCACACGCACCACATAAATACTATCGTTATGTACACACTGGATCAGCTTTCGAAAGTTTTGGGTCTTTCATTTGTATGACAAAATTACGAAAATATTGTTTCCTGTTGTTTCATGAACCAAATGAGTGAATGATCCAAAGATTATATTCATTTAAACTAATAAATGAGTGAATTAAGTTACTGAGTGAATGATCCACACATTACATGCTATTGTCTGTTTCGTATATAGTGATATGAGTTGCAGGTGTATGCTGCTCTGTACCTGTAGGTGATGGTGAGCGAGTCGGGCAGGTGTGGGGGTGGGACGGGCAGTGCTTGCGCTGGGTCGAGCGGGGCGGCTCGCGCCGGCACGCGCAGGCGGTACGTCAGCAGAGTGTTGCTGCCGTCGAACGTCGCGTTCGACACGCACTCGTACCTGCGCAAACAACTCAAGCTCATTAACCGCTACTCGTTTACTCTCTAAAATAGATACAAGAAAAGGGAAGATCCTCCAAAGATGATCACGCCTGGAGTTGCGTAGTTGTATATATACAGAACTTCCGTATCGCGATACAGTATAAGTAGTTACTCCGTAATTCGATGTATCTACGAAAGATGGCGTTGTTGTATGTAAGTCGCCACGAAACGAAAAAAAAATTCAAGGATTTAAAACTTAAACATCACAACACATCTGACTCACCCGGCGTCCAAATTACGGCAATGCGAGTTGAGGGGACAACCCTGCAACTGACAGAACTCCACCTCGGAACATTGCTTGCCCTTGTAGCCGCGAGGACACTGGCATCTGAGTAACAAATATATATTTACAGACATTTTAAATACAGAGAATATATAATAAAAACATTTCAATTATTGATAATTGTCAAGAGCGATCGTGCCAAACAGGACCCTGAGGCTGCTTACGTGTAGTCATTCCAGGTGTTGGTGCAGGTTGCGTTGTGGTGGCAGGGAGCGCGCGCACACACGTCGTCCGTCACCACCCCGCGCAGCACCCCCGCAGGGTCCAGGGTCACCACGCCGAACGGGGGCGGCAGCTGCAGGCCCTCCGCGCGCAGGGGGAAGAACTCCACGATCGTCACGTTCACGCCGTTCGATATCTGACAACATCACAAGCCTTGCAGTAAAAACGATCAATAGTATCCTACCAGGATGGCACAAAAATAACTGTTAAAATTATATAAAAAGTCAATTTGGAAATATTTTGCCACATCAAAAGTTTTTTTTTTATATGCCTACGAAAGTGACTTTACTCTACTTGATGGAAAGCATGAGTAGAATCCAGGAGTAGGGACCACCATGCTCATTGCGAGGGTAGGCAATGTAGCATGTTGACCCATACCACGGCGGCCTAGTTATATAATTCTGAATCATTCACGCATTCTCTGAAGGTCGGATGATTGGGCCTCCGGTGTCACACTCACTAACAAAATACACAGCAAGACTGCTGTCATTATTATGATTGTCTTTTGTAGTGTGTGTAGTACTGAAACGGTCGAGTTGTCCCATGCGTGCTGAAATCAGCATGGGTCAACTACCTACGTTAGTGTGGGTTTCTGATAAATCGTCGATGTAACAATTAAATGTGACAAAGATAGATTCGAAATTATAATTGTGTGAATATTTGTGAATACCTGCACATCCTGTATGATTCCCTTGAAGTAGGCGGAGTCGTCGGCATCGTTGGTGGGCGTGTCGGGTGTGGGGGCCGGTGTGGGAGCGGCGGGGGTGGGCGCACCTGGAGCCACCAGCGCGGCCGCAGGGGGCAGGGCAGCCGGGGCTGGCTCCGCCGTGGGAGGCGTGGGGGCTGGCGGTGGACCACCCAGGTACAGCACCTGATGCAAAACATATTGTTGCACAATACATTCATAGCACTTCAACTGATAGGCTGGTATCCTAAATATTATAGATTTTATCACAAGCTAATTTTAAGTGCTTAAATTAGTAAGGCTACAATCGTTTTCAAAAAGTTGTCCTCAGTTTGGAAATCTCCTTTGTACGAAGAGAGTCCTTTGTCTAACAGTAGATTGTAATATAAGTTGTAATAATTATGGAATGGCAATTTATAACCTGGCCTCCTAATCAAGATGCAAACGTATTTCGTTGTCTATTGTATTCTCTATTCCATTTCTCTATTCTCTTGTTTCAACAAGAGAAACGTTTTTCAAATGAAAAACGCTTGCAACTTAGCTAGAGGCGCTGACGATAATACGAGTTTTGATGAATGGTATGCGAGCGTGAGGTGTGGTTGGGGTTACCTGGGCGTCGATCTGCTTGGCGGCAGAGATGGACTTGCGGAAGTACTCGGTGCCGTTGAGCTTGACCTGCACGAGCGTGGAGTTGCGCACGACCTGGATGAGGTGCAGGTAGCCGTTGTCGAGGCGCGTGCCGCCCACCGTGTAGTTCTCGGGCGTCTGGTTGAAGCGCAGGTGCACCAGCAGCTCGCCGCCCTCCAGCGACGCGCCCACCAGCGTCTCGTCCGTGGACCCGTACCTGTACACGACGCACACACTATTATATATACCACTCTACTTCCTAACCGACATTAAACTTCAAATCACTATTAAGATATTTTTTTAATATTAAAATAATGCAATACTGCGCAATTTCAATATCGGACGTTTTCTCAGCTTCCTGTTTCATTTTGCTAAATCATTTTCAAAATTGTTAATACTGAACCGGTAAGTAAAGCTGTGGTGCGTACCTGGGTATAGATCCGAGGTAGAAGATCTGTCCGGTAGGTTTGTGCGTGCGGATGAACATGGAGATGTCGAGGGCAGCGCGCACCGCACGTCGGGCCGACTCCGACACCGCCACCTGCACTATGGAGTGCGGGGTCGCCTCTTCCTGTGCGTGCCAAGAAAATAATCACTAAATTAAAGAAATAAAAGAATAGCTGCGAAAAACTATATTTTGATATAGATTTTAAATTTCAAAAGTAAAATCGTGCAAATTAATAGTGAAACCTTGCGCTGTAGCGCTTTGTGATTCATTGTACGGGCCAACATATTGCCGCTGTCAGCTTTTGAAGGTAATCGCACACTTATCAGAGGCGAACGCGTCGAACGAGTCGAACGAAATGAATTTTAGAATTCTTTATATGAAATCTCATGGAACCTCGCACACTTGCCCGCGTTGAATCGTCCGCATCCGGAAGAACCCCAGAATCCTAGACGAAGTCGAATGACGTCATAAAATTCGGCGCAGATGATGCGGTCGCCTCGATCGATGCGCCCGCATTCTATCAGTTGCGTATGACAGAGCAACGCACGAGTACTATTTCCTGAAATGATTTCTTCGACGCGGTCGATTCTTCCGCTGCGGATAAGTGTGCGACTTCTATATAACGATAACTGTGCGATCACCATTACACCAACAATGTCGATTTTATTGCAATTAGAAATTAGTGCACCCACAGCAAGCATGGGGTGAACTTACTAGCACAAACCATCATCATTTAATATCATTACTATAATCAATCATTTTGTGCGGAACAAATAAATAGTGTTCACTACCTGTCATTGAACGCATTCTGTGTTCTCATTTAGTCATATATTATGTCGAATCATAATTGTAAAGAAACATTTTGGTTCTTAAACTTTCGTATGTATATCATATCATAATAGTGAAAGTTTTGGTAATATAATAGGTATAAAACCTATCAAATTGCCGTTTTGTATGCAATAAGTGAAAGTAAACTTTTTTATTTCTGTTATTCGAAGTAATCACCCATGCAATCGACGCATCTTTGCCAACGCATTGGCAGTTTATTGATGCCCTTCTTATAAAAATCAGCTGGACGGGAGGCAACAAACTCTTCAAAGGCATTTTGTACTGCCTCTCGGGAATTGAATTTTTTACCCACTAAAAAATTGTCTAAAACTAAAAATTGTTACGTGCGACGAAAAAAGGATTCTATTCGACAATCGAAAGCGCTCAGCAAGTTGGTTAGACCCTGGTTCAGCACCAAAGCAATGCCCTAAACCAAAAATGACCCCTAAAAAGGTGATGGTCACTGTTTGGTGGTCTAGTGCGGGTGTGATTCACCACAGCTTTTTACAAAACGGCATGAGCATTAATGCAGATGTGTACTGTGAAGAACTGGAGAGAATGATGGAGAAGCTTGCACATCTGCAATCAGCTTTGGTCAATCGGTCGTCTCCACTGCTCCTTCACGACAACGCGTGACCCCATACTGCGCAACAATCTCCAAGCTGCAAGAGCTGGGGTTTGAAGCTCTTCCTCATCCGCCGTACTCACCAGACCTTGCTTCTATTTTTTCCAACATTTAGACAACTTTTTAGTGGGTAAAAAATTCAATTCCCTAGAGGCAGTACAAAATGCCTTTTAAGAGTTTGTTGCCTCCCGTCCAGCTGATTTTTACAAGAAGGGCATCAATAAACTGACAATGTGTTGGCAAAGATGCGACGATTGCATGGGTGGTTACTTCGAATAACAGAAATAAAAAAGTTTGAAATATAAGTACTTTCACTTATTGCATACAAAACGGCAATTTCATAGGTAAATACCTAAGATGATACATCTTTTGGTCCTTCGAGCCGGATAGTAAACTGTTTTATGTGCTTTCCTACAAGTGTATCGATTTATTTGTTTTCTCAATATCAATTCTTTGTTGCATTTCACAATTACAATACATTACAATATTTGGCCTCTCACAAGCGGGAATCACTAAACAGATTAAGACGATCGTTAGAAGGCTCATTAACAGATATGTCGCGAGGTGTGTGGTGTGTGTGTGTGTGGTGTTCGCGTACCTGTCCGAAGGTGGCGGGCGTGTAGTTGTACTGGCAGGTGTGGCCCAGGTGCGGGCGCGGGCAGGTGCATACGAAGCTGGTCCAGGCGTCCAGGCACGCGCCGCCCGAGCGGCAGGGGTTGGGCGCGCACTGCGGCCGGCGCGGGCACGACGCCAGCACGCCCCGCAGCACGGCGCGCCCCCGCCCCGCGCCCTCCTCGCTCCCCTCCTCGCCCGACCCCGCCTCGCCCGCCTCACCCACCTCCCCCGCCTCGCCCGACCCCGCGCTCGTCTCCATCGTGCTCTCCCCGGGAGCGCTCGAGTCTTCCGGAAGTACCTGCAGATCATCGGAACATACGTTTTTTTTTTAAAAATACAAAACTATAACATACTATCTTTTAATAGAAAGACGATTATTCTGTGGTTTCAATTGTGTTTAATCCCCATATTATATATTATTTACCTATATCAAATTATTGCCCGTATATTAATATTTTTACTAAATATACTTAATCTATCTCCTTACTAGGAATCCCTTAACGTGGGTAGCCCCAACATTTTAAGAAAACATTTGTGAAAACGGCCGTGAGTGTTTTAATAGTAAACCTGTTCAATGATTATCCTTTACTGTTTATTCCTACAGTCTCACTAACTTTTGCCCGCGGCTCCATACGCGTATATATCAATTATCAAAGAAAACCCTATACCCTTCCTGAAAATCTGAGGAAATTTAGCTGTGATAGCTTAACAGGCAGATAGAAACCAGTTACATTCGTATTGGTAATGTTTATATGGATACGTATAAACAGATATTCCCATCCACAATTTTCCTCACAGTATCACCAAAAATTAAGCCAAACCAAAGCTCCATGACAGATATTTGACGCAGCAAAGAGAAAACAAACTCACCCATTGTCCATTCACGACCACATCTTGGAAGCAGCCCACAAAAAAGTTGGGTCCGTGTGTGACCGTCGCGTACGAGGAGCCCGCCGTCCCCAGCCTGGTGGTGGGGAATGACGTCACCGACGAATTGTACACTTCGTTCTGACTGATGGGGTATATGGTCTGTTCCTCGTTCGCGGCCAGTACCAGGTGGGATGAGTTTATGGTGACGAATACTTTCTGCCACAGACTGTCGTTCAAATTGGATCCTATGAACACTCCTTCCCATTTATTGAGAAGACTTGAATGTAGGTTGAGTCTGCCGTTGGACAGCTCCAAGAAGAAGTAGGTGAGCCCTCGTCCCATGGCCAGGAGACCGTTGCTGAGCGTCGTCTTGAAACGGAAGGAAATGTCGTAGCCTTCCTCGCGAGATGTGTTCACTTCGGCATAGCTGTTTTTCTCCAGAGACATTGTGGTTATCTGAAATTAATTATTATTATAATTTACCTCGTCAACTGTTCTATACTAGTTGTAGTTCTGTAGCTCTACTAACGGATAACTAAATAAGATTCACAGATAGATAAAAAAGAAAAACTTTATCAAGTATACTTTAGAAAATATTTTCAAAGTACAAATGAACATTCAAATTTTACTTATTTATATTATGTAGCGTGTGATGGGATCTTTCTAGTTAACTGTGCTCACTTTTGGCGTCCGATTACCATAAAGATTTTTTTTCTATATGCATTTTAGCCTATGTAACTAACAATTAATGTGGCTTCCTGTTGGTTATAGTATTTTAAAAATTGGTTCATAGATTCAGAGATTAACCCCTACAAACTTTACCTATCCTAGATTTGTATAGATATAGATAAAAAAAACTAAAGATCATTGGCAATGGAAGACTACGCGATGTTATCTTGTGGTGAAATACCGAAGGACAGTGGGTGGTGGTGGTCGGTACCTTCTCGCAGGTGGTGCCGTAGTGTCCGGGCATGCAGGAGCAGTTAAACCGGTGCTCGGTCTCGTCGTAGAGCCAGGGGTGGCAGGTACCGTTATTACGGCAGGGCGCGTCGCGGCAGCCCTCCAGCACCACGGAGCAGTTTTGGCCGCCCCAGCCGGCCGCGCACAGACAAAAGTAGGAGGCGCGGCCGTCGATGCACCTGCCGTGCGCGCACGGGGCGTACCGGGCGCACTCGTCGATCTCGCTCTCGCAGTGCTGGCCCTCGTAGCCGGCGAAGCAGTCGCAGGTGTAGCCGCCGATGCCGTCGATACACTTGCCGTTCTGTCCGCACTGCGACGTCTGGCACTCGTCGATGTTCGTCTCGCACCGCGACCCGTTTGTGCCCTTCACGCACACGCATTCGAAACTGCACACACACCGCAAACACTCTTTACACTATGTCCATTTTACCAGAATAGGCGAGGTTCACAGAGAGTGATAAGATAATTTCTTAGAAACTATCCAACATCGGTTTAAATTTCTTAATATCTTAATACATATAATTACTCACCCTGCTGCATTTTCGTACGAGAATGGTTGGTAAAAGAAGTCAGGGAGCAGCATCTGCGGTTGGTGTCCCACCTGGATCCTGGACGCGCCCTCGGGCATGTAGAGGCTCGCGTTGGACCGTTCCAGGCACACTCCGCCGAACTTGCAAGGTTCGTGCTCACAGTCGCTTATGTCAATCTCGCAGTTCTTGCCTGCGAAATACCAATAGTTTAGAGAAGAAATTTTATGTATATCGCATTAAAGATGATTGTTACATAGCGGCACATTAATAGTACTTATAAAAGAACTTATCATAAATATGTACATAAGTAATACTGTACTTTGTATGGTTAGCAGAAAAATGAGACGGTTTCAAAATATACGCAAATTATATTAATGTAAATTTCAGTCGTAAATTGTTAAGGAAGTGTCTTTACATAAATACAACAATAATATGCAAATTATTATTATTTTATTTTTAAGTATGTTTACAACACATTAATTTTATTTACTATAATGCATATAGATATACGCGGATGTATGAAATATTTGACACGCATTCTCATTAAACGTAGATTAAAGTGGAAATGTTTAACGTATATAGATGTTTGTTATGATTGTTATAGTGAAACGTGCTGACCAGTATATGCGGCGTAGCAGGCGCAGTGGTAGTCGTTGATGTCGTCGATACAGGTCCCGCCGTGGCGGCAGGGCTGCGGCGCGCACTCGTCGATGTTGGTGGCGCAGTCCTCGCCCGTGTACCCGGTCCCGCCGCACTCGCACGAGTAGCTGTTCAGCCCGTCCACGCAGCGCCCGCCGTGCAGGCACGGCTGGCTCTACACGCAAACATTGCCCAACGTTACATAATGCAGGATTCTAAAGCACACCTTAGATCCTTGTGTCTTTAAATGGAAGCTTCTTATGTATACGGATGTCGAGACAAAATAATTAAATATTGCTAATAAAAAAAATCCTGTTATTTTTAGTAGCTCAACTCTATGTACGCAGCTCAGAATATTACGAAGATTTATATTTAAATATTCCCACAATAAAAACATTAACACTAAAAAGTAAAAAAAAAAACAAGTAATAAAAATTTCCAAACTGACTATATTTATCACAGTCTTTTTTACATAATGAATGAAAATAATTAGACCTGATGATATACGATTAAGGTCGACCCTAGACACCTGCAACTCAAGAGTCACCAGTGAATTCCCGTCCTATAAATCTTTCCCTGTTCTTAACTGTTGTATGTGTCGCGAACCAGTTTACCTGACAGTCGTCAATATCCGTTTCGCAATTGGGCCCCGTCAGTCCGTCCTGGCAGACGCACGTGTAGCTGGCGATGCCGTCCACACACGTAGAGCCAGCGGCGCATGGATTTTTTTCGCATTCGTTAATATTAATTGAACAGTCCTTGCCTAACACAAAAAGAAATCATTAAAAACAAATAAGTACCAATTACTTGCGAATTAATTAAAATTGATTGCAGCACTGACCTTCGAACCCCTCCATACAAGTACATTCGTAATTGTTCTCCAAGTTCTGACAGGTGCCCCCATTCTTACACGGCGACGATAAACATTCGTCGATGTCCTGATCGCATCTGTCGCCCGTATACCCTGCATATAAATACATAATTTAGAATGCTAATTCACTTGCAACGAGTGCACAAAACGTGAGAAATGTAATCACCTGGTCGGCAATAACACTCATACGAGCCGGGAACATTTAGACAAACTCCATGGTGACATATCTTCGGCTTCATTGCACATTCATCAACGTCCAATTCACATAAACGACCTGAAAATAAAACGATGAATATTCATATATGAATAATTAAATACACCGCCAGACAATGCCTCCCTTTCTTACCAGTTATAAACAGAATTAAAACTATTTGAAATAACATAATTGTTTGCTAAAATCAACCATTTAAAATAATTAGAATACAAATCACGTGTTAAAAAATATAAACGAGCTAAGAATAAGTAGTTTCAACTTAGTTTGAACAGGTGTATTAGCCAAGAGCACTAACACGCGAAACTAAACATTGCATCAGTACACGTACAGATGTGACTACATTATAACCATATACTGGATTCAATCAAAAAAACTAATTTAATTCATATAGTCAGATTGTTTACATTGTTCGTAACTAACAAGCCTTTCAATGAAATCCCAGCAATGATTCATAATTGTAATCATAATTACGCCATCGGTGAACCGGTTACGAAATTTTACGGTGCTAACCGATTAATATATCACCAACACTACACATCACTACGAATATGGTCTGTCAAAGTTATTAAAGTGTCAAGCTTGCCGGAGTTTTAGTCTGATGATCTGTTTTTATTTATATCATCATGTAAATAATTAATATTATCAAAGTATGTGTTATAAGGCAGTGAATAAAATATCGAAAGTTTATCGTGAATCATCACAATGTTGTACTCAACGCGCCAAGTTTTGAGGTTATGTCGCAGACAATTATGTTTACAAAATAGGTGTTTCAACCAAGTGCGTACATCGACAGACACAGTTAATGCAGAAAAAGATAAAAAACAAAACAATAGCAAAGATTTCTCAGCATTATTACATAAATATAATGACAAAATCAAATTTAACTCATACTTAGAGCATGAAAAGTTGGAGTTAGGTTATTACAGGTACTATCTCAAGAATTTGAAAAAGAGAAAAATTTCATTGCAAAATGAATACAAAGAGAAGAGTTTACCGCCGCTGCCGATCTCTCTACGATACTACGTCGATGAAGATAGATTACTCAAAGAAGAAAGTGACATTGACTATGTTGAACAACCAAATGAGTTTCAATTGCCATTTGGTAGCACTACTAAAGTGGATTACGATAAAAGTGACCCACCCAAACCAAATACCAATGTTGATTCAGTCAAAAGTGATGATTTCGACCGTTCCAACATACATAAATGGATGACAAATTATGAACATTTTGATGACAGTAAAATCACATCTGAGGACGATAGTGATGATGAATCAGATACCAGCTGGTCTAAGCACTATGGTACGGCAGATCCTACTGCATATGTGAGTAGAGTGCCTTGTGGTGGATGTGGAGCATTGCTTCACTGCAGCGACCCTTCTATACCAGGGTACTTACCGAGTGAGATTTTCAAAAACAGAGCTGAGAGTGAGTTAAAGACTATTGAATGTCAGCGATGTCACTTCCTGAAGGAATATAATGTAGCGCTGGATGTTAGAGTGGAGCCTGAAGAATATGAAAAGCTACTGCAATCTATCAGGTATAAATTTCTTTGTTAATTTCAGTGAGCATTGCAATATGCATATGAGAAACTTTGTATATTTCTTTTTAGTTTTATAACCTTAAATTATTAATTAAACAAATCTATGAATAGTATTACAAAATATTTGAATCGAAATTTAACAAATTCCTCAACTTCTAGGAGTTATATTATTTTTAAGTTAAAAGGCTTAAAAGTTTAAAACGTAAATATTGGAAAAGCTAATGAATTATAGTATATAAAACTATATGTATTTTTGGGTTATCTAGTCCAGTACCCATTTTGTTGGGTGTACACTATTAGCAAGCAAATACCAATATAACTTTTTTGGGTTAATATATCACTTACTAGCTTTCACCCACCTGTATGTCAGTTAGTACAGTAAAAAGTAGCATATAGCATGTCATCATCATCAGCCATAGGCCCTTGCACACCACTCTGATCAATTTGGGCTGCATCCTCCCTTCCGCCTATAGAATATCTGTTTACCAAATTCCATTTTTGGTTTGGTTCAGTAGTTTTGGCAGTGACAGAGAGTTTTTGCATTTATAATATTAGTAAGGGTGACACACTTGCTAATGGTATAGAGTATTGTCTTCTCTAAAGATAACTACAAATGTACAAATGAACTATGTAGTTTTATTTCTTATGCAGGCTACAGAGTAGTTTTCAGAGAGGACTTTCACAGTCTTTTATCCAATTGGAAATATTTACTAGTTCTTCACTAATACTTCTATTATTTTATATTTCCAGACATATAAAATCGCTAGTGATCCTCATAGTGGACCTGCTGGACTTCCCCTGCTCAATATGGCCAGGAATTGTGGATATTATAGGAACCGGCAGACCCATCATAGTTGTTGGCAATAAGGTGTGTTTAAAGTTTTTTTGTGTTACAACAGGTATTAATTTGATTTCATCGTTCAAATCGCGTAACAAACATACACACATGCATTTCATGTTGAAGGCCTTACATATTAATCACACTGCCTCATTGGTCAAGCGGTTCAATTCTATCAACTATTATTGGATATTTTCATGAACACCTACAACAATCATTATTGGGAAGTCAGTGCCCATAAATATGCTGACAACTAGTTCAACCTTTGAATTTAGTTTGCCCTCAGAAAAAACTAATATTCAGGTAAAACTGGTTGAACTAGTAGCCAACCCCACATAATATTGGGAATATTAATCACATGTTTTGTTAAATCTTATACATTTTTTTTAATTTCCAGGTTGACTTGTTACCTGGTGACAGTGTTGGTTACTTGAAGCGCATAAAAGAAAGTCTAAGGACAGAACTAAGTAAGACTAAACTAGGAGAGGCCAATATAAAACACATCTCCCTAATATCTGCTAAAACTGGATATGGTGTGGAAGAGCTAATCTCTGCTCTCTTCAAGTTGTGGATGTACAGGGGTGATGTGTTCCTCGTTGGGTGCACTAATGTTGGCAAAAGTTCTCTCTTCAATGCCCTCTTGCAATCAGACTACTGCAAAGTACATGCAGTGGACATAATCAAACGAGCAACAGTCAGTCGTTGGCCAGGGACCACTCTCAATCTCCTCAAATTCCCAATAAATAGACCCTCAGGGTGGAAAATATATCAAAGGTCTAAAAGGCTAAATTCAGAACGTAAGCTCATGAAAATTGAAAAGGAAATAAGGAATTCTCAATTAGAAGGTAAAGCTCCAATCGAAGCACCCGCATTAATCGGTCATATCGGGCGATCCTTCACGGATTTAAAGGAGAACCAGGAAATGGCCCAGAAGAAGTTGGTGTTTGATGAGAGGAACCCAATATTTGCCAGTAGCAAGTGGATGTACGATACTCCCGGCGTCATTCACCCTGACCAGGTGCTGTCATTGCTTAGTACTGAGGAGCTGCTCATAACCATTCCTAAACAGATGATTCAACCACAAACTTATTATTTACATAAAGGCGAGACAATTTTCGTTGGTGGTCTGGCAAGAATCGACTTTGTCGACTGCGCCCATCCTTGTCGTTTCACAGTATTTTGTTCGGAAAGTTTACCTATTACAGTAACACAGACAAAAGATGCTGAAGAGGTTTATAATAAATTCTTAGGTACAGACCTATTTTCAGTGCCTAGTGGAGGTGAAGAGAGATTAAAAAATTGGCCGGGATTGAAGAGATGTAACGATTTGTTGGAGTTCTCTGGAGAGGGGCCGAAATTCTGTTGTGGTGATATAGTTTTGTCCTCAGTGGCTTGGGTGGGGGTGACAGTGAAGAAAGACACAGTTTGCAGTGTATATGCCTGGACGCCTGAAGGCAGAGGCATATACAGAAGGAGCCCTTCGGTGTTGCCATATTCAATTAATTTGAAGGGGAAAAGAATTCAAGATACACCTGCTTACATGATAGGCAATATTTACTCAGAAGAAGAATAGTCTCAGTAAGTCTTGCGAGTACATTAAATAGCAAAGACTAATAAATTGTAAGATATGTTTAGTGACAAAGTTGTTTTCTTTATTACCATGTACTTTTTTAAATACGTATGTCGTAAATGATACAAAACACTAATGTGTACCTTGTTATCTTTGCGGAGTATTTGGAACATTTAAAAGTATTCATTTAAAATATGATCATGGAAGGTATACGTTTTGTAACTCAGTTTTTTTTTTTTTTTTTTTTTTATATTTAAGCCTGCCAAAGTGACTCTACTCTGCCTGATGGAAAGCATGAGTAGAATCCAGGAGTAGGGGTCACCATGCTTAGTGTGAGGGTAGGCAATGTAGCATGGTGATCCCTACCATGGCAGCCTGTTTAGATTATTCTGCATCATTCTCCCGGCCTTCGAAGGGCGGGAGAATGATGCAGAATGATTGGGCCTCCGGTCTCACACTCACCAACGAAATACGACAGCAAGAATGCTGTCATTATTAGGATGGTCTTCTGTGTGAGGGTAGTACTGGCCGGGTCGAGCCTGCCCATTCGTGCTGGAATCAGCGTGGCTCTACTACCTAGTTCTTTTTGTAGTTGCCAAAATGATTAATCTTGCTAATGGAAAGCATAAGTAGAATCTGAGAATAGTGGACTTTAGTCTATTACTTCTTTTTGGAACAGGAATATTATCTATATATATAAAAATGAAACCCGTTTTCCTTGGTCACGGCATCACGCATGAATGGCTGGGCCGATTTAGCTAATTCTTTTTTTATAATATTCCTTGAAGTACGAGGATGGTTCTTACGGAAAAATAATTGAAAAATTGTCTGATAAAGTCTAAAAACAACACTTTTCTATATTCCCATACAAAAGATTCGTAATAATACTAAAAAAATAATTTGAACTTTAATTCTATACCGTAAAGTTTCATTGGAGGGGTTCCGAAAATACAAAACAAATAAGTGATGTTGAATCGACAATACAATTATATTTTGCCAGCTTCAATTTAGTATAAAGGACAAACTTAATATCATCATCATCAATTATCGTGCTTGTTAAACGATATTTGTTCTGGGTGGGAATCGAATCTACTGTGGTTTAGTAAACGGGATCATTAACCATTAGACATAAAGGTTAGTTTCATTCGATTTTGAGATACATATTTTCGTTTAAAACACAAACTATGAATTTGCTATGATATTGCTGTAAAAAGGGAGTCAAGGCGACCACTAAACAAAATTATTATTATTATTAAGCTAGACAGGCAGCGATAAACTCATCGTAATCTGGTGAAATGGTTGGGCATGCAGTAGTGGACGGCGGTATTCGTAGTGAACATAAATAAAGAGAGATCCTATAGCTAGGTGTACTGACCGTTGTTCCCGGGCGGGCACTGGCAGCGGAAGAGGCCGTTCTCGAGCGCGAGGCAGGTGCCGTTGTGGCAGGGCGAGGAGGCGCAGGCCGAGTCGGGCGCAGCGGGGGCGCAGCGCCAGGCGCCACCCAGCTCCACGCACTCGTGCTGCGCCGGGCAGGCCGCCACCGCCGCGCGGCAGTCGCCCGCCAGCTCGCACGTGGGCCCAGCCCAGCCGCCGCGGCACGAGCACTCGCCCCCCGGCCCGCACACGCCCCCGTTGGCGCAGCGCCCGCAGCCCTCAGCAAGCGCCGTGTCGCAGCGCACTCCGCCCCAGCCCGGCTCGCACTCGCAGCGGAACCCCACGCCCTACCGATACGTTTTTGCTATTACTACTGCTAGGTGTAAAACTGTGAGATACAATTCAGTGCGGTAAAAGAATTTTGTTCGTGTCATACTTTTGAATAGGAACTACTTCCTCCTATCACATTGTGTAGCGATGCAATGTGCATATTGTACGAGCTCGTACATGATTTGATGACTCCGTACTTAACTTAAATATATATAGAATAACAACACATTTTAGAAGCGGTGTGCAATAACGATCATTGAAGTAAACACACGTCGCGTAGTAGTATAAAATCGCTGATTGGGCAACTTGTAACAAGTACTTTATTAATACAAATAAATCGGGTTTACGTTAACTACAGCACACTCCTGTTTTATCTGAACTCTACCTACTACGGAGAAACCTCCACTGCTCCACCAGCTAACTGATGTCACTGTACACATATCGACCGGTGTGTTTCTACTAAAATCGGAAATATTGCCGAAGAAAAAAAAACTTTATTGATTGGCAACATTTCAGTCTAGTTCTTGTTATTTCAAAGTTGTGTCGAACAAACTAATTTTACTTAACCGTTTTTCTCCTCAAAATTCTTCGATGATATTTCTAGAATTACATGACTTCATTGTAAAATTTAATAATTTTGAACTGTCATAAAAAAACCCGTACCATAAAAGATCACACTACAATCCTTAAGTTCCTAATTAAAAATTTATATATATATAATTTATAGTTCGCATTTTAAACTGTGGTTAAAGAAGGGTTCAAAAATGCAGTAAACATTGTAATACACAGACGGAAAGTAGGTAACAAACAAAGACACAGCAAGCATATACTCACGAGGTCCTGGCAGGCGGTGGCGTGCTGGCAGGGGGCGGCGGAGCAGCGCTCGGCCGCCTTCAGGTCGGACAGCGCCTTGCCGGCCGACAGCTCGCAGTACGCGCCTACACGCACACACACGTAAGCACATACAACACACCGACCGAACACATGCTCGCAATATGTATACACCACTGAACACGGACCATGCCCATCATATGCTTCTAAACTCTAACATTTTAAACATTTAATTACACAAACAGCCAAAAATAATTTAAGGTCAAATCTACTGAATACTATAACAAGAAAATTAAGTTTGATTCGTTAACTATGACATCTTGCAATGGAGAACATGGGTTCTAATAAGTAAAAATAACTGAATCTAGAAACAGCATAAAATATTGATATAAAACGATCTGTCTAGGTTTTACAGAAAAACAACTTCATACAATTTAAACTGTACTAATAATACCTGTAACTTCAGCTACCTAGATGATATTACTATTATAAATTGACCCAATTGTGGATTGAGTAGTTTCTACACAACATGGTTCATACAAAAGTTGTGCAACGTAATTATATTTTAAAAAAAAATAAAAAAATAGTATTGTCCTTCGATTTATCTAACTCAAAATAGTTAAGAAAGGATAACTAGAAATAAGGAATTCCCTAAGTCAGCAAAAACTGCGAGTGGTATAATCTTCATTACACCTGCATACATAATGATAATACTAATATATCGTTATTTTAATGATGTTAAAATGAATTATGAAAAAACAAATGTTCAGGCAATAATATCGGCATGGATTAAATTTCTACAGAACTAAACACAAGGAACATGAATGCAGAGGAACAGAATGTATACAGAATAGGTAGTACCTTTGTACCCTGGAGCGCAGGTGCAGTTGAAGTGGTCGGAGGCCAGGGTGCAGGTGGCTCCGTTCTGGCACACGCCCACCTCGCACGCTGACTCCAACGTCGTACAGTTCGGTGACGGACCCGGAGCACCTATGGAGGAAGACATTGATGAAAATGTACCCCATTTCAAATAAGAGTGATAATCCGAGTTTTGCTAAATAAATTTTCTATACTCTGATCTGAACGGGGCGGGGTTTGATCAATGGGTCACTACTTTCTTGACGGGAATTAACTTATAGATGTTTAATGTTGCCATTTTGATTGACGGCCAACCGGTACCGTTTGACTAGGTGTTCTTATGGATCAAATCTAATATTTACCCAAATTCTATACACAAGAAATGCACATGTTTCAGAATCCGACATATGTTTTTGGGTGTTAATACGTACCATAGTAGCCCACGTCGCAAACGCACGTCACTTGCTTAGCAATCACACCAGTTACTACCATTTGATTTGGTAGGCCTGTTGAAAAGATAACAATTACATAATCATATTTAAAATTTTGGATTAAACTTGTAGTTAATTTGCAAAAACATAAAAAAGTTGAAGTTAAACTTATAAAATCGAATTACTTTTTACTTGGTTTTTTTTCTTGCTTATGTTGATAAGCAGTAAATAATTCTAACAAAGTAACAGATGAAGGAAAAACAAATAATTATAATAAGAGACAGGCTCAGAGAGCGATAGGATCGAGGAAGAGATAAGTGGATGATTGAAGTACTTAGTGTTAAGCGATGTACTCACAGTGCGAGCGCGGCGGGCACACGACGTCGAGGCAGGAGGGGTGTGCGGGCGCGGCGCTGGGGGGCGGGGGCGGCGGGAGGGGTGCGTCGCAGAGGGGCGGTGCCCAGCCGCGCGCGCACACGCAGCGGAACCCCGCCCCGGCCGCCTCCTCCACGCACGCGCCGCCCGCGCCGCACGGACCCATCGCGCACGCAGACATCTGTAACCGCACCCGTTCTACACTCTGCTATATACCGAACTATATCTATTCAACATTCATAACTATATACACTACACTTGTATTCTATTCTCACTAAACGAAAATACAACAATCTAAAATCAAACGCGCTAGCACTACCGCTAGGAACTTCTCCGAAATTTCGATTTCCGATTCAAATTTCTCACAATATTATTTCAGAAATCGTTCCAGTGGCTGGCGCTTACTTACGCGCGTACGTACGCAGAAATCGTTGCAAAAACCGTGAGACACTCAATGAAAAGAGACTATTATGACAAAAAATATGATATATTACTATTTATAAAATTTATTACTCACATTATGACACCTCTCGCCAGTGTATCCAGGTTGACAGGCACACACAAAGCTGCCATACGTATCATAGCAATATCCATGACCACAAATATTTCTGTCCTCTTCACACTCGTTGACGTTTATTTCACAACGAGCGCCAGTATATCCTTCAAAACATAAACATATGTTTTACCTAATACGTAGACAGTCAAATTTGTTCACGAAATATTTAAAGGTATTTTGAATAAGTAAATTATTCTTATCTAGTATTTAAAGTCTAAACATTATTAAATGTACCTAAATGTGTCTTCTTTCTAATGATGCATAATGATCGTAACAACTAAGGGTTCCAGAACGCTACCTTGTGGTACGCCATGCCTTAGTTGTTATTTGTGTAGAAGATAATTTCAGGAAGGCTAATTTATTGCTAATAAAAATATTCTTATAAGTATGTAGGTATTTCTGTAACCTTCTAGCTTTTCTATATCCTTGATAATTCCATAACATGATGGTTCACGAAGTCGAATGCTTCACTCGAGTATAAAAAAAAGGTAATTAATTCTCACAGTCATTCTCTGCATGGTATAAATATTGACTGTTGAGGATATTACTTTATTGGTCTTCTATAACTCCCCAATACATTGTTATGAGTAGAGTGTCGTTTTAGAAGAGTTAGATATGGCGTACCTGTGCCGGCGCAGTCGCAGGTGAAGTTGTTGACGGCGTCGACGCACTTGCCGCCGTTGAGGCAGGCGCCGGCGGCCGACGCGCACTCGTCCACGTCGGTCTCGCAGTTGCGCCCCACGTAGCCTACGTACACGCACACACACACGCTTAGCCACTACATACACATACACTACACACTCAACTCTATATGTGGTACTTAGATGATATATGTATAATGATAGGAGATGAATGCAAGTAGCCGAGGAGCGAACTAAGTAGCGTGCAATTTGAGAGGCCTATGTCCAGCAGTGGACTGCGATAGGCTGATGATGATGATGATGAAGTATATCAATGGAGATAGACATCAAGGCATGATATAAATTTTAGTCTGAGTAGTTGAGCCAATGATGAAGATGGGATGAAACTATAAAACAATTTCAGCTCTGTAGTGACAGGGATAAAATTGATTCTCATATAATTGAGTCTTATATAGGCAATTTCATATACGCAGTGAATAAAAAAGATCTATTAATGAGGTGCTATGTAGTGAGATTACCTGGGGGACAGTCGCATACATAGGTGTCAGCGTCAGGCGGCACGGTACAGCTGCCGTTGTTGATGCAGGGCCCCGCCACGCACAGCGGGTCCAGGGATACTTCCAACTCACAGTAGGTACCTACAACATGTTATTTAGGTATTTAGGCTTAGATGGGAGCAGTTCGGGACCGATTTTAATAAAGAGCAATGGACGGATATCGGCTGAGATGATGAATAATCATTTCTATAATGGTATATCATCATTGTATATTGAAAATTTGCTTTTAAAAACAGTCTTTTCGTTAGGATTTCTTCTTCAATGTCAACAGTCTTTTTACTTAGCTATACAGTTTTTAAAGGAGAGGCCTATGTCCAGCAGTGGACTGTTAAAGGCTGTTGATGATGATACAGTTTTTTTAATACGACATCTGAGGCCAGTATGTGTTGTATATAGATTACCGTGGTAGTTCCTGGGACAGTCGCAGGAGTAGTCGCCCCGCACGTCCTCTATGCAGCGCGCCCCGTTGTGGCAGGGCGCGGAGGCGCAGGGGTCACCCGCGTCCACCTCGCAGTTGTTGCCTCGGTAACGCGCCGTGCAAAGGCACTCATATCTAAACAAATAACTTAATCATTATGTACTTCTACCTTAACACTATTTTTATGTTGTAAATGTACTTAAATAAATTTCGATTATGATAAGAATTCTTTAAAAAGATAACTCCCGTACTAGGAATATATCCTAGGTCGTTGGTCTAACGGATATTAGCTGTCTAGTACCTATAGGTGCTCTGCTTAGTTTAGGATGACGTTGTGTGTCAGATAACCGAAAATATTCTATATTTAGTTCGAAGTCTGGACTTCGAACAACTATTTTATTGGATCACACAAAATATTTATTATCCATCTGAGGAATCCAATTCACTGAATTGTAGCTAACAACGAGGTGACCACTAAAACATTAATGCATAATATTCTACATAGTTTAAAAGTGAAGCCAATTCTAAATGTGCCAAAAAAGGGTATGATAGCCATTAATATTTCGTTGACCTGTTCGTCACACATCGTAACAATAAGCCGTGCTAGAAGAATTAAGTTACGTAACACACCGTCAATATCAAGTGCACCAACAATAAACCACTGACGCACGTGATTTATACGAGGCTATAGAATTATATACACAATGGATGCTCGAATAAACACATAGTAAGTATAAAAATACGTATTTATGTCGTACCGTTATTTTATGCAGTTTTATGTCATCTAATTATGACAACTTTTTGTTATATATTTAAGTGACTCTACTCTGCCTGATGGAAAGCATGAGTAGAATCCAGGTGTAGGGGTCACAATCTTCATTATGAGGGTAGGCAATGTAGCAGGAGCCTGGTCAGATAATTTTATATAATTTTCAAGGGAGAATAATGCAGAATCACCAACACCACATTCACCAACGAAATAAGACAGCGAGAAAGCTGTCATTATTAGAATGGCTTTCTGTTTGAGGGTAGTACTGCCCCGGTCGAGATGGCCCATTCGTGCTGAAATCAGCGTCACTCTACTACCTCCTAATACATGCAATACATAATACAACTACAACTAATACTTTTATTCATCAATCTCTAGCGGTTCACAGCATAACAACTACAACACCATATTTTCTATGAAATAAAAAGATGAACAGACGGTTTACTAGACCCTCTTGCCAAATTGACATTCTACAAAAGTAATCGCTAATAGAAAAGTTACAAATTTAAGTCATGTGGTCAAAACAAAATATTAGCCAATAGGCAATAATATAAGAGATAAAAGCGTTAGCAATTGTAGAAATAGAATTGACGCTAAACGTTGATAGTTAACTACCATCCAGGGATGAAGTAACGCAAGAGTAACCAGTTCGTTGTCGACCTATGCTCGTTAGAAGGGGAGTTTATCGCAGTCCACCGCTGGACATGGACATCTCAAATTAGGAAAAAAAAATCCCTGATCGTATTTTATATCCGTCACACGCGTGAAAAGTGGACGAATAACGTTTAAATATTAATAAAATTTGTTTCGCCTTTACGTTGGTGGTGATTAAAATATTGACGTAATCGATGCTATCAAAGGTGACTCAGGTAAATTGTAATTTGAAGTGAGATCGAGAATTTTCCTTCTATATAATATTATTCAAAATGTTTTCGCGAACACTATTCTATGATAAACCTGACTTATAAGCTTACTATCTTTTGCCCGTGGCTATTATCGTGGTAAATAGTAGTCTATGTCATTCCTCAAGGATCAAAGTATATCCATGACAAATTACATTGAAAGGCGCACAGCTACTTTCGAATTTAAAATGTTTGTATTTACGAGAACGTACCTATATGTGAATATAAGTTGAGTAGTTGTTGACCCAGTTTCTAAGCCACCGTTCGTGGATATAATTTATGTATAATATGTGCGTATTAGAAAATACATTTCTTACAAGTGTTTTTATCAACAGTCTGGGTACTATAGTACATACTCTGCCAGATTGAGATCGTGTGGGAGATATGTGTGCTTATCTATATGCATATAGCTAAGAGCACACTCGACTAATTCACCTATCAACCAAAAAATCTAAATCGGTTCATCCATTCGGGAGCTACGATACCACAGACACACACACAGTTGAGTCAAGGTTTAAAAACGACAATTTTTCACAATTTTTCTTTGCGTTTATGTAATCTTAGAAGTAGCTTAACAAATTGGGATGCGGTTTTCGTAAAATGTATGCCTTTTACGTACTTCCTTCGTTCAGTAAAACAAAAACAGAAAACAATGTCGGTTACCTGTCGTGTCGCGATATACAAGTGCCATGTCGCATGCACGGCTCGTTGTAGCAGTGGTCTTTGGGTGGTATACGCAGCACGTCCTTTCTGTCAATGCCTGGTGAACAAACAAACACATTAATATTACGTGATTTGAATATATTTGGCGTCAAGTGTAAACATGGGAAGTCAGAGCCTAAAAAGTAAGGTTGTATTAAAAAATGAATGGTTACCGGATAGTAGATATCTAAGCCAATCGGATACCGGATGTTAAAGTATTAAAGCTGTATCTATACAAATAAATTGGAGTACGGTACTGACATCCAAAATGCATTTTTTTTTATTTTTGTCTGTCTGTCTGTTTGTTTCAGGTAATCTCTGGAACGGCTGCGCCGATTTTGAAGAGACTTTCACTAGCAAATGACTATGAGGAGTAACTCAGGCTAATTACTTTTTACCGTGGGACTCAGCTAATAACAAATAAAGTCGAAGTAAAAACTATTTCTTTGCATCCATGAATTATGTATTCATATGTAACATCATCATAATCATCACCAAGAGCCTATCACATTCCACTGCTGGCCATAGGTCTCTCCAATTGCACACCACTCTGATCGATTTTGGACTTCTCGCTTCCAGCTC
Organism: Phragmatobia fuliginosa; assembly: GCA_932526445.1. NCBI lineage: Eukaryota > Metazoa > Arthropoda > Insecta > Lepidoptera > Erebidae > Phragmatobia > Phragmatobia fuliginosa. Next base: position 26,012,580 of record OW052058.1, read on the forward strand.
CTGCCAGCCATCCAAATGTAAGATACAACTCCCAAACTAAGAAAAAACTGTATCGCGGGGACACTTTACACTTTCTAAAACGGTCATAAATAACACCCAAACTCTTTGATCACACATTGTCATATGTGGGAATCGAATCACTACACTCAGGAAGCGTAGAGGAAGCATATACCATTAAGTATACAATCTGTGCAGTAGTTATTTTTCAAGTATTAGCTGGTGAACTTCATTAGTGTTCCATTAATCTTTTTAATACTTTAATTGGCTTTAGTTGGATTAGTTACGTAATACTAAATAGGTGTGGCCACTCCCCTCATTCTCTTATGATGGTGACAAACAAACATATCGTTTAGGTATAATGACTGCCTTGTTGGTCTAGTGGTTAGCGTATGCGTCTTCTGATCAAGAGGTCTCCAATCGATTCTTGGGTCGGTCCAAATGTTTGACTGATCCACAAATATTTGATTCGGTGTTTACTAATACGTGTTCATTTCCAAAAAAAATACAAGCTCTGCTTAGTTTGTGTGTAACTTCAAGTTCAGTGTTATTATTTGGTATCAAGAGCCATCTTCATGGTATGCTTACAGTCATCGGTGGTGAGGGGGCAGTGTCCAAACTGGACGTTGAGGGTCTGTGTGCCGGCGGAGTGGAACTCGAGCTGTGGACCTTCGAGGATGCAGCCGCTGAACACGCCGCCTACGACCAGCACCGCGCCACTTGACTCTAAAGCGCCAGGTGACAGGAGCTCAGGGTTCCACGTCACGTTAGATATCACCTATGGGAAAAAGTTGTTAAATAAAGGTAAATTGTAATTTATCGATATTTGGGTAGATTTAAAACTATCCTGCCCCTCCTCCCCACCTCATTTTAATATATAATATTTCAAACAAAAGAGTAGAGAATAGAATAGGAAACGAAAAACGTTTGCAACATAGGAGTCGAATCTCTTTCTACTATCGCAAACGCATCTATTCTATTGCATTTTTTTTTCAAAAGGTTAAATTTTGTTTTTACCATCTGTCTTAGCGTTGAGATGACGTCATTCCCATATATTTGTTAATTGTCTATTATCCTTTACAACTGTAGAATCTTAACTTGGCTACAGAGCTGATATTATATTAAAACCCTAATAACTTTAGATTTAAAGCCAGAAGATCAAAGTCGAGATGGACCTATATGCTGTGAAGATCAGAATTTCTTAAAAATCTCATATCCTGGACAAAATATAAATCAACTATCTTCGAGTAATCAGGTAACGTAAGATGAAGAGCTGCATACTTGAGAGAGGAACAAGTTACATAATTTATAACAAATACTGTTATATAATGATTGTTTTAATAAACTTAAGTAAGAATAAGTATGATCAAAACTACTGATGTCTGCGGCAGGTAACTGCTTCCACGTGGCACATCATAACATAACAATAAGAGAACAATGAGCTGATCGATTGGCAATACAAAATATTGTGACGTAACAAGGTCAGCCACCACTTTCTTGTTACACTGACACTGAGCTGTTGGTATGATTCAATTGTAATAACATGGATATTATTGTATTTACGTAGGGCCCTTTATTTTCTTATATTCACCCTGTATTTTGTTAACCCTCTTCTAAGAGGAGACCCGATGTTTATTGTTTTTTTTTTAAAAGAAAACTCCCGCATTAGAAATATAAATCCTGTGTCACGGGGGAATTTACAAACATGCATGACACCCAGACTCAGAACAACAAGTTGTGAATCACGCAAAGTGGTTTTCTACGTGGGATTTGACCCCACGACACTCGGCGAAGTAGAAAGTGGCGTGGCGACCGCTTAAACCACTAGGCCAACGTGCAGTCAAATGATGGATATTGAATGTAGAGCACCTTACATACGGAAGGACAAAATGTCTCCTTAAAAGGGAAGAAAAGGATCTGAAAAATTGCCTCTAAATAGCAAACATTCTACTTATGGAATAGACTGCTTAACCGAGATATTAATTACTTTCTTCCTTCAGCATATTTACCTGTGAGAGCTTTTCGATACTCTTGTTATGCTAATATTCTAATTGCTGAGACCAGTATTTACATTACTTGTACGTTTTAACAGATTTTTGTTGATTTTATCAATTTAAGTTTTATTTTAAAATGGCTGACCCACGCAACCTCTTCTGCGTCTCCTATTGCGCGTAGTGTGAACAAATTTACCATAAAAATGACATAAATAGACATAATACTGTAGCGGACTTTTTTAGAACTTTTAAGTGGGAATTATTATACATGGGCAATTCCACGCATAAGTCTACTATAAATGAAAAAATAAATATCTGATTTTGACAGTAAAAATACTTAAGTATGGTGGGAAACTTATGTGACTTTTAAGTTTTTATAGTGGTGACAATTTTTAGTTTTTTTTTTCTATCAGCACTGTCATTTACGAGATGGCGTCGTGAGCTCAGCTGATAGTGGTTTTTTGTGGTGTAGTTTTGATTTAATTTTCACGGTAAGTCTTTTCAATTATTGTTATATTTTGTTATATACTGACTGTTCAAATGATGACGTATTGATAAAGAGTTCGTAATTCATGGAAAATTCTTTTTTTTAAGAAATATTAGGTTTGTAAGATTACAGTGTCAAGGTGTAGTGTCGGTCACAGAATAGACATTACTTTCTCTCTAACTCTTGTAAAATTACTTCAATATCACGAAAATTAGTATTTTTTCCTACTTGACGGCGTTATTCAAATGATGCCTGCAATAAAATAATATTTTTCTTTTTTTATAATGCCCAAACTCTTAAAAACATTTTTGTAGTGTCTGTCACATTGTAGAGTCGGTCACGTAATAGGTCATCATTAAAAGTAGATTTTAGTTTATTTTTTTCCATAGATGGCGAAAACAACTGCGGAAAGAAGCGCAAGCGGAGAGAGAAGTTGAAAGCTAAAGGATTATTCAAAGAATTTTAAAAAAAGGAGTCTGAGAACAGGACACATAAACGACATTTGATAAAACAAACAGCATCGATTGACCTGATTAAAGCCTTACGATAAAAAAAAACAGAAGAGATGAGAAGCTACAGAAGTAAGATTAAAGAAAGAAAGCTGATGTTAGAATCACCTGAAACACTTGCTAAAGATGAGACTCCTTCTAAAGCATTTGCCTCAAAAAGCTCATATGGAAAAGCAGTTGCAAAAGTTAAACGGAATCTGTCATTCAGTCCTTCGACGTGTAGAGCAGTTGTGCATACATAAGCAAGACAAATTACTCCTGAAATAAAAACGCCTAAACAAAAAAAAACCGAAGAAAGTAATCTGTACTGACACAGTTGAAAAAGTAAAAAAAAAATGTCCGTGATGATATTAGTCGCCAAAACCCTGGCATTAAAGACACAACAATAGTCCGTCTAGAAGATGGAAAAAAAAAATGCAAAACAGGCATTTGTTCAGCAATGTTCTCGAAACATATGTTCTGTTTTGTGATAAATTCGGAAAACATGTTCTCCTGAGCTGCCAAACACCGGAAAATGTTTGCCTTTGCGAGTATCATGAAAATTACATATTAGCTGTAAACGCGCTGCCCAAATATTGCAGACATCCCTGGTTACGACAAAAACTTTTGGACAAAAACTGCTCTTTGTGATTCTGTTTATATTCTAAGGTTTTATGTATGTTCTATGTTATGTAGGTCGGTTTCCGCACTTAGTCTTATAAGTAGACCATTGTACGTGTGGGTTTCATGTAAAAAATACTGACTTTTACACTACACAAAGTGAGTGTAGTGTCGGTCACGTTTTGGGCTGTAGTGTCAGTCACAATTTATTTCACTAATAAATATTTTTTTAAATAACTTAAAGCTTTTATTTTACTATTTTATAATAGTTTGTTTCATGCACTTTCGATAAAAACACAAATTTAAGTTATTGCGCCAGAACATAGGAAGAATATTGAAGTTTAAAAAAACTCTCGAAATGGACTTCCTTTTGCATGTAGTGTCAGTCACGTTTATATTTTACTAAATAAATGATATTTCATAATATCATTGGTTGCCAGTTTTTCTCTGGAGGATAATTGTTAAAACTGCTACAAAGCCATGATTAAATTGTAACTGAAAACATAGTACTAATCGTAATATAAGACAAAACAAAACACAAACTGTGTCAAATGTAGTGTCAGTCACATATGGAATTGCCCACATTATTTTTTTTTGAATCTTTAACCGTTTAGCTAGCAAGCAAACACTAGCTCTCAAAAGGTATAATTTTTCCCATTTTAGCAACATTTAAGTATATTGATTATAGCGTCATCATCATCATCAACCTATTGTAGTCCACTGCTCTAGGCCTCTCCCATTGCACACCACTCTTATCGATTTTGGGCTTCTCGCATCCAGCTCCTGCCAGCTATCTTGCGCAAGTCGTCACTCCATAATAGCGTGATGCTATGTAATATAGCCTTCCTCAATAACTGAGCTATCTAAAATTGAAATAATTTTTGAAATCGGATCAGGACTTCCTAATCTTCGCATCTTCAACCAAACAAAATTTTTCAACTTTATTTTACTCTCTGTCTATGCTACGTCATATTTATCACGAGCAAGAGAGTGAATCCTGTGTATGTAAAGTACCTGTGTATCCTTGTCGACTTCCAGCAGTAGTGAAGGCGGGTTGGGCCGATAGCGCAACGCGACCCAATGCCAGTGGTTGTCGAGCGTTTCTTTCTCTAGGCCGACCTCGCGCTGGGGCTGGTTGGGGCGCGCCCACTGCACCACCACTTGTTCAAAGAGAGCACTCACGCGTAATGTATACCCCTCGAAACGTTGGGAGAATAGTTCACCTCCTGTAACATAAATATTAGAAATATAGATAGATGTTTGTAACAAATTTAATTGTTAGTAACAGTTTTTTATATAGGTACATTTAAGCCTTCCAAAGTGACTCTAATATAACGGATAGAAAGCATTAGTGGAACCCAAGAGTAGGGGCCACCATTCCCATTATATTTTAAAGGTATATGCAGAGTTGAGTCACTTTGGTATTTTAAAAAAATGCTCCTTAAGATCTGTCTTATTCTCTATTCACTCGATAGGGTTCGGGAGAAAAAAATTTAGATTTAAAGTAAAGCTTCCCTTGTATATAACATTTCCTTGATATTTGAACATCTACACATTATTGTGTACAAAGAATAAATGATATAAATAAAAATTCTAGCATATTCACACACATTGATAAAAATATTGACTACCCTACAGGCGGCCAAATACATGTTATATACATATATACATACTAATACAATATAGTGTGTAACGCATAGAATTTCTCCAACATAGTTTCAACGGTTAATACACACGACAAAATACGAAATCTCACAGTCCCTAATGCTCGGTCGTGTGCGACCTCCAGCCCGCAAGTTCACGGCATAACGGTGTAAAGGCCACGCAGATAAACTCCCCCCCCCATGTGACAATTCGCCACTGGAAAATTGTCATAACGGTCGTTTATTACTACGACAGTACCACAGTTGTACTGTACTAATGTGTGATAGCTATTTTGAGCTGGCAATATATGAATGTCGAACAACATCTGCCTACCCTTGATATTCTTCTTTACAAGAAGATCAAGATAATCATCTGCACTTAGTACTTAATTTTTTGTTTTTAGATATTGACTGCCTTGTTGGATGCTGATCAATCAAGAGGTCTCGAGTTCGAATCCTGGGTCGGACCAATTTTTGGGTGATCCACAAATATTTGTTTTTTTTGTATAATTTGTATGTATATATATAAATTTATTTTTATGTATTTAGATCAAGATGTAAGATGTCCGAAATATTTATTATTATTATTATATTTATTAGATATTATATGGCGCTTGTAATATTCGTAAGTCGCAGTATAGTTTGAAGACAAAGCATTGTACAAGTAGTTTAAGATTATTTTTTCTGAATCCTTCTCTGAGAATTCTACATTGATAAGTATGGTACAGCCTCGTTGAATGACATGGATCTTGTTGTATGTATACGAAAAAAATAATAAATAAATATTTCGGACATTCCACACACAACGCCATCTAGTCCCTAAACTAAGCAGATGTATTATAGAACTAGACAACTATAAATACATAAAAATACTTTTTTTGTAAATACATACATATTATACATAGAAAACACCCAAACCCCGAAACAAATAATTGTAGATCACAAACATTTGGTCCGACCCGGGAATAGAACCCGAGACCTCTTGATCAGCAGTCGCATACGCTAATCACTAGACCAACGAGGCAGCCCAAAATATATCAGCAATGAAATTTATTGAAATAAAACAAAGATTTGTCAGTCTATTAAAGTAAAAATCGGAAATACGCGTAGTACTTAAAAAGGGAAGCATACGAAATAATTTCTGACCACCAGTATTACTCTGGTCGATCCAATTAATGTGTGCTATATAAACTATGGCACGATTAAATAATACTGGGCTAAGTTACATCACACTCTGTTATACCATAGCTTACATTCCAAACTACGCTCCAATGTTATGAATGTCACCGACACATGTCCACTAAAGTTATGACCTAACATATTTATTCTTACATGGTGGTGACCGACCTGAAGGTAACCGATTGACCATGCTAATAAGCATTTGCTCCATTTACTGTGTCATTAATGAGTTCCTAACGATACATTCTTTTTTGCGCTGGAAACAAACACGATGAGATCTCCCCGGAAGCTCTGGGGGGGGAGGGTTTCACAAAAAATCAGGAAATATCACAATGGGGAGGGAGGGTGTAGTAATATATCATGTGTATTAATCTTTTCTGCAAATTGCCGCATTATTTTTATGTCAGTCAAAAAGAACCTGCAACTTTTCTACTCATCCTCTGAACATAATTATTGTAGTCTTTAATTTTCTATAATGAAATTAGTTGATATTATAAAAATAATATTCTTTGTAGGTACTAAAAAAATATACGTGATATAGGATGTGGGGGGTAGTATTATACCTCACTATGTATCACCAAGGGGAAGGGGTTCAAAATGCCAAAAAAAAAAACATGTGATTAATGGACAGGCCCCCAAGTTACAGTTTGAAGGTAGTATGTGTTACCGATGATTTTATGAATCAATGAAACAGACGCCTTAAGTGTGGAATAAAATGAAAATCCCCAACCTACAGTGAAAAGATTTGGAACGGAAACTTAACTGGTAATTAATTTTATTTATTAACTTTTAGTTTCATTGTTAATTAACAAACGCTAACTAAAGTGAAATTTTGTATAAAAATCTACATTAATTTAGCTTTTAGTTTTCAAAAATGAATCTATGGTAATTTTAATTAAAGAAATGTGTTAATTGATACAAACTAGAAATTTGACATAGAAAATATTCTTTATACTACACCTGATCGGAACAGTAGTCAATATTCCCTGAAAATGAAAAGAGAAAGTTAGTCTTTTCCTTGACCTAAATAAGCGGGAGGAAAAAATGTATGAAAATCCATTTCTAACGTGTTTTAGCGGGAGAGAAAGTTGTATGAATTTTCATTTCTCATGTGTTATCTAATCTATGGCGCGCGCCTGCCCAAAGAGTTTTCATATAATTTAAATATGGAATCTCCGTGCCACTGACATCCTTTTGTGAAGAATAAAAAAAAAACAAAAGAAGCGCGAAATATTTATAAATAATATGTCAAATTCTAAGCTAAATTGTGTCTTACATAGTGTCTTACGTTTTGATTTTATTTTATAATCCTTTAAATGTTCCTCACAGGTGTAGTATAAAGCACTGTGTAGCACTCGGGTGAAAGTCCCATTCCTACCTCGGGAGTATTGTGGCCCTAGGCTGCGCCTTCGGGCCACAAACTACTCCCTTGCTAGTAATCGGTTCCTTTCCTCCCTCGGTGAACAATGTACTATTCTTTGCTTTTATTGCAACACTGTTTAATATTAACCACTGCCAGTCGGGCTTCGACAAGTTCGATTCGTTTTGGCAAAAGTCCAGCAGGTCCTTTAATTCCTTAAAGGTAGTCTTCTAAACATAACCCCTCCTTCTGACGCAGTCGGATGAATAGAGAATTGCCAATGCACTAGTTCATGTAATCTATAGAAAGTATTCGAGTTAGTCTGCGGAATTAGTTGTATTAAGTTATAAAAACCAGTACTTTTAACATGTATTATATTTTAACAAAAACCATCGTAAATGTCCATTGCGCTAATAGAATATGTAAGGAATTAAAAGGTCGCTTACGTTACAAATTTAAAACTAAGGCAATCTAATTTGGTCATATTATACTGATCTACATTCTAGTGCGTTTATTTTTGTTGAGGGAGACACAGATGAGTGAATGAGTACGGTAGTGTAAATTATTTCTTTATTTATTTTAATTAAACTGCATCTAAAATCCATACTTATATTGCAAATTTAAAAGTGTCTGTCTATCTCTTGCAGCTATACTACTGCAGCAATTTCGATGGAATTCGATTGGTATGGAGACATTTTGATTCTTGATGAAGTATATAGGCTATTCTTTCCAGCGTGATTCAACACATGAGGGTGAAACCACAGGCAAAAGCTAGTATACATATAAATAGGAACTTTTATCAGGATCATAGAGTCCCTACCGACCGCCCGACGCGGCGACTAAGTGGTTCAATCATTGAAATCATGGTTACGTCTGCACTGGATAAGATCGAAGAACCTTCACAGACCTACCATAGTTTATACATAGGACTAGTCTACAATCCTTGATCATAACATGGTTTACATATTTACCGCATTTAAATAGCTTAGCATGCTAATAACAAAGGTATTTAATAATTATCGACTATTAGTTCTAGCGACTACTACGAGATGTAACGAAATACCTAGTGGTGCACACGATGAGTTCCAGGTGCCAGCTACATGAATGAAACAGAAGAAATGAACTTTAATGAAGAAAATAATGGTGGTACTGTTTATAATTATATATGATGAATAAGTTATTAACTAGTATGATATTGAGAGTAGTAAAGACATAATACCTGTATATTATTTTGTTTATTCAGGAGTAGATAATTAACGTAATAATTTAGACGTGTGTGTATCGTGACATTGACATGATCAAAAGACAGAGGTCTTGGGTTCGATCCCTGTATGGTCAAGCGAATCGAGGAAAATAAAATTCACAAGAGAGTTTTCTAGAATCAATGAGGGCTGATCTAAAAGTAATGATATTCGGATGTTTGTAGATTGTAAAGTATGAAAAAATAAACTAATTTTGATACTAAGTACATACTAGTTCGGCATAAAAAATCATATTATTTATTAGTACACGTAAGTGGGAGGTTTTTTTTTAACTCGTTTCCAGATCATGAACAAGACCTGGATTCACTATTTAGATCCGGCAACCACTAGTGTGGCATTTTATATAATGAGCGTTTCCGTGATTCGGAGGTCACGTTAAGCAGTCGGTCCCGGTTGTTGTCATAAGACAGCAGTCGTGAAGCTTAGTTGGAGGCCTTCGGGAGGCTTAAAAACATCCAACAGCAAGATTACGTAGCCACAACGTGTCTTGCCAGTCCCCAACCCGCACTAGGCCAGCGTGGGGACGTATGGCCTTAACCCTCTCTTGAGAGGAGACCTGAGCCCAGCAGTGGGACGTTAAGGGTTGTTGATGAACCACTAGTATCTTCCCCGACGCCGAAGAAATTCAAGATAACCAGTTCAGTAGGAAGGGTTATAGCGTCTGTTTTTGAGACGCTGAAGGTATTATAATGGTGGAATACTTGAAAAAATAGCCAATTACGACGCAGACCAAATTTCTAGAGAATCGAGTCATCAACGAAAAATTGTTAAAATCTTTGGTAAAATGATGATGTTACTGTTATGTCGGATCGGCATGGAGATCGACACTCAATAATATGTCCTAGTTTCACTGATATAGGCTTTAAAATTTACTACATCGCATCAATTGAATAGTTGACGATGCACAACTCAAAGCAGTGTGAGGTGGAAGAAATAAAATGACGGTCAAGACAGACCCTGGAGCTCGTAAATATATGTAAGGCGGTCACGCTTCACAACCAGGGGTCAACCATTTGTAAAGAATTACGATTCTTAATACCTTTCTTAAGAATATTAAAACATCTTTAAGTTAATAGTGCAATTAATCTATACGAAACCTCGAACTGAACCTTATAGATTAGCAGTTTTCCTTAACTTAATAAACCTTATAAGTGTAATTTAAATAACACAGTAATAAACGTAATCTACCTCTGTTATTTACTAAACATACACATACACATTGTACGTACAAATGTATAATAACCATTACAAACGATTGCATAGAAAAAACACGAGAAGTGGAGTAGGTACAAAAAAATATGACCTCATACATATATACTATTGAACATTCAACTTCTATTCTGTGGTAGTTGATCAATGTATACCTTTCTCCTAAACACAACGTTATTACAACATGTTTATAACAGTAACCGGTTCAAACATGCCGTCTGCGTGAGTGATCTCTCTGACGTAACTGTCGCGGGAATGGCCAATCTGTGTCTGCAGGATCATACCGCTCAAAGGCTGAATATACGGCGTTGAATAAATGGATGACTCCATAGAAATCTATGGATGGACAATATGTGACGATATCACAAAAACTCGAACTTAAAAAAAAGCGTTTCGACAACGCAACCTTGAATTTTAATCCGAGTAGCGAAGACTTACGATGTTTAAAAATATATAAACATGGCTTCACGGAAAACGGAAATCTATAATAAAAAAATAGCTTTGATTATGAAGATTATTTTTTTAAATAATTGAGAAAGTGATTTGGCGTTTCATAATATTATATTATTCTAGTAGACAACATACATACTCCTAGACCTCAAGAATATACCTAGTACAACTTAGCAATGAAACCATTTAAAAACAAGAAAAATGTAAATTGAATGTTTGTTTGTTGCTACAAGAAAATGAATTGTTATCTGTGATCCCAAAGAATGCTAGATTTCAGGCATCTTTGAGACTGAACTTACAAGCGACTTCGTGAAGTGTTTTGACAAATAAAATGTTAGCATAAGTTGTAAATACTTGTCGGTGCTAAAATATCAATACGTACTGCTAATATCAGTTGTTCTGAGAATCACGTGGCATGCAGCACAGCAATCGGTAATACGAGTAGGTACCTACGCTTCGCGTTATAGCCGACAAAAACGGGTAACGACTGAAGACTGTAATGACAGGATGATTTTGATTGATGCCTGTCTGCCTGCACATCACACAGTTTTTACAGTACGAATTACTTAATTTTATTTTATTATTAACTTTATTGTAAACCACTTTACAGTACAAAATAATATACAGAATATACACATAATATACACAACAATATATATAAAAATATCATATAGGTACAGAGATCAATATCTGGTCTTACAAAAGGCGGTCTTATCGCTCACGGCGATCTCTTCCAGACAACCTTTAAGTAAGGACACTTTTGTAATAAAATTTTGGGTTGTCAGTGACGTACTTTAAACATAATTTGTGATAGAATAATACTTAAGGTTACCAACATATTTCATCACAGTTTACATTTCACTAATATACACAAGTACTTAAAACAAAAACAAAAAAAATAAAATAAAAAATAACAATAATAATAAAAGAGGAATAAATCAATCATATTACTACTACAATTTACAAAATCAATTAGACTCACAAACATTTACACACAATAAATACTTAGAATACCTACACACAAAACAATGACACATTCACAACAGTAATCAGTTCCCTGGCAGTCCCTACACAGCCAAGTAATAATCGGTGAGATTTTTTTTAAATATTTGCAGAGACTTGGCTTTTCTTATTGTCTCAGGCAGATTGTTCCAGAGTCTAACGGCTTGTACCGAGAAAGACTTGTCTGTAAATTTTGTTTTGTGCATGGGCATTTTTAACTTTAAATTTTCCGATGATCTCAGGTGCCTACAATGTGAATTGTCAAGGAACTCAAAACGTTTTTTGAGATAGGATGGCGTATGTGGAAGGAACAGAATACTGTATAGAGTGGAGAGAATATGAACATTCCGGCGAAGGCGTATAGGTAACCATTTGAGCATAACACGATATTCAGAGATGTGATCATATTTACGTAAACCGAATATGAATCTTATGCAGACATTTTGGAGACGCTCAAGTTTATTTAATTGTTCTTCGGTAACATCTAGATAGCTAACATCACCATAGTCAAGGATCGGAAGGAGAAGGGATTGTGCTAGGGCGATTTTCGTGTTTATTGGAAGAAAGTTACGAAGTCTTCGCAGTGACCCCGCTGCAGCAAATAATTTTTGACTAACCGCACCAATCTGGGGAGCCCAGGACATGTACTTGTCCATACAGATTCCAAGGTTTTTAACTTTGTCACTATATGGAATTTTGGTCCCATCGCAAGAGATAGCAGGCAGCTGTTCCAAATTAATTAAGGAGTTCATCTTAGGACTACCTATAATTATCACCTGTGTTTTTGCTGGATTTACATTCAAGCCATACTCCCTACTCCAATTACAAATGTGCACTAAATCATTATTTATGTCGGTGATAGCTGCACCCAATTTAGCCGGAGAAGCTTTGGTGTAGATCTGGAGGTCGTCTGCATAAAGGTGGTAGGAAGAAGATAATCGATCTGTGATGGAGTTGATAAAAACTGCGAAGAGTAATGGAGAGAGCACGCCGCCCTGAGGTACGCCGGCAGCTGTAGTGCACCAAGAGGAATAGTTGTTTTCAATACAAGAGCGCTGCTGGCGGCCATACAGGTAGCTACGAAACCAGTCAATTGCTGATGGAGATATGTTAAGAGAGCGCAATAGTCCGAGCAAGATATCAAAGTCAACAGTATTGAAGGCGTTGCTAAAATCGAGCAGAGCGAGGATCGTCAATTTTCCCTCCTCCATGCTGAATCTGATATCCTCCGCAACATGAAGGAGTGCAGTGGTAGTACTGTGGCCGGGACGAAAACCCGATTGGAGAGGATTTAGGAGGCAATTTCTTGAGAGAAAAGAGCTGAACTGCATGTAGATAAGGCGTTCGAGTACTTTAGAGAAGAAGGGGAGTATGGATATTGGGCGGTAGTCTGAAAGGGAAGAAGGGTTACATTTTTTTGGGAGAGGAATTATTTGAGCCATTTTCCATGCGGATGGAAAAACACTGTTGGATACAGAAAAATTCAGGATATGGCATATTACAGGTAGAATTATATCCAGTATTGGGAGTACCATGTTGCGGCTGATATTATCAGTTCCTACAGCGTTAGAAGTTATAGATATTACGCTCTTCCTGACATCACAAGCAGAAAATTGACTAAAAGTAAACGAAGGACAGTTAGGAGTCGGCAGAGATGAAAGATTATTTAGTGTAGTAGTTTTAGTAGCCCCCCCAAAACTGGGGGAAGCAGAAAAGTGTGTATTTAAGGAATTGATGTCAAAATTTCTTGAAACAGTTTTTGAATTTGTTTTACCGACCCCTAGTGACTTTAGAAATTTCCATACCTTAACTGGATCACCGTTTTCGACGGATTTGTGAATGTGCCGGCGTTGTGCATTCCTACACACCTTATTGCAGCGATTTCTAATATGTACAAATTTATCCCAATTTAAGGCACTAGGGTGATTTTTATACCTAGAATGAGCCTTCTGTTTCTTTGCCTGTAGTTCCTTTATTTCATCAGTTAACCACGGTGCTGGCAGATGTTTAACTCTAATTTGTCGTATTGGTGCATGTTTGTCGTACAAGGCAATTATCTCTTTCGAGAAGTAAGAGATCTTTTCGTCAATGCATTGGTAGTCGTACAGCACACTCCAGTCAATGCCATCGGCATCCTTGCGAAGATCATCGAGATTCATAGCACGAAAATTTCGACACGAAAGTACTTTAGATTTCGGTTTAGGAGTGCGAATTTGATAGGATAGAAAGAGAAGGTCATGATAAGAGAAAGAATCGGCAGAGCACTGACCATGTTTAGCCACGTGCTCCATTGAAGACACGATGATAAGGTCAAGGAGAGAACAGTTGCGGTTTGGCATATTATGTGTGGGATTGAGTGGGAGGATAGAAAGATTGTTGGATTCCAAAACAGAACGAAGGGAAGAAGATCGAGTATCGTTCTTAAGTAAACAGGTGTTAAAGTCACCCATGACTACAGTGTGACTGTACGAAGGTCCTAAATTTTCTAAGATTATTTCAAATGAAGAGAAATAATCTATTCGCAAGGAGGGACTGTAATAGACTCCGAGAAGCAATTTCGAGTGTTGGAGTTCAACTTCTATAAAAATATGCTCCCCGGCATCCGCGGGGGGAGGTTGAGATGACATACTGACAACGGAGAAGGGAATATGCGTACGTATGTATATGGCAACACCACCCCCTCGTCCACATACACGATCATTTCGTATCAAGTGATAACCCGGTAACGAGTACGTGGCGGTATTTAGGCATGGTTTTAACCAGGATTCTGATACAAGAATGGCGTGTATGTTCGCACAGTCTAGACTAGTTAGCATATCATTGAAGTGTGCCGGAATGCTTTGGGCATTTAAGTGAATGACATTGAAGTTCCTGGGAACATCAGAAAACTGTGCCGAGATTGTATCTGCCAGAGAAGGCTCACTTATGAGACTGTCGTCACAACCAGATACTGAAAGATTGTCTTCAGTGTCACTGTTCCCCGCAAAATTAATCATTGGTGTTTCTGATAAAGATAAAGTATATTTAGACAACAATAATAGTAGTGTATGCTGTGTGAAAATATGTGCAACCACAATTTCAATATAAATGTATAATGTATAAATATATATCAGTAACAGAGGTAAAATTTTAGTGTTAAGGTAAAATATGTAGAAAGATAATAAAAATTATAACCTTTTTGTAAACACTTCTAATCATTTACCCGTCTGCCGGTTGTATGTCTTAGAGTAAAAAAAAAACAATAAAAACAAAAAAATAAAAGCAAACAACACTAAACAAACAAACAAAAGGCAGTTAACAGCATGCATGAACTACAGTGTCAATATAGTGTAAAAAGACTAGTACTCAAATTTTAGTAAATTGCTCAAAGTGAAATGAAACGCAACATTGACAGCTCGTAAATGACATTTATGACAAGTTGTCATCTGGATTATTGCCAAACCCATGTTGTACATGAACGTCATGAACTACATGATTTACTTGAAACAGGGTAATATAAATAATAATAATATAAAGGTATGTTTAGCAATCAAGTGAAAAACTAAGGTAAGACGGTAGTAAAAATGAAATATGAGTTATCATTTAAGATTACCCTGTTCATACATGCTGCCCTACAGTGAAATGTAAAAATAAATTCATTCAGCACTGCTTTAGGATAACGTGAATTACTTTTTTGCGGCACGTCTAGGCTTAGTCGCTGTTGCCTTAGGTACTGTAACGGGCTTCACTGTATCCTCGGAAATAGCGTCAAGTTCCATCAGCGTCGTGACCCGATGACGCTCACCGCCAGGCCCCATAACATAGACATTGCCCTCCCGGGTCCAGCACTTACTTACACCGAACCTCTCGCGTGCGGACATAAACACATCGTGCCTAGGTTTCGTCAGAAATTCAGATATGGTAACGCCGGTACCCTTCAGTTTGGTTTTAGCAAACCACACTGAGTCTCGGGTAGTAGTCTGGTTAAATTTAACTATAATAGGTCTAGGCTTAGTTTCTGAGGCCCGACCCATCCTGTGGCCTCTCTTGACATTATTTATTGAAAAGTTACTCACTTTAAGGTCTTCAGTGATGATTTTAGTGACAAGCGATGCAGTATCCTCATTTCTGTCTTCGGTTATACCATGGAACAATAACATTTTCCGTCTACTCCGCATCTCCATGGTGTCAATAGACCGGGCCAGCATTTGCACTTGGTTTTGTAGATTATTTAGTGCTTGTAAAACAAAGTTCTTAAAAGTTTTAAAATCCTCTTGAAGTGATGCCGAAGTGCCAGTATCTTTATGCAGAGTTTCCCTGGCTTCAAATTCCGCCATACGGCTGTTGAACATTGCGTTCATGTCTGCAATAGCCCTGCCGAGTGCCTCCATACTGCTGCTTATGATGATAGTGAGATTTGAAAGATATGGAGAGGAGATAATACTTATACCGGCAGAAGGTACCGTTAGTTACAATTATTACACATTAAAAGTTTACTTGAGTATGAAATTTAATTTATATGATGATAATTTTTTGATCAACATCTGCAGAATCCTGAGTAGAATTGCTTTAGGATACATGCCCAAAAAGGGGTGAATAATGCGAACATTGAACTTTGATAAATAAGGGGTGTTCATTAATTATGTATTTTTTATATATTTGTGCATTGCATGATAAAACATAAAAGATAATAAATTTGTCTTCTCTGGACCTTAAGCTTCTAAAATTTCTTCTAGAGATGGCGTATGTTTTTTATAAGTAGGCATATATTAATACACAATGTATGACTTACCGACACAGGTTCTAAAGCTAAGTCCAACAAGTTGTTTGAGTGAAATGGGTCGGGAGAGACGGATGTATGAGCTGCCGTTGAAGTAGGCCTCCGGTCGGTCGGAGCGACCGAGGGGGCCGGCGGCGTGGGCGCTGTGCCACAGCGCGCAGGTTGCTAATAACAACCAGCATGCTACAACAAAAGATAACATATTATTAGTACATAGGTACTTCTAGATTATTACTTTAAACATACATAATTATATTACAGGCATGGCCAAATAAGAGCTGGCATCTTGACGAGGTCGAGCAGGAGGTTACTTATATTTTGTTCACAGATTGTGTACCGATATAAAGGTGGACATCGTCATGTGCCTACTGAAAGCTTGAAAATAATCTTTTGTCTGCTGACTAACCGACACCCCGAAGATTTATCGTATCCTTAAGTATTCATATAGAAATGCATTAAGGTCCCTTCACACCATTACATTCTAACTTTCACGACACATGCTTACGAGTTATTACAACTGCTCATTTAAGTTTTATGTCTTAAAAAGTTCAATTAATTCACAAAAAACAATTTTATACAACCATCTCCGCCATATTTAAAACAAATGATTTTCATTTTATTTCCAACTTTATTTGGGTTCGGCTGAGTAACTGAATTCGAAGGTTGAACAAGTTGTCAGTATATTTGAGAACACTGACTTCCCAATAACGATTGCCATAGATGTTTAAAACAACCGGGCTAAACAAGCTAAAAAGCCATGGCCGTGCATTTTCAATACTAAAACCAAGAGCATGCCAACTCGGAACTAGAACCCGAGACCTTTTGATCAACGTTAACCGCTAGACCTTTTGAGGCATGTTAAAAATCATAAGGCCTTTAAGGTACTGCATCTGTTAGTTTTCAGATATCCTACAAACTACGACCACTAGGATTAATAATAATAGACTAAAGTTCATCATCATCATCAACAGCCTTCTACAGTCCACTGCTGGACATAGGCCTCTCCTTAGAAAGGAGGTTTTGGCCTAGTATACCACGCTGGCCAGACGGGTTGGTATAGGGTTTGTTTCAAGTTTTCCTTCTCTTTGCATGGATGTTGTCTTGCGTAGTTTATCCCTTAGTCGCTTTTTACGACACCCGCGGGATGAATACGGGTGGTGACACTCTCTTTTCTTAATCCGTCACCACTCACACACCACACTAAAGTTAAGAAGCAACATAAATTCTGTGGTTGCACGCAGGGAGGGGCGTTGACACGTCAAATGCCTCAATAACGCAGTCGGCGGTCAATACACGCTCGGGGGTTGGGCAAACAGTTCGATACTACGGCACAAATGTGATGCATATAAGTGCATAGTGCCAACTAAACCAGGTCAATGCGAGCGGCGCAACTCGAGGGCGATATCGTTAGAAAAACACTAAACAATTAACCAACTACAACGATATGTTTCCAAACGTCTTACTACACATTAAATGTCGCCTGTTGGATTTGATATTTTTTTTTGTTTATTCTTTGCAGCGTAACAAACAGATAGACAGTCACTTTGAAACTTTTATTAGTATGGATACGTTTTAACCAGTTTCGATCCTGACATCATAATCTGTTAAAAGAAATGTTGGTATTCCTTTTTTAAGTTGGTAAGTGAATACGTTCCCCATTCCTCAAATTTAGGGGAGGGGTCTTCAAGGGTTTCTGTGAAAGTGTGGCATAACTACGTCAGTTAAAATAGACCACATTAGAAGATATGACAATCCGCATTAGGGCTGATATCAATTGAGAATATAAAAGGTTCTATCTAAATAAAGCAGGTTGTTACAACATACCAATGCCCTGTTTTGATTTTATTTTCACATTTATTTTCGCTTTCAGAACACAACAATTTTATTGTCCGATACAATGAAGCATCACAAAAATAGTTATCAGCGTAACTGTGGATAATGTTACAATTTAATATTATAGCCACAACGTGAAATCATATCGTGTAGTCATGTTGGATTTGGATACTCATATCTTCGAATTAACAAATCCTATCCCATCCTATCCCAAACTAACAATCGTAGTGGTTAGCCTCTAGTAGTAACCAAACTTGTTAGCTTACACAGAGATCGAAACTCGTAAGTTCGATACCCACCGAGCCCCCCCAAGCCAAGATACAAAAGTTTTTCGTTTTCTATTCTATTACTCTATTTCTATTGTTTCTTTGGCTAATGTTACTCAATCATGTGATCACAACAAAATATTTGCCAATGAATAAAGAGAATAGAATAGAAACAGGAAACACATTTTCAACTTAGTTTGGGAGCAGGACAGATATTGTGTGATGAGCACTTGTTTCATAAGTGATTCCATAGTATATACTTAAGAATATATATTATGTGGGTCTATTTAAATATAAATAGGTAAGTCTCTATCCATAGGTAAATCTCTTAAGGAGATTAACTCATAAAGGATAGGCCGACTAGTTAGGTATACATAATATTATGTATATTGTTTATACATTAGGTCACACGTGGTTTACGCTTAGCCAATAAATTTACAAATAACGATTCATAGTATTTTTCTATACCTTGGTACAAGGACTTGATGCTACCTATACAATAAAAACACCGTACTACGCAAGGTTATTACATACACTTTTATAATGTACCAAAAACCGTACATAAATAATCTAATTTACGTTTCTAAATCACCGGTTTTAAATAATGATCGCGTAATTTGATCTATAACCCATCACGTTAACGAAAGCGGTTGTACAATATTGAAACAAATGAAAAATTTACAAAAAAAAAGCCATCACAAAATCATTGCTGAATGGCGATAAGGCAAGCCACAACCGTTAACCATTAAGATAAAGCCACAGAACTGCTTTTAAACGTTTTTATCGTGACACCATTTAAAATACCTAAGAGTGTGAGGCGTGCTGTTTCACCTACCTAAGATTTACTTACAAAAATAAATATTATTTATCATCATAAGAATACTATGAATAAGTTAGTACTTTTTGATGCTGGCTAAAGGTAAATATGTATATAGGAGGTACATCAATAAGAACACTGAAAAGCAATAACTTGTAATGTCCTGCTTCAAAGAAACGTTCGGGCGCCTAACCTAACAATTTCTTCAGTTACTTACATAATGAAACTAAAAGTTCGGCAATGACAATATTGACAGTATTGCTGTATGTTAGGACATGTTCTATGAAGATGAGTTCGCACAACCAGTAGCAATTCATGCATTCAATGGAACTAGTATTTACTTTAAATATTACATGTAAAGAATGAATATTTGGAGTGGGTACACATTTTCATTTACATTACTTGTTATAATTTTTTTTATTAAATATAAATTTTATGAAATGCAGATAGGCGATGATACGATTTTAGGATAGTTTTTGGGGTAGTATGTAATTAGTATCAATTGCTGTCAATAGATGGCACTACTTGTACCTGAACGCCGGTATAGATGTTTTAAAGGAAAAAATAGCGCAAATTTAATATCTCTGCATTCCGCAAGCTTGGTCGTTTTATAATATTTGTACATAAGAGACAAATAAGCTTGCAATGTATAATATTTAGTAAAGTAACTCACTGAGGTCTGAGTGCGTAATTGGAGTTAGAAACGAAATCGTGAGAACCTCGGCTCTCAAAGATCATAGTGGCGATAATATTTCAGTTGAGGGATGGCTCTTTGGGACAAATGATATATCGCAATGTAACGACTTACGCTTGTATTAGGGGCCGTTCATTGATCACGTGATCTTTTTTAACCCCTCCCTCCCCCCTCGTGATACTTGGTGAAGTTTAGGACAAAAACCCCCCTACCAAAATCACATGTAGTTTTTAGTACCCTCAAAAAATCTTAAAATTTAGCCTGGGCGAGTCAATGGGACACTGCACGCCGTTTCCGGTGTACAAATCGCACGCTTGACGAAAAAATAAATATACGTGATATCTTTTATTATACCCCCGTCCCCACTTGTGATATTTCATGATTTTTTTGTAGAACCCCTGAGATCTACAAAAATCATAATGAACAATGAGAATACCTGACATCGACCACTACAGTACAAAATTAATAAGACATCACTGTAAGCAGCAAAACTGGTATTAATACTATATCTCTACACGCTCAAAGGTTGGCTGGCAGAGAACGCCTAGGGCATTATGCATGAAGTTGTAAATAAATAATACTAGATAAGCAATATTTTAAGTATCATTCATTAATATTTTACATGTACGAGGAAAGTTTGGTCAAAATTTAAATCAGGAGTGTATCCAAGCGACTATAACGATGCATTAACATTATGAAACAAAGTTACGAAGCCTTACTAGCCCTAGTACAGCTAGTAGATGGTCCAATGTCGCAGGGTTCTTCGACCTATTATAGCATAGTGAATACGCCAATCCGATTACTGAATACAGCTTCAGCATACGTCAAGCAAAATTGGAACTGAATGGAAAAGAAACAGATTTTCTTTCACGTAGCTAAGGTACATGTTCTTAGTCAAAGAAACTTTAGATGATAGTATATTTACTTGCAAAAAGACATTGCCAGTATATCAAGACCTTAAACCTGTACCTGTTTGTTTCCTTTATATTTTAAGAAAGGACGAACATTAGTATCTTATTACTAAAATGATAAGACAATTGTTATAAGAGCAAAGTTTAATTTTTTATGAGTTTGTATCGAGTGATGTTTGAATAATTTTTCGGACCTCTCTTATAGCAAGGATTAAAAATCTGTATTTTTTTATAATTTCATTCTATTACTCTACTTTATGTTAAATAAATTATGTTTTTTCTCGTAATTTTATTTTGTATCGTTTAGATAAGTATGTACATGTGGACTGGTATTGGGTGTCGTTCTATCATGAACAGCACGGCACGCGCACCACTCTCTACCTAATCGAGTTAGAATCGATTCGTCACGAGATCGACTGACGCCGCCACTTGTAATAACCCGCTTGTGTTAGTTGGCCGGCAATCGAGCTAGATCAAAAACACAGAGCGCATTATGAGAAATCTCTATCGAAAGTAGGTTTGGAAGCCATTGGCTTTGCGGTTTCTTCATAGTCGAAAGGTGTTTTGTTTTACAAGAAGTTATTTGTCCAAAGTAATCGCTGGGAGGTAATGTCCTCTAAGATTGGTTTCTGTTATACTTGCAAACACTGTCAAAGTAAGAAAGTATGGTGAACCATTGAATAGTTGAGTAAAACATTTAATTCAATGAATCCCTAAATAATGACAATTTCCAGTAGCAGTTCCAGACCGGGGCAGTACTACCCTCACACAGAATACCTACCTAATGATGACAGCATTCTTGCTGTCGTATTTCGTTGGTGAGTGTGAGACCGGAGGCCCAACCATTCTGCATAATTGTCGCGGGCTCCGGGGGTCGAGAGAATGATGCAGAATTATCTGACCAGGCCGCCTTGGTGGGGGTCACCTTGCTGCATTGCATACCCTCACAATGAGACCCCTACTCCTAGATTCTACTCATGCTTTCCATCAGGCAGAGTAGAGTACCTTTGGGTGGCTTCAATATAAAAAAAGGCTTATACAATATGCAAAATTTGGCTTACCAGATGAGAATGCTAACCAAGAAACTAATAAAACTAAGAACTTCCGGATAATATTCAAAGAAAGATTTAGCAACCTGGTCGCTTGTGTAATCCTATACTCATATTAAAATAACAATATTTAAACTTCAAGGTTCCACAATACATTCTCATTTATTAATTGTCTAAATGCAAGTTTCAATTGCGAGATCTAGAAATTAATTTCATAAGACATTTATATTAAATATTCAGTACAATACCGTTGCTAATTCACAAGTCTACGACATAGCGTAATTGGGCCGGTGGCTTATCGTTTCGCTTAAATTGGAAGTTAATTTAGTAAAACAACTATTTAATGGTTAGTATTAAACAATTTCAACACTCAAAACAAAATTAATTTCATTTTTAATTATATATAAGCAAATACGACTTGATTAGTGAAACTTTCACTCTTAAACTTACCAAACCACATAAAACTGAATGCAGGCAATAGTATAAACGAGGAAATAATATGTGGATATATAAGGTATCGGATACATAAAAAACAAGAATGTAATGTTTGGTCATTAATATTCTTTCTTCCTGAATTTTAGTTACTAACCTAATATTCTGTTAAATCAAACATCTCGTAACTATAAACTAATGGAAGTTACAAAATTCCGTGAAAACTAAGTTAAATTGAATTCAGCAGACAGTATTTTGATATGAATAACCTGTGCAGGTAACTAAACTGTATTATATTACCATCAGAAGCATGGTGGTTTAGAGATAGGCGACGTATCAAGAACTATCTGCTGCTTCATAATGGTTAACCTGTCTAGGGTAGACCTGTCTTCTTAATAGACTGCTTAGGACAATGTCTATTGGATGCAATATATTGTAGACAAGTTTGTTATAAATAATTAGATATATTTAATAATGTAACTAAGAGTCCTCGGGTCCGATTATCGGGAATAAAGTGTTTGTGAGTTTTCTAATAGAAATGTTCAATAACAATCCGAAGTTTTGAAGTTAGAATCTTAATCCCCGTATCTCAGAGAGCACATGAAGGCGTCGGTTCTACGCCTGATCTTCCACCGGTCGTGTTGGATAGCCGTGCCATCGGATTATGAGAGTGAAGGAACAAACAGTACACCTGTGTTTGCTCACACATTTGTGCTATAATATCTCCTGCTTAGTTAGATGGTCAACGTTGAGACTGGCCACCATGGCCGAGATCGGCTCGGAGAACATCATCAATATAGAATGTACTAATTATAGACATATTTTAGACAGAAGCGGCCAATTCCTTCCAGTTGATGAAGTAATGTTGAATCTACATAAGCGCTGTTTAACCAATAAATTGCGTTATGTAATTGCCGTGTTATGTTGCGTATGCACAACGGATATGAACATCTAATTGACGTTATCGTAACAACAAATGAACAATTCCGATACGAAAATGTAGTGTTTTATAATGCTAATTAATTACTGAATATTTTTGCAGTAAATTTTCTCTATAAATAATAACGGCCTAGATGTTGCTGATTGTTCCTAAAAAGTCTAAACTAAAATAAAGAATAATTATTAAGTAATTTCATAGGCATAATATTCATATTCATTCTTCAATAAATTTTATAAAATAGTGAAGCTTAGTCGTGTGTAAGGTTGTCTGGAAGATATTGCTTTTGGCAATAAGGCTGCCCTTTGTACAATACGAGTACATGTCTGACATTTTATGTACTCTCTTCTATCTCTGTAATATGGTGAGCAAATCTATATTGCTTGCGTATGTGAAATGTTAAAAAAACTCAGAACGACTCGACTAGCTCAGATGCAAGATGGTTCGGTAATGTCCGATTGGAGTGCGGCATCGAGGTTACTTTCTTCGTCTTTATTATTTAAATGGAATGTATGTGGAGCATACATATATATACATAATAATATTTATAATTACTATCACTTTCGTAGCTTATATATTAAGTAGACCACGGCATAAACCACACATAATTATGATAAAATATACGCAAGGTATTAATTTAAACATCGAGACATGAAGTTTTGCTCCGTGAACTCAAAAGCAATGAATACGGGTCAGATTGTGATGTTTCTTACGTACATATTTATTTTTATTGAATTAAATTACTTTTATCTAAGATATTTAGTAGATTCATCATGATCATCAGCCTATCGTAGTCCACTGCTGGACATAGGCCTCTCCAATTGCACTCCACTTGGTTCGATCCTCGGCTTCTCGCATCCATCTCCCGCCAGTAGTAGTAGAAATAGTTTATCAAACAATAATTTACACTAAGGAATTATTTGCGGCTAATATGGCCAGCCCACTGCCAGTTTAGCTTGCTAATCCGGTGGGCTAAGTCGATGACTTTAGTTCTCTGACGGATTACCTCATTCCTGATACGATCCCTCAGAGATCCATATTAGCCGCAGAACTGATGACCGTTGGAGTAGAAGAGTTCTGGAGTGGAGACTGCGTCTCGGCAAACGTAGTGTAGGGTGCCCACAGGCAAGGTGGAGTGACTATTTGCGGAAGATGGATGGCAAAAGCTGGATGCGAGAAGCCCAAAATCGATCAAAGTGGTGTGCAATGGGAAAGGCGTATGTCCAGCAGTGGACTGAGATGGGCTGATATAATGATGGAATTATTAGCTTAAGAGATATTTCTTTAGTGACTCAGATTAATTAATTTGGTATGCAGCTAGTAGATTTCTTGCTGCAACTACAGCAGTACTTTCCAGTTCTGGAGGCAGTTCATGAGGTTTCGGTGTAACTACAGCGATTTGTCTTAGCACTTTCAGATTGATCTTTAGCAGGTCTGCGACTTCATAGTCTAATATCTTCTTAGTCACATAACTTACTCACATTATTAAATAGATCTAACAAGACGGTGACCATAATCATATAGAAATCCAGTCATTACTGACAAAAGGTCAAAGATAACTTTCGAATACAGAATAATGAGTTAAACAAGGGTGTCTAGTCCTAAACAAACTAAGTCAGATATAGCAGTATTCCTGATTTAGTTAATTAAATTATAACAACTAGTTTTTGCGTAGCTTGTTCTAGTCGAGGTTCCAACTTAATGTGTACTAATATAATAAAATCGAAAGTTAGACTTCTACGCATACTATTAAGTATAAATGCGGATATTCAATAAAAAAGATATTTCTCACAATAAAAAAGTTATTTTTTTTGACACAATGGACATTTACGCAGCATTTTTTAAAAAAGTTGGTGAGTGTTATTATTCCTAGCCTATTTTGGGCACGGCGATCAGTCAACATTAGAGACCAGCCAACTACGCAGGAGTCATAGTGCACAAGTATGTGCGCAAATACAAGTGCACTCTCTGTCCCTTCATTTTCACAATCCGATCGGACGGCTATTCTAGATCACCTTTACAGTAGAAAAACATACGTACATACAATTTATTTATCGTTTGAAAAAACTAGTGTACACTGTGTTACAATTGCGCAACATCCGCGAATGGGCCGTCATCAAAACCGTGGGACAATTATTTTGACTCGCAATGGAGTTGAGGAAGTTGTTGCCAGCCTTAATTATTTTTTAATCACACTATCTACGTTTAGTGCCTAACTAAACACATTAATATAGCAATGCAATAAAAAGTATTAGATCATCAAAGTGCGAACAATTACAGACAATTAAGAGAGAACTACAGTTTGAACTGAATAAATAAATAAGTTTTAGAATTACTATTAAAGTGGTATCATTAGTGTTTTCATTAAAGAATAATGTGTCGTCCCATTCATGTTTTAGGGTTCTAATGACTTTCTTTATTAAGAAATCAATCTTATAATCATTTTTTACGTGAATTGTAATAATTGAATTTAATTTGACTGCACGGTTGGCCTAGCGGCTTAAGCGGTCGCCACGCCGCTTCCTACTACGCCAAGTGTCGTGGGTTCAAATCCCACGTAGGACAACACTTTGTGTGATTCACAATTTGTTGTTCTGAGTCTGGGTGTCCTTTGTGTCCGTTTCATGTATGTTTGTAAAGTCCCCCGCGACACAGGAATTTATATTCCTAATGCGGGAGTTGTCTTTTTAAAAGAAAAAAGAAAGAAAAAAAATTTGTAAAGTATTACCAATTCACAAATTTGTGTGTATCCGGAATTTATGAATTGGCAACACTGAGCAAATCTGTCATACATAAATGTCATCGACCCGAAACTTTGTGTACAAGAAGATTTTACCTTATGAAATTTAAGGATGTACTTTACCAAATATTAAATAAACAGTTATCGTGGTAGGCAACACAAGTATAAACTATATATTTTTATTACATAGCTATCATCAGGTAGATCACGATGTTCTAGTTCGTAGAACAGAGGCAAAAACGGCAGTATTATACTAATCCACGTAACTCATAGAGACAATGCGTGGGCGTCGAGGTTAATCTTGCGACACTATCCCACTGGCTGAGATTCACAGCGCAGCCTCCAAGCTAAACTGGCTTCTATCATCAGCAGTAAGGGTCCTATTTTATTTATCGGTCTCCGAACAATAGACTGTTACGGTGTGATTTCAATGGCCATCCAAACTGCAAACTGAGTGTGTTTATGTACCTTGAATTTAAAATAAGCAGTATGTTATATTAGTATTGAGATGTGGATATGGAAAACGATTTATTCTGCCAAGTTGTATGCTTGTTTTTAACGGGTACTCTATTAAGATAAGTAAACTATAGTCATAAGCTATCCCACTCCTGAAGTCTAGGAAAACACTCGCAATTGACTTGATTTCACGGTTGACCTAGTGGTTGAAGTGGTCGCCGTCGCCACGCCGCTTTCTACCAAGTGTCGTGAGTTGAAATCCCACGTGGAACAACATTATGTGTAATTCACAAATTATTGTTCTGAGTTTGGGTGTTCTTTGTATTCGTTTCATGTATGTTTGTAAATTCCCCCGCGACACAGGATTTATACACCTAATGCGACTTATTTAAAAAAAAAATACTTTTTCCATAATTAGTGCTAACGGATGATGTCAACTTTAAATGACACTTTATTTGTACTTATTGGCTGATAATTGGGTTAAGGTTTCCGCATTTAGAATTAAAAGCGTTTTTTTTTTGTGACAAGGTAAGGATGGCTAGCTAAACCATCCCATCCCATCTTCTTTCAAAATCCTAGAAGGTTTTCAGGGGCATTCCCAAACTTCTGGGATCCTTGTCAAGTGTTTAGAGAAAAAATTAAAATAATTTTAGTTTACATGTGCTGTATCGTGTAGTTAACAATAGATAGCAAATGCTTGCGAAATACTTGTCATTTACCGAACGAACACAACTGAGACATCGATCAGCAATTCATAACGCACCGTAAACAAACGTGGGCACGGGGCGTCGATCAATGCGCGTGCGCATAGCGGGCCGGTGACGTCACCGCACAGGTAACCACCACCGAGCGGTGACTCATTAAGTCATAGGCCTTTGGTTTCCGGGAACGAACCTACACGGAAGTAGTCCCCGAGCGGACAGATGAGTCAAGTTATACATTCATTCAAAGAGTTTTACAACACGCCTTTATTTTTTTTAAGGTACTGAGAGAACCGGCCGCAATAAAGTAACCGTTGCAAGCATCAATGTTGAACAACAAACGTGTTCCAATTTGCTAATTCTTTGTATTTCGACGGCAGTACGTGTCATAAACATGGCAACTTGTTCTAAATTCGTAACAGTTTTTCCGCGAGGGGCGTTGCAGTAAATAATAAACAAAAGAACTTTCTAGTTGACATGGTACGTTTAGGAGTTATCCAGTTTCGTAACGAATTAGTGTAAGCGATTGACATAACGGCCTTCGGCTGAACCAATTACGTACTGTCCGCAGAGCGAATGATATGATACACTGTGACTAATTCCACCGAACACTCGGATGGAAAGTCGTGATAATGGCACCGATACACCAATAAACGTGTGCTCTATGCTGTTTTTGTGAAATCTCACAGCATCATAACCAGGGAGAAAATAAAACTATTCAAGTAAATGGGAGATGAAAGTGATATAGTGAAATTCTATTCTTGACAAGCATTAAGAACATTTCAATATTATCAAACATCACGCAAACATAAATTGGATAAAATTACTTTCGATTTGATTAACTGTCGAGCTTGTTACTCAACCTACTAACTTTAGACTTTTTTAGCTGTACAAATTGATGAAATTTTATTGAGGAGTCTAACATTGTCTAACTTGTGAATATGATTAATATTTATAACAACCTTGCATAAAAGCGTAGCAGTATTACTGTTATGTAATCATAGCATTGTTTTAAACAATAGCGATTTCGGGAAAGTATCATTCCCATAGCTACAAAGCGAGCGATACTTGGAAACGGACTTCTGCAACGGAATTTCCAACACCTTTCTAAAACCACGTACGACACTCTTCCGATTGTTTCAATGGAAGCCATGTACATGAACAGTGCGTAACTCAGATTGATATTAGTGCTTGGTGAGAAATTAGCTTTTATTTCAGCATAATCGCTATGCTACATAACAGTAATATGCTTCCCATGATTTATGATATTCTAACAATGGTTCTTAGACTGTTTATCTGATTTTCTTTAAACTCCACGTAAAACTACATTTCAGTTGAAATTTAAAACAGAGTAAAAAACTATGCCTGATTTATTCTTTCGCGATATCAATTAGCAAAAGCAACACTTACGATTCCGATTAGCAATTTAATTTCTGTATAAATTCATTTTTATGTTAAGATTATCCAGTTTCAACAAATAATTAAATTCATTCCAATTGCTTTCCCATTCACTGACGAGATGTATAAACTCCTGAGTGGAAACCTTGATTCAGATTAGTTTTTTAGGCAAGGGGTTTGTGACTGTGTCAGTTAGATATTTCAATAAACCGTCCGACAGACGAGATTGTACCTACTTAACGGTATTCAATCGTGTCGTCACGAGACTGCGTCACAGTCTAGTGCCTAGCGAAGATGCTGCGATCACGTACTCCGATGGATAACAAAAACCATTTGTTGTGGATATCATGCTATGTTATGTCAAGTTTATGCGCACACGTTTGTTTTTTAATTACGCAAGGTAATGGAAAAAAACTTAATGTTTATATAACAGCTATTATATTGACAATTAGATCACTGATGTAATTGCAGACGTATGTGGTTTTACCTTTAAATTTTGTGCCTTCAGCTAACTCCAGTTATTTTTTTAGATTTGATGTTTCCAAGATATTTATATATTAAAATAACATATGTTCTTATTGTAGGTTCCTTGAACTCAGTCCAGTTCAGTATACAAAGTGCTTACAAAGTTAAAGAACTTATACGTATAACTATTCTGTGTTCTCAGTCGTTTTCTCTTATATTTTGTATTATATCTGAATAACGACAATATGACTGATGATGTTTGACTACAGTAAAATAAATTCTCGTTGTTCCCCATCCAAGGCTGTGATACATTTCTGATGGGACGCAAGAGCTTAATGACTATTGATAGAGATATTGGCAGTAATCAAAGGTATAGTATTGTAAAGCGTCAGTACAGGCAGTACTAAAATAGTAAAAAAATGGCTTGAAAAGAAAAAGCGGATAAAAATTGTTTGCTAACATTGTTTTAAGTTTAACGCTTATTGACATTATTGAAAGTAAATGTCCATGTTAACGTTTTATAAATTTGCTTGACGAAAGTACGTTACAGTTTTGGCCGTCTTTACTTTATGTATATTGAAAAAAATACATCTGCTTTATGTAGCCTGTAGCATGCAATAAATTAGATGTAAACTTCTACTCGCAAAAGTGTTCAAACCTTAAAACTATGGACGACGTTTAAGGTTCCGCATGCATGCGCACGCAAGCATATAATCACATTTTGTGGTCTGATTGCTCAAATATGATAGCAATTGCACACCGTTGCAGTAAGAGTCTATTAAGCACTACTAAGATAATTAACCCAGTAACGTCTGATCAGTATCGCCTCGCAATGCGCACACGCAGATCGAGGCATACGGCAACGTGAAGTCGTAACAGACACGAATGTAAATTTCTACACAACTTATGTTTTATATTCAGAAGAAAGAATCTATGACAACATCACACGTCAACTGGTGTACCGGTAGATACTAAAATGGAATTAAATACGCAGGTGTCTGCGGTATATATCATTAAAAGTGATTAATTTTGTTTCAAGAAGTTCGCCGACATACAAACGTGTTTGAATTAATAACACCTTCAATTGATAACATACACTCTATTGATATAGATATATACATTAACTTCTATTATATTCAATTTATAGTGCCTATTAAAATAATATAGAACACAGCTAATAACATCACACCGTTACAAACTCATTAACTAGTTTGCCGAAATGTCGATTTAAGAGCTGTATCTCACCGGCGGTCATCGACATTAGGGTATTTGAATGGATGTCGACTTCCATGATAAGTAAAGTACATTTGAGACAATGAAACCCATCAGAACTCCTGGAAGTAGCGACGTCAATAACCTGTTCGTGCTTTTTGTCGTGAGCCAGCGTTATTTACTTAATGGATGAATGCACCCTAGGGGTATCAACTTTTGATGAGTTGAATATCGTCTTATGAACTACAAGAGTAATGAGAGCATTTCTCATTACTTCATATTTCAAACTATGTATTGAGACAGACGGACAGACAGATTTCTTTAAAATGAGCTTTTTGGTGTAAGTAGCGTTTATATTTAGCTATATAGTAAAAAAATGATAATTTGATATTACATACAGACAACTGCCTCGTTGGTCTAGTAGTTAGCGTATGCGACTGTTAATCAAGAGGTCTCGGGTTCAAATCCCGGGTCGGGCCAAAAAGTGTTTTTGGGATTTTCTTAGGAAATTCCTAATAGCTGCCCGGAGTTTGGAAGTTTGGCGGTGATTCACGCCCGTGCCTCGGAGAGCACGTAAAGCTGTCGGTCCCGGTTGTCATGAACATATATGGCAATCGTTATTGGGAAGTCAGTGCCCTCAAATATACTGACAACTAGTTCAACCTTCGAATTTCAGTTCTCCCTTAGGGTTACGGAGGTCCGATGCCAGTCGCTCCGTGGAAAAACTGAAATTCAGGTAATACCGGTTGAACTAGTAGCCGACCCCAAATAAACTTGGGAATAAAGCTAGGAGGACGACATATGGACAATGCAATTTTATTTATTTGTACGTATAGTAGGTAGCCGAGGATCAAACTAAGTGGCGTGCAATTGGAGAGGCCTATGTCCAGCAGTGGACTGCGATAGGCTGATGATGATGATGATGATAGATATGTGTAGGTATATAAGTATATAGATATATTTAAAAACATACAAGAATGTTTATCAGCGGTTTGATTATCACAGTGCAGGCTCTGCCTAGTTTGGGATCACACGGCCATACACGCTCGTACAAAGTTATTATGATTGAAATATTCTTCACACGAAAATATCGTATTAATTATGAATTATAATATTCAATTATGAATTTAATAACTAAAACTTGGGAGTAGTGTTCGAGATTTTCAGTCAATTCACGGTTCAGGTCTGATGGTGCGCCGCGGGAAGCGAGTACCGTTACAACCATGTTACACGGCACCACGGCGACGGCCGCTAAATGCCACCTTTATCATCAGAATTACGGCTAACTGCAACCTCTTGTAACTTGGCTTTAACTTATTAGGCTACGATAGCTTGTACAAGAGCCAGCTTTTAGTTAGAGGCTCATAAGAGATTGTTCGCGTCGGCGAAATTGATAACAAGATTTATTATATTAGGAAAGGATACTAAAAATATTGATAAACAAACAAAAAATTGGCCAAGTGCTTGTCAGGTCACGCATAGAATAGAATTCCGTAGTCACTCATAATCGTAGGTAGATTTCAAATCGTGTCCAATAGATATTATTGTTATCATTATCATCAGCCTATCGCAGTCCACTGCTGGACATAGGCCTCTCCAATTGCGCGCCACTTGGTTCATTAGATAATTGTTATTTGCTTATTATTTCTTAATTTTTGTACGAAGTTTACCAAGTGAATGCATTGTACAAGTTACGCCCCTATACTCCTGAAATAAAAAAGTCTTTCTAGCACCAACAGTTTGGGCGGTAAGTCGAAGACATGACATGACGAATCTATAAGGGTTCCGATTCATGAACTAGGGAACCCTAAAGAGATCGTTTAGTATTTAGTTTTTATCTATATTTATAGGTTTATTGTTTGTGTTATGTTTAGTTTATTGCGTTATTATTACACAAAACAATAATGTGTTTGTATGCTAGACATGGGTGTCTAGAATTCAAACATACAGCATTGTTTTGTGTATATTGATGTTTATAATGTGTATTGAATAGGTATAATATACATTGAACATCAACATTTTTATTGGTCAAGGCAATAGATGTACAAGAAAACAAAGTTATTATGCATTTATACCTACTAATATTATAAATACGAAAGTAACTCTGTCTGTCTGTCTGTCTGTTACGCTTTCACGCCTAAACCACTGATCCAATTTTGATGAAATTTGGTATGAACATAGAACTAAACTTGGGAAAGGACATAGGCTACTTTTTACCGCGATAACCGATATACACGCGGGCGGAGCCGCGGGCGAAAGCTAGTCTATTATATACTAGCTAGCATCGGTTTAGCTGTGATACGCTATCTATCACAGACCGAATTTATAATTTTACTATTTACTTATGTACATTTATGTTCATGTACCCATAATTCATTCCATAAAAATTAGGGAATAACACAAAAAATAATAGTGTTCGTAAATGATCGTTCTCAAATTCTACTACATAAACATTGTCTTTTAATAGGTGCAAGTAATGTGCTAAGCGTTTTTTGATGAGTTGTACATACACAATCTTCAAGGTCCATACAACAGGATGGGTGACGAATCAACACTTTGTCGTCATTCGGCTGAATTTGAGGGTTATCCATGTTTGTTAGAAAACAACGTTAACTATGTCAGGCTAGACATAGCCTACGTTTGTATTTCAAAGAAGTCTATGTAGTGTGGGAATCGCCGTTGGCTAAAGTCATCATCAAGAAAGCTTTGGGAATTTAAATAAAATGGTTGCCTGTGGGTTTAGGGGTTAGTGACTCTGAGTATTAAGTCTGAGGTCGTAGATTCCAATCCCACCCAGGAGATCATTCATTCCTCATTATTTATCTACTATTACCTGCGGCTTCGCCTGCGTAGATATCGGTGTTCGCGGTGATTCTTAAAAGTGAAAACTTTTTGTCATTTGTCAACCGATTGAAATACATAATAACTAAATGTAAAGTGAAGTTTACCAGAATAGTAAGAGGAAATGAAAATCAAACCGGTTAGGTCACAACAAACAGACAAACATTCTAAACATTGTTGTTTAAGGTTTTGTTACTTAAATATCTCCTTCATTAGTTTTTATTCAATATCTTTAATGTATAGACATCGACCTATATACAATTTTATTATATTATATGTACAGAAGAATGTAGATGTAGTATCTATGTGGTATTTAGATATATACAACAACCAGCTTTTGCCCGCGGTTACGCCCGCGTGTGTGTGAGTTATCGCAGTAAAAAGTCGCTTCTAATACTGATAATGTAGCTTTCTAGTATTGAAATAATTTTTAAAATAATTTTAGTGGTTTAGGCGTGAAAGCGTAATAACCAAAATACATGTTTACATACATTTATTTGTTACATACCATGTAAGAAACGATAATAAAGTCAAACATCACTCTGTGACAAATTAATAACATATGTTTTAACAGGTGCTGAATTAATGTTCACATATGGATAATATTAACACTTGTATATAATATAATAATATGTACTGCTTGATGAATCACAGACTTGTAACACAATACAGAGATTCGCTTGCCTTTATGCAAGGTAAAGGTGCGCGTCCATTGGCCCGCGCCGGACGCACGGCACGCAACGGATTGAACGGATTTGCCTTGCTCATAAATGCCGGCGTTCGGTGCGGGCGGCGCGGATAGTGGACGCAGCACTATGTGAAATCATACAAAGCAAAATAAAATGCGTGCAGTGCGTCCGGCGCACCTTTAGTCAGTTTTTCCGAGCTGAAAGTAAAGCTACTTTACAATTCCAGATACATCAATCTCCGTGTCAAAGTCTAACCAGTCCCGTTCAGTCCTACTGGCGTGTTTAAGCAACTAACCATTCATTTAAAAATAAAACAAGATATCAATCAATCTGTACCTATGCATAGTGCTAACTAAATTGTATTGTCACCGGTAACGAATGAAAACAGCCACAGCTGTATCGGAACAGCGATATTAATACGACAAAAGTTAAATATTTCGGACATCTTACACACAACTCTATCTAGTCCCAAAGCAGAGCTTGTATTATGGGTACAAGACAACTGACATAAACACATACTGTTTTTGTTGCAAATACATACATATTTAAAAGAAAACAACCAAACTCCGAAACTAATATTTGGGGACCACACAAACCTTTGATCCGACCCGGGTTTTTTTTTACTGTCAACCTCTTGCATGATAAGACTTATTTGTTTTGGCTAATTTATTTTTTTTGTGCTTTTCGAGTTAATCCGACCCGGAATTCGAACCCGAGACCTCAAGCACAGCAGTCGCATTCGCTACCACTAAACCACCGAGGCAATCAAGTTCTTCATACCGAGTGAGGTTACCAAGGAGGAGGTCAAAACTTCCCTCTCTGTGATACTCAGGCTCAAAACGAGGCAATTCAGTTAGAACCCATAAGTTACAGATGTCTTACTATACCATAGTCACTTATAGATAGTTTTTTATAAAATTAATCATTCCAATCTTTGAACTGTGTTGAAGCAACTCCGTAATGTCGTCATCACAAGTGTTTAAATTCATTCAATCAGACACGTCTGCTACCTTTATGTTTAACAACGTTAAATAGCGATAACAAAAACGATTTAAACCATTAAATAATCTTGTTATTTAAGGAAAATTATTTAACTCGTTAACATTCTTATTGTTGTGTTACTTAGACTAAGTTCTTCAAATAAATCTATACCGATATCAATCAATAAAACTATCGCCGTCAACTATCCCGGTCTTCAATCCATAATACTATAAAACCTGCTAAGCTGCTTGTTGCTTTCTACCAAGTAAGGGTACCAAGGAGGAGACCAAAACTCTTTTCCCTCTCTGTGATACTTAAGGCTCAAAACGAGGCAATTTAGTTAGGACCCTTATGTTACAGGTGTCCAACTGACCATGGACGGCGATGGTCACTTTAAAAAAGATACTTCTCATTTTTCCCACTCTAAACATGATTCAGTTCCAATAAGGTCAATTTCATTCATTTACATCAACAACATCTTTAGGTGTAGTAAAAAGAAACCCATTATTTTACCAATAGATGGTTTTAGATAAGTGTATCTCGCGTTGTATAAGTCCGATCGGGTTCCACAAAATAGTGTTAAAAAGATAAGATTTCGTACTAAAAAACTTTTCAGACAGTTTTGTGATTAGTTGACTCAATTTCAGCCTTTAATATCATGCAAAAATAATGGCATTCTTTTACTACACCTATTATAATAGATGTACTAGCTTTTGCCGGCGACTCCTCCCGTGTGTGTCGGTTATCGCGATAAAGAGTAATCTATATTATTCCTTGATAATGAACGTACCGATCTCCATGCCAAAATTCATTGAATTCTGTGGTTTAGCCGTAAGAGCTTAACAGACACACAGTCAACAGATTTACTTTCGAAATTATAATATTAGTATGAGTACATCAACGATTCCAACAATCGTGTGTATGTGATACTTTTCTCTTCCAGTTATTACTTCCTACAGTTGCACAATAGTCATAACTACAACTATAAATTAAAACTGTCGTCTGTGTACATAACGAAAGTACTCTATATGCATACAACAGGAAACTCTGACACCGCTTGAAACATAAAAATTCGCACATCTGAGAGTTTCTCCATAGAAAAAGCTTTTATGTATTTCATTTAAATGAAATATCATTACTTTGTAAACAGTTTAATTTTAATTGCGGTGATAACATAAATATACTAAAACTTTCATTCTTATGAGACTAGAATTCGTTGTTTGGGAGTGTATATTTGCACGACATTTTCGTTTTATTTTTGTTCAAGTGTTTTAATACACTTCACTTTGAGTTTTTTATACAAACACATTTTAACAACGTGAACAGATATGGCAAATTCAATAACCTGACACCATAAAGTAAAAAAGATCTCTTTCTCTCGGTTTAAGTATAGTTTGTAAGCACTTGACTCAATTTTTTTAAAGAAATGCATTAGTGGGTATGCAGTTAACGCAATGAGAAGTTCGGTTCCCAACACTTGTACGTTTGCCCATGTTCGACAAAAACGTGGACCACTTTAGAATGGGTCCCGTAAGGTTTAC
The DNA here is from genome assembly GCA_932526445.1 of Phragmatobia fuliginosa. NCBI lineage: Eukaryota > Metazoa > Arthropoda > Insecta > Lepidoptera > Erebidae > Phragmatobia > Phragmatobia fuliginosa. The sequence continues at coordinate 26,048,994 of OW052058.1, forward strand.
TGCTTATTAATAATACTTTGAATGGCAGGTAAGAAGCGACGACATCATTGAATTGCGTTTTTTGTGTGTAAAGTCTTTGTGCTTTTAGCCGACAGCGTCCTAAGGAGGGGTTATGTTTTAAAGCCTACGTTGTAAATGCATTAACATCTCATTGATTTTATTTAGTGTAAAATCGCGGTGTAACCTCGAGGAGTTAATAGCTACTACGCAAATATGATTATGTAAGTCAAGATCAATTGTGTATCTGAACATATAATTGTTTCCGTGACTAGATGAGGGACTCGGACTGAAGTTAAGACAAATAGTTTTAAGTGCATGTGAAGATAATTGATACGAATTAATTATTAACCCACGAAAACCGGAATGGTGAGCTGTATTAATTGCAGTTTGTATGTAATGTTTGCCTATACATACAAACTGCAATTATTGAGTGCAATTAAGGAGTTGAAGAGGATGATATTAGTTGTCGCCTTTTACAGTGGTCATCTCAGTAATGGTACCAGCAGAAGATAGCGAATTATATCTTCAATAATTATAAGTATAGTGGCCCATACTCATGGTTTCTACTCATACATTTCAGCAGGCAGAGTAGATATATTTGAGAGGCTTTACAAAACAAGAAATCATTTATGTAATCAATAAATCAATAAATTATAAAAAATTAGCTTTTGCTCGCCGCGTCTATGTCGGTTATCGCGGTAATAAGCCTATGTCCTTTTTCAGGCTTTAAACTATCTGGGTACAAACTTTCATTTAAATCGGTGAAGTGGTTTTCGAGTTTATCGCGAACAGACAGATACGCGAGTGATACACCTATCTTTCATATACTCAATCGTGAAAATCGAACACACCCATATGTACCAATGTAGATGTGTGTGGCGTATTCACGAAAATTTAAGGATAACAATGAAAATCTAAATAAACAACGTAATAGTAACGTACGTTTATAAATAAACACTAAAAAATGTCTTACAAGGCTTTCTGCTAACGAGAACAAAAAATAAACAATGACAACAGTTATAGAAGTAAAAATGTACCGCTTTAACAATCCGCTAAGAGAAACTGCAATATAGTTGAACAATAGCGATAGGTAAGTGTGTAACGGCCGATATACATATGTGTAATATCTATATTTATTTGGGTTTGGTGTTAAGTTGGGGAGGTGAGAAACGCCCTTGAACAAAAACAAAAAAGCGTTGGGGATGACGATATTGAAAAATGTAGGAACACAGTGGATGGAAACTGTCAAAGACCAAGAAATATGACAAACTGAAGAAGGTTTAGATTATTATAAGTGTAAAAATTAAAATAAACGAGAGATTAGTAATGTCTGAAAATAATGAATACACTTAGCCTAATTCATAATAGTCTACATAGCGTATGTACATATACAGGCGATAATTTGATTTAAAACCATCAGATAGGTAAATAAAACAATACATGTACCTACTTCTGATTCATATAAACGATCAACTTTGACTTTTTACGTCTTCAACAAACTATTAATATTTAAATGTGTCATTTCACCTCTGAAGATAAAGTTTTTTACATAATCACCGGTTTTTACGTTTCGTATTATATTTATGGACGTGATGTACAAGGAAAACATTGGACAAAAACACTTTCATGATTGGTTTTCATATAAATTATTAAAAATACACGTTTTATTCAAGTGCAAACGCCTAAAATTTCCGCGTCGATGTCAGGTGTTAGATAATGCAACTCAACATCTCCGAAGTGAAAAAATAACACCTTATATTGCAAAAAAATTTATTAACATTACCACATTTAACCATTCTACTTTCCCTTGTCTGAGCTCTTTATAATAGAAGCATTGAGAAATGTTGTAAGAAAACTACCTAAATTTCTTTAAAATACAAACTATGAAAAGCACATAGTTACGACCGAATAGCTATGGAAAGAATGGAACAGTAGAAAAAAAGTGTTTTACAACTTCAAATAATTTAAATATTAATATGAGTTTAGAAACCTACAGAAGCAAAAAATTTTTGTGGAATTCACATCAACAAATTATAATGGGCTAAAAATTAAATATTCATGTATTAAAAAACATCAGCTATTCATTCATATATTACAAACTAGCCCTGTCTGCTCCTTCTATTACCCTTAGCGTGATGTTATACCGCGGAATCAAACCTGTTTCCCTTAAAAAAGGTTGTAATGAGCGAACCCGCCGCGGCTCTGCCCGCGTCTATTTCAGTTATCGCAACAACAATAATTCGTAAAAATATTATTTTTTTCATAAAAAGTATCCTATGTTACTTCTAATACCTCCAAGAATATGTGTACAAAGTTTCACGATGATCGGTTGAGTAGTTTTCGCGTGAAAGCGTAACAAACAAACTTACATTCACATTTATAATATTACTAGCTTTCGCCCGCGGCTCCGCCCGCGTGTATGTCGGTTATCGCGGTAAAAAGTAGCCCATGTCCTTTCCCGAGTTCAGTTCTATCTTCAAACCTAATTTCATCAAAATCGGTTCAGTGGTTTAGGCGTGAAAGCGTAACAGACAGACAGAGTTACTTTCACATTTATAATATTATAGTAGGGATAGTAGGGATTTCAAGTCTATCTGTGGTACATCTAAAATTTCTAGCAGAAAAGAAAGCTAAAGCATGCTTAAACCATTAATATTTTTTATTGTGTTGGAACAAAAGCACCCTTAAGATTTATGAGATAAGGAAACAACAACAATGTTACAAGGTTGTCACTCCCATAGTTGGTTTATGAGTCATGCTCGTAAATGGGGGTGATTGCACTGACTAATCATTACACAAACCGTATACAATAACTATGGTTACCGATTAGTAAACAACGTTAGATATCTGGGGAAAGGCACTACATACCCCTTCCAGAGTTTTGTCACAATCTGATCAAAGGTTTCGTATCGCATAGGCGACAAAAATAAAAATATTTATGTTCTAGAACAAGAACACTAAATACATCAAAATATATATAAGCAGATATTCTCAATCAGTGAATTTAGAATACTAACATAGGTAGTATCACTACAAATACAAAACAATACAAAAGATATAAAAAAATAACTTAAAAAATATGAAAATAAATTCTAACGTGCATTTTGCCAATTTACTCTGGGCTCATCATATTAATGAAGCAGGTACAAAATTATAATAAAAAAGTCATCACCGTTTAAATTCATTTACCTACCTACATTAATTATACCTATTGTATATTTAACAATATAAAGTTAATCAATTGTCCCAGGAATTTTCCGCAAAATATTTAATTGTCGTTTAATAGGACGCATTCAGATTTTCCTGTTGATAATAGCTATATAGTTAATTTAGCTATATTATACATTGATATAAAGTGTCACCACCCCTATTCATTCCATGGGTGTCGTAAGAGGCGACTAAAGGAACAAAATAAGCAGCTAACATCCTGCCAAGAGAAGGAAAACTTGAAACAAACCCTTTACCAACCCGTCTGGCCAGCGTGGTATAGTAGGCCAAAACCTCCTTTTAAAGGAGAGGCCTATGTCCAGCAGTGGACTGTTAAAGGCTGTTGATGATACATTGATATATTTTTTTTTCGGATTACGCCATCTAGTTCCCAAACTAAGCAGAGCTTGTATCATGGCTACTAGACAACTGATATAAATACATTTAAAACTTATTTTTTTTTGTAATTACATAATATATGTACATATTATACATAGAAAACACCCAAACACCGAAACAAATATTTGCGGATCACACAAACATGTGGTCCGACCCGGAAATCGAACCCGAGACTTCTTCATCAGCAATCGAATACCTTTTTTTTTTTTTTTTATGTGTGGAAAATCATCATGGACCGTCACCCCACCGGGGGTTACGGCGGGGTGGTGTGTCGGACTTGAACCGACCGCGGTAAATGAGCTCTCGCTGCCGGCCATGGAACGAACGACGGCCGGAAGCGAGAGATCCTCTCCGATGACTGCAGTGAGGACCCGGCGCTGCGTCTCCCATGCGGGGCAGACCGCACAATCGAATACCACTAGACCAACGAAGCAGTCATTAATTAAGTTGTAACTTAATCAAACCAGGAAATAAGTAGGTCTTAAAAATAAGCACATCACAACCAGTTTTAACTGTTTAGACACGTACTGCCTAGCAGTTGTGATATTTCATATCTAGGCTTTACATTTTTTTCTATAGTCATGTAAACAACCAGGCAATACACTTCTTGTTGATGTTCTTGGGCCCACTACCACACTGTACAGATACCGTTGTTTAGGAACTTGATCAATTAGAACTTGGATGAGTAGTTGTGTACAATATCTACCAAAAAACGACGTGTCGAACTGTCGACCCATCAATGAGCGCAGACGGTGCTAAATGTCAGGTATTAGTCATCGTATATGAGAACAATCATAATTTCACCGTTTTTAGGGTTCCGTAGCCAAATGGCAAAAAACGGAACCCTTATAGATTCGTCATGTCTGTCTGTCTGTCTGTCTGTCTGTCCGTCCGTATGTCACAGCCTATTATTTCCGAAACTATAAGAGCTATACTGTTGAAATTTGGTCAGTCGATGTATTCTGTGAACCGCATTAAGATTTTTACATAAAAATAGAAAAAAAACAATACATTTGGGGGGTCCCCATACTTGGAACTGAATCTCAAATATTTTTTTTTCATCAAACCTATACGTGTGGGGTATCTATGGATAGGTGTTCAAAAATGATGTTGAGGTTTCTATTATCATTTTTTTATAAACTTAATAGTTTGCGCGAGAGACACTTCCAAAGTGGAAAAATGTGTCCCCCCCCCCATCTAACTTCTAAAATAAGAGAGTGATAAAATTAAAAAAAATATATGTTGTACACTACCATGCAAACTACCAACGAAAATTGGTTTGAACGAGATCTAGTGAGTAGTTTTTTTTTAATACGTCATAAATCGTAACACGCAATTTACCTTTCATCCAATCAAAACACTATTATTAAAACATCGATGAAAGTTACAACGAACTACAAGAACTTTTATATGATGTTACTTGTTGATACGGAACCCTTCATGGGCGAGTCCGACTCGCACTTGGCCGCTTTTTTTTATATTCTACACTGATCAATCTTTTAAACAGCACGTTGAAAAATTGCTTCACTTAAATAGATGCAATTCTGGCTACTATGAAATTAAATGTCTCCGAGGCTAGCGTGCTGACGTATGGCCTTAACCCTATCCTGAGAAGTAACCCGTCAATCACAAATAAAAGCGTATCTTGTTTCTAGTGCTATTCTAAGTTACCTGACAGAATATGGGCAACTTTGGCAACTCAAATATGAGTAATGAGTTACTGTATTCATATAAGTTATTATAATGTTTGCAATTGTTCTCCTGACGGTCCGACATGGTCACACCGCAGCTTGACCTTTGAGACTGCATTTCTCTGGTAAAGTCAGCTGAATGTATTGAAAGACAATATGAGTTTGCAACAACAAAATTTGTATTTCTTATACATACTGAATTCAATGAGCTTGACGTGGTGATACTTTGATTCCTGAGTTAGGGCATAGTGTACTCGTTATCTCGATAACTGATATACACGTAGGCGGAGCCGCGTTCTAAAGGTAGTGCTATATTACTTAGAACTGCTTATGGGAAATTCTTACATTTACGTAGTACGTTAAGTAGAGAGAGGGTTAACGAAGTGTGACATGAGGGGGCGATTAAAGCTTCTTATTAAAGAAAGTTAATAATCTACAACATACAAAATTTCAAGATTTCGATGTCACTTTTCAGTTCTTTATTGTAAGGAACAAGGAACAACATTCATACATTTTCTCAGTCTCATATTCTCCTCAGTTACAAAATAATTTATACAAGATATTAAAGTTTCATATTAACCCGTTCAGTACTTTTTAAGTGAAAGAGAAACATCCATACATCCTCACAAATCGCATTTATAATGGGGAATTAAATTATGAAGTGGGATGATGACTTAAATGACGTTTGACTAACCTAGACAATCAATTTACACCATAGTGTAATAAAAAGAGAATTGTTTATCATTTATCTTGAAACATGAAGTCAAGCTTCGTGTCAATGATTAACATTAAGATAGAATGACGAAAATTCGTCTATAAATATTTTAAAATACAAGTCAAAGGGTAGAGAGCTCATTTGTGTGGATTAAAAAGTTATAAAAATTATGAAAAAAAAAACACCTTATTTCAATATACATATTTATATTACAGTGAAGGAATTGTCCGATAAATATAAAGGCCACTCGTATTATTTCTTCAAATCCAACAATACAAGGTCCTCTTACCACAGACTATATACTTTATTTTTATTAAATACTTTGTAAAAAACGTTAAGATTTTGCAATTATTTTTCAACTTTCGCGACCTGTGTATGCAGATTAGATGCGTAATGCGAAAAATAATATATGTAGGTATATTTATAAAATATGTAGTTTATATTTTAGAGACATTAGTTTTGTATATAGACCCACAAAGTATCTAACCTGAACAGTGTAGTTTTTGTCTGCTGTCTTAAATTTAATTAATTTTAATCACTCATCAGTTTTGGGTAAAAAAATGGGTTTTCACTGGAATGGAAAAACTACAGATAACCAAACTTTGTACGAGATCTGTTTTCAACCGAAACATTAATTTATTCATTTTAATTATAAGTTACAGTAGATAGAAAATTGCCAACTCATTTACGATCGCAAAAATTTATCAGGAAGGAAATAAACTCATCGGGGAAACGAAAGTCATCAGGGAAAAAGAAACTCATCAAGAAGGAAAAAAATGATAGGAAAGAACAAAACGTAAATATACTCTCTCTCTCTTGAATTTTTTATACAACTGACAGTTGGTTATCAGCGTGGCTCTTTGCCATCGCCGCCTATGACCATCATGAGTCACACTATGCGAGTGTCTTCCTCCCCGTGAATTAGAGAAATAGGAGATTTTGGGCTTCTCCTCACGTTGACAAGCAAAGAACAAATTGGTTAACAGCGCCTCGATATGTTCCGAAGTATGGGTCTTTTATATCATACACATCTCTTCAATTGTCTTTCAAAATATTACACAAAAATTTGAATGGCACTAGTCAGTATAACTTGTGAATTTATTCGCGTGCAATAGACATCTAGTTTGAAATATACTTGTGTGCGGTGTTGAGTCAACAGAGCCGGTTCAACGCTCCGAACACACCGTATCAGGTTAAATTATAACAGGACTCGATGTCTGCCAGAGCCCGCTTTATGAATACTAATTAACTGTTTAATATAACATAACATAATGTTATAATTACTTAATTAAGTTATTACTTCATAGAGTTGAATGGATCAATACAAATCCATCGTACAATTTATTTGGCTTCATCACAAGTGTTTTACTTTATAGTGGGTATTTCATAGTACAGATATTTATAAAGTTAGTTAACAAAATACCTATATATTACATACTGAAGCAACAATTAGATTTAGTCAAAGAGAACTGGTCGCCTATTTTAATTTATTTTTATTTGATGCCTACCAATGTGACTCCACTCTGCCTGATGGTAAGCATGAACGTAATCCAAGAGTGTGGCCCACCATACTGCCCGCGATGCAGGAAGTATGGCGATGCTGACCCAAACTATGGCGGCTTTGTGAGATGCTTTTTCACACCCCCTCTTAAAGGACCCGGGATCATAATGGGAAGGAAACACGTGGGATGGTACCGAGTTCCAGTTTTTAACCGCTCGGCACAGGAAAGAAAAGCCAAACCGTTTAGTTCTAGTGCGTATTTCTACCACTCTAAATTGGCAATCTGTCAGATGAGTACCCTGACAATAAACGCAACTTTATCAGAAAACTAAAAAAATGGAACGTTACAACATCAGGAAAGGTAGGATTAAACATTTTGTAGAGTATTTAACCCAGCAACGACTTAAATAGACTAGACAGTAAACTTATTACCATAATCGGGTACTTTAGATATGAGAATGGGGGGATACAACAGAAAATAATTAAATTAACACGTACAAGACCATATAAAGTGCGAGGTAAACGACCGGAGAACTTTAAGCAAGTAGAAAGTATCCATGGCAACCGTTTTATTGACAACAAACAAGTGTGTAACAGCTGTAACATATTTTGAAGGTGTGGGGAGTTGGGCGCTCCCCGGCGGCCGGCAGAGCACCTGCCCACCTGTCCCCGGCCGCACCCTCGTACCTCTACCTGTCTCGATGCACTACTCACGGAGCGCAACAGTGAATAGACTATTTTGTTTATGGTTTTCGTGTTACGAGTGAAGCATGTTGAATGTTGGTTATTTACTGCTAAAATGTACATTATGTAAGTATTTATCTTAAATGAAAAATTCTTAATTTTTGTAATGAGTTAGTCGTGAACATTTTAAAAGGGATGTTAATTTTATTTTGTTCTACGTGAATCTACATCTTTGTACCTACTAAAGTAAAGAAGGTTCATATATTATTATGTTAGATTATTTCAATAAGTTTCAGGTCTTAAAATAATATACTATAGAGAAAATTCTGACAAAAATTACGGAATTATGAGTAAATTCATTACTTTAACGAAATCACCCTTTTGCATTGGAACTTACAAAAAAACAACTCCACTCATTGCATTTGAAAAAAAAGTTAAAATATTATTGGGACTCAGGTAAGATGTTCCATTGAACAAATATTTTTTTCCTATCGTTCCCTAAAGGTTCTTATGTACATATATTTCAAGGTTCAAACGAGAAAACGGACAGACTGCATAGACAATGAAGTTAAAAAAAATTAGAGAACTCCTAGATATAACACAACTTAGGACTTAGGACCGTCTATCAATTAGGATCAACCGTTTTGTTTTTAATTATACTTTATGCCCATAAATAGTTGCAAAGGTGGAGTTAGTGCCGTATGCCGTTTTTCATTTTCTATGCTATTTCTCAATTTTCTTGTTTCACTCAATCACAAAACAAAAATTTTGTCAATGAAACAAGAGAATAAATAAACGTAAGAGAGACTTGAATGGAAAACGAAAAACCTTTGCAACCTGGCTAGTTGTGCAAAAAATAGTCCAAATTGTAAAGAGAAGCAACATACCTCAATAATGGAGGCTACAAAATGTCAAGATAAATATAAAACATATCTAAGGCTTATTCAACAGACAATGGATGTGCATTCATAATATACGCAATAATGTAGGTGGATCGATGAGCGTAGTGAAAGGCCATCTGGAGCAGAGCCTGCACCCCGCGACCTAATAATTATAGACAACACGCCCAACTTGCAGTGCACTCGGTCCTGCGCTTCTATACTTTATGGAACTCTGTTATCGATTTGGGCGAGGCTTTGAAATGCAACTGGATATGAATGAATGAATAATGGAATAGAAGGAATGAATATGAATCCTATATTTATTGGAAAAGAGCTTGTTGTTTGGCATACACTTATTTACAGGGATAGATTTAAGCGTATGAAACTCTTATATTTTTGCAACTATATCACAAGTTTAATCAACCAAAGTTAGTTTGAGATAAATGGGCTTTCCTAACACTGAAATATTTTTAATAGTAGGTACCTACTTCCAGAGATTTGCGTATTCAACCAAACAAAATCTTCGGCTTTATTATTATAGATGTTAAGTTTATATAATAACATTGATAAATGACATACATTTTGTTTCCTTATCTTATATTTTCAAAGAAGAAGCGATCTCAAACAGACATGTAGTGAAAGTAGTTTAGTCCTTTCTAAATTAATTTGAAACGATAGCATCATCTACATTAAATTATTTAAAAATGTATGTAAAACCCGAGCGCATTACATAAACAGCATCCGGTTGTAACTCTACTACTTACTTACAAAAGTTTGCTATAACGAGTTTTTTTATTTCATAAAGATCGCTCTCCTTAAAAAAATTTCCTGTGTCGCTGGGGAATTTACAAACATACATGAAACGGACACAGACGACACCCGCACTCAGACACAAACTGTTGTCCCATTCGTTGAACCTACAATACTTAACTCAGTAGAAGTAGAAGACCGCGTAGTAGAATTAATCCATTGACTGCACAACAGTTGTGTGTGCAGAGGTACTTTGTTATACATGTATGTGTGCCTATATGTACTTAAGGTTCAATAAACAGCAGCTTTCTTTAATTTTCGATGTAACGATGCCCAGAAAAGATGTCCCATACATACCAAACGATGACAATGAAGAAATAGAAGAACTGAAGCGCCAAATAAAGGAGTTGAACTTACAATTAACGACAGCACACGAGGAAGTAAATAACCTTTTGATTGAAAACAGCGATCTTAAGAAAACAATAGAAAATATGAACAATAAGCATGACTTAGTAAAGAGAGTGACTAAACAATTAACCAGTAACATTGGTACTCCACTAAAAAATAAAAAGATATCAACTCCGAATAGAAAAACACCATCTAAACAACAACAAACTGATTGCTCAACAAGATGCATGGCCCCAAAATCAATCATCTGCCCTGAAATCATTCCACAAGACAGTATATGCACCACGAGTAACAACACGAACGATACTCCGAACGTGAAGAACAAATTATGCATTGTCAGTAGCAACAAAACAAATAAAATTTTAGCTATATCCGAAAATACCTTTCCAAACTACAACACATGTCATTATCTTTTACAGAATTGTGGTATAAAACAGTTACTGAATAATATTACTACAAAAATAAAAAATTATAATTTCAATGACTATTGCGTAGTATTTGTAGGTGAACAGGACTTTAAACAATCTATTAACTATTTTGACTTGATTACATATATACGTGAAACATTGTTAACTATTAATCATACTAATATTATTCTATGTTTACCCACATATAAATATAACTACTATACAACTATTTATAATTTCAGAATAGAAATGTTTAATAACTTATTATATCAAGATAACCAAATATATGATTATGTAAAACTTCTAGACTCGAACCTCGACCTCTCCTGTGACTATACTATGTTTAAACGCAATGGCCAATTAAATAATTACGGCATGATAAATATTTTTAAAAATTTAAAATACCTAATCTACACGGATGACAACTTAGACTTAGATTTAAATAATGTAACCGACCATGTAAATATAAACAAAAACTCTTTATATTCAGACTTATACAATGACTCGCCACGTTCCTTTCGCTCCGCTAGGAGTTAATTCAAAGCTTATCATTCTTCATCAGAATATTGCTGGTCTTTTGTCAAAAAGAGCTTTAATAGAAGTGGCTTTACATGACTTGAACACCTCTAACAAACTGCCAACGATACTCTGTTTTTCGGAAACATTTATCAAAAAAGGTTGTGAAGCAAATGCAAAAATCAGTGGATATGTCCTGGCCACTTCATACTGTAGAACTAAATCTCGAGGTGGGGTATGTATATATACTAACGTAACAACTAAAGCTCAACCACTGAACTTGTCAGATTATGCTTGTAAAGACACATTTGAGTGTTGTGGAATAGAGATGAACGAGCAAAATATAATTATTGTTTGCATTTATCGCACACCCCACTCAAATATTGACATGTTTTTCAATCAATTAGACTTACTTCTTTTCAAGTTGTTATTTAGAAAAAAACATAAGATTATTCTAGTAGGTGACATCAATATTAATACTTTAAAATCCGGAAAAATCGTCCAACAGTTAACCGATATAGTTTTTAATTATAATTTGACATTTTACATTAATGAACCGACTAGACAGAACTCATGTATTGACCACATCATAGGAAATAAATTCAAGAACGCTCAAAGTGAAGTGATCAGACTAGGCTTATCTGATCACGATACGGCCCAAATGTTGTATGTACCTATCAAAACAGAAAATAAACTGCCCGATACCGTATTTTTTACTAAAAGAGATAATAACCCGTATAATATCAAAAAGTTTTGTGATTGTTTGGGAAGCCTTAGCTTTAGTGATATTTACAACGAAAATGATGTTAATAAAGCATTTACTAACTTTCACAATGATCTAGTGTTGTACTATAAGTTGTGTTTTCCTATGCTGAAATATAAGAGTACTAATAAAAGACGTAATCTTAAGTGGATCACTAAGGGAATACGGCGTAGTTGTCGTACCAAACGAATACTACGTTATAGATTTTACCAAAACAGGACCTTGCAAATAAAATAAAATTTCAAAGGTATTCAACAATTTTAAAACACTGCCTATCCAAATCACAAAAAAATTTTAATTACAAATTTATAAGTACCTCAAAAAATAAATGTAGGGCAGCATGGTCAGTCATAAAAAATGAAACTGAAAACTACCTCTTGAAAAACTCAATCACTAGAATTAAAATAAATAACGAAACAATACGGAACCCAACTGAGATAGCTTGTAAATTTAACGAATATTATATATGTCGGAATATTCAACTATACGGGAGCTGATTTGACAACGAGTCGCAAGCGGTGAAACGTCATCGCTTCGGTGGAGTCTATATAAGTGTTCGTGCGGGCCGAGCGAGGAGCATTCACCGACTGACCACGACGCGAATCACATCTAGAAACTACCTTACGGCTCGTTGTTCTCACTTTAAGTTACCTACGTGTTGATAAAAGATTATTTAAATTAACTACTTTCGTTTTCTGCTCGAGAAACACCACGCAGCCCACACAAAATATATTCAGGAGACAGCAACGGCCCTGACAAACACCCCTATCCCGACATCAGATGTGGGATCCGAGCAGACAAACGAAAACCGTAGTGAGATTGAGCCACGTGTTCTAGAGTGTTCGCTATCTAAAATTCAGTGTTCGTTGTATTTCTTGATTCAAATAGACAATTTATTAAAGTTTTGGTAAGAAATAACTACCGGCAACAACAAGAAAAATAAAATTGAAAGTTAATTAATGACGCGGGAACATAGAAATCGTAAATATGTGACATGTAGCCTTTAACTGGTTTTAAGTAACAATTGCAAACGATTTTAAATCGTTTTGGTTGTCTGGAATATTGTTAAACGTGTGGTATTTAAATTAAAAAATAATGTGGGTACTTCACTATGTTTCAGTGTGTTCGTGTGTGTAACGTTTTCTTTCCAGCTAGTAAACAGTGTGCCAAGCGATGGAAGCTGCATCCGTGCCTTGTACAGGATCGACAGAGTGAAATGTGAAAGAGGTGCAATGCAGTTCACCAGTGCCGACACGGTAATATGAGAGGTTACCGAAAAAGCTTGTGAGTTGTAATTAACGCTGCACTGGTAAGATCGAATCATATTTTCATATCTAGTTTTGATTTATTTTGACATAATTTTGATGTGTAGTGTACGAAAGTGAATCGGGGTGATCGATGACGGGTGTAAAAAATTGCCTAAGGCTAAGGTGTAAGATTGTGGCTTAAGAAAATGGTTAGTAATAATTGTAGTTGATCGCATTGTGTAAATTCATACTTTGTGTCTATCACGGTTTTGTATTGCGAATAATTTGTTGGACGTGATAAAAACCAATTTTTATAACTACCCTACTTGTGCATAATAAACTAGGCTTTCTTTATTACGGTTCCGCAACGGTTCCGAATGAGAGAATTAATAGCAGTAGCAGTTATTGTGGCTGTCTAATGCAACGCTAAGCTATTACTTGAAAGCCAAGTAACTTTTAATCGATTTACGTAAAATCAAACTAAGTTGTACTAACGCATTAAGTATGCAAAGACATAATAGTAATACCCACACTATTACTGGTCATGTCTATCGAAATGCAAAGTATTGACACCGGTAAAGACTGTGTTGTCTATCGATCTTGGTAGCGCGTCTTCTTTGATGCTATTGCTAAAGTTATTAAGACATTACGGAAGATTTTAAAAAGTGCCAGGTTTTCAAAGAACTTTTAAAGTGTTAAGTTTGCTAGACAGCAGTGTTGTTTCTAAGACAATTTATAAGGGTCAGGTTAGGCCGAGCTTATAAAAGGTTTAAGCACTAGTCAGTGCAAGAATGCTAAGTCGTGTTAGTCATCGGACAATTTCTGTAACTGGCTGGCTATTCTGTGCTAAGTTTAATGGCCTTAAGTTTTAACTATACGGGATGACGAGCAAAGGTTTGTAAAAACATTATTAAAAGCTTGACAGGTGATCTACTGCTGGTTATTTCTAATCCTTCCTTCCACATAGTGTTCGAGTGCTTACACACACTTGTGTACTAACATTTTCTGAATAAGTGGCTTATCTCCGTTAAGACTGGCCGCCATGACCGAGATTAGTCATAATATTGTCGTTCTATTGCAGACTAGTGACGGTTATCGTAAGCAGCCTAATGCCTATCACAGCGTCTTCTCGAGGTCTACGCGAGCTGGGGCGTGCTGTGATTTGCCGCCTGCTGCCGCCTGGTGAGGTGTGAATCTCCGGTCTACTCGCCGCCTGGTGAGGTGCGGACCTGCGGTCGGCACGCCGCTCCGTGAGATGCGGACCTGCTGTGTCCGGTCGTCTGCGTGACGTGCGGCATACGGCCTGCTCACGTTGTGCGCGAGGCGCAACCTGCTGGCTACTCACTGTCTGAGGGAAGTAAAACCTTTGTTCTGTTCACCGTCTAGTAAATGAACGCTGGATGCTTGCTCAGCCTTCTTCGAGAAAAGTGAGTGACGCCAGTGGTACTAATGTGTTCAAGCCACTAGAGAACATACAAGGATATGGGTCTCTATTTTAACAGCTTTGCTGTTATTGAGGAAGTGTTTAAGTGTCACACATTCATAGTTTGCAATCGTTAAAGTCTACGCTATGTACGCGTGAAAATGACAAGCAAACTTTTGGCCTCTGTCGTGTAGCACTATATGGCGGGTGATGGAAGTCCTTTATTTTTATTGGTGTTGAGTCTGAAGCTATTTAACACTTAGAGACAGACCCTCGTCTGTGGGCGCTTGAGTGCACGCTTGCGCCCATGGGTAAAAAAAAAAGAAACATTTTAAGAGGGTCATTTTCTTTTCTTTCCTTCCAAGTATATGCTTCAGATTCTAACACGAAACTGAGTAAATTACTTCAATGTTCTTTGTGTATTTCGGAACATAAGCTAAGTGATAATTATCAGGTAGGCGAACTTGGGTGGTGTTCTGGGTGCTGTGTCACTCTAGGGTGTCGCATCACGGACGACACGGGTTGTAATGGTGACAGCTATCTATTAAAGGCCCTTAACTAGAACTGTACGTATAAATGCGCTCATGATAAGTTGTAGACAAAAAAAAAACCGAATAACCAGGACATAACTGACGAGATCGGTGTAGAACAAAGTTATTCTGATTTTGAGGAGAGAACTTAAGTTTGCATGATGGTTGGACCGTACCAGGGGTTGTCGTGTAGCCGTAGCTCAGTAGAAATCGGCATCTACTTAAATGTAGTCCGTGAGTACGCGGTAGGCAGTCAACTCTGGCAGAGGTCGGGTTTCATTGGAAACAATAGAGTCCGGAGTAGACTCGGCGTTCCCATGTGGGGTTCGCACAAGGATGAGTAACTGGAGGTTACTGTGCTATAGTATAGCAAGATAATCACATGTAGAGCTTAAGTATTTTGGCTTGCCTAGTACGATTGATGTCTCTAGTGAGAGAGACAACGTGATAATCAAGTCAGTTGTGTTTTGAGTGTATCGATTACTGTTTTTGCTATTATTTGGTTACAAAATCATTGGTTTCATGTTAAGGGTTTTGTTTTGAACTTTTCTTGATTTACGGCTGTGATGTCACGAGAGACAGAGCTATGTGATGCTGCTTGTTGAATTTTGTTTCAGAGTAACACACAGAGGCGTGTGTCCCGCAGGATGGCCGTGTCGGAATATTCAACTATACGGGAGCTGATTTGACAACGAGTCGCAAGCGGTGAAACGTCATCGCTTCGGTGGAGTCTATATAAGTGTTCGTGCGGGCCGAGCGAGGAGCATTCACCGACTGACCACGACGCGAATCACATCTAGAAACTACCTTACGGCTCGTTGTTCTCACTTTAAGTTACCTACGTGTTGATAAAAGATTATTTAAATTAACTACTTTCGTTTTCTGCTCGAGAAACACCACGCAGCCCACACAAAATATATTCAGGAGACAGCAACGGCCCTGACAAACACCCCTATGCCGACATATAAGATTGAGCAATTCTCGAAAACATGTTAATAATACCAATAAAACTATTTTGCAAAACAGCATATTTCTGGAACCACTAAGTAATACAGAAGTGTATAAAATTATAATGAATCTCAACAACAGCAACTCTGTTGGGTATGATGAAATATCTACATTAGCCCTTAAAAAAAGTGCTGTATATGTTACTCCTATCATAACGCACCTAATTAATCTGTCGTTTGAACAAGGACTATTTCCAGAAGTTTTAAAGAAGTCAGTCATAAAACCTATTTTTAAGAAAGATGACAAGTTAAATGTGTCCCATTATAGACCGATCACACTCATTCCGATTTTATCAAAAGTCTTTGAAAAAGCAATGCACTCACGACTTACGTCATTTTTTAATAAATTTAATATTATAAAGCCAGAACAAAATGGTTTTCAAAGAGGAAAATCAACAACCTTAGCAGCTTTTACTCTGATTCATAATGTGGTGACTAGTATTGATAAAAAGCTGACAACGCTAGTTATATTCTTTGATATGTCCAAAGCCTTCGACTTTGTGTCACACGAGTTACTCTTACAGAAATTGGAACAATATGGAATCAGAGGACCAGCTCTATCGTGGCTCGAATCATATTTAACCAACCGCTTGCAAAGAGTGGACATACAGCATATAGGACACAACTCGGATCTAACTACCAGTAGCTCGCCATTTAAGATAAATAGCTTTGGGGTGCCTCAAGGCAGTGTACTGGGGCCGCTGTTATTTCTTCTGTACATAAATGATCTCCCTGAAATTACAAACCACAAAACAGTTTTATTTGCTGATGACATTTCTATAATCTTGACATGTAATAATTTGACTAATCTTAATGATCAAGTAAATGAGACGATCCATAGGGTGACAGAATGGTTAGAAAATAATAATCTAAATGTTAATTTAAGCAAAACTAGTTATATACGATTTCAAAACATACGGTCTCCAAATTTGAGCTTACAACACATTACAACAATTAAAGAACAGGACCACGTAAAATTTTTAGGAATCACACTTGATAAATATGTAAACTGGAAAGCACATATTGATGATGCATGTAGCAAAATGAATAGATTTGTTTATGTCCTGAGTAATCTTAGGCAAACCTCAACACAAGAGACCACTATTCTAGCATATCATGGCTACGTAAGCTCTGTGTTGAGATATGGTTTGATACTATGGGGGAATTCCTCGGAAGCAAACAGATGCTTCATCACACAGAAACGATGTGTCAGAGCCATAGTCGGAATCGCACCAGATCAAACATGCAAACCGCATTTCAAAAGCTTGGGCATACTAACTCTTTATTGTATGTATATATTGGAGATATCGATTTTTGTAAAAACATACCCAAATTTGTTCACCAAAGCGAAAGATAAATTTCCAAGAAACACTAGAAACCCAAATCGACTAGTTTTGGAATGTACTCCAAACACAGCTCTATATAAAAATAATTGTTACTCAATGTGTATAATAGTCTACAATAAACTTCCTGAATACTTCAAGGAATTACCGTTGTGTCGTTTTAAGAATCGTCTCAAAACATGGCTCTTGGAAAAATCTTATTATTCTCTGAAAGAATTCCTAAATTAAAAAAATTAAATTGTAATAGTTTATTGACATAATATTAGTTTTAAATTGACTTTAATTGTTAAATGATGACGATTCGATTTTCGATAATGACGATACATATTATTTAACTTAAGTTTTGACCAAGACATTTTATTTTATTTTTTGATTTGAATTTTTTTTAATGATTGATGATATGAATCGAAATTAATATTTAATCCAATTATAATTTAAAATTAATTAACAATTATGTAATAAATAATCAAATTTCCAAAGGCCATCCCACATTTTCACATGCCATCTGTGGCTAAATGGACGAACTATAATATAAATATTGTAAAAACACCTTTGTACTCTGTTTAATGTGAAATAAAAAAAAAAATCATTTCATTTCATTTCAGACCCAGCCGAATGTATAGGATTACCGCGAGACGATATGGTAGAGAAACTGTACAATGATACAAGAGAATAGAGAACGGAATATAAAACGAATAACATTTGCAACTTGGCTAGAGGGACTGTTTAGAACTAATTCAGATGAAAAGGGGAATTTTTCGGTTTCTCACACAGTTCTACCATGAAATCAGGGTGCGGGTTTAGTACTGGCTGCTCCTCTTGAAGGTTCCGTCAGAAATCTCTCTCGATTGTACGAATTATTTTGTAAATGAAAATGGAAATTCGTACATACATGTAACAATTTATACCGGGTCTAACGAATTTGTAAACATAAGTATGTATCTAATTATATCTATAGGTAAGTATAGTGCCTTTGCTTGGCTTACAAGTAAACAAGAAATCAATTGAAAATATTTGATTGTAAAAGGTTAAAATGCGTTAATAGTCAAACACGACAGAGTAATTAACTCGAAACAATGATATTTAGTACGTAAGCGTGTAGACCTTCGTGGGAGGACAAGGCGATGATGGGTGAGGACTGACTTGAACTTTTATACTGCCTCATTAAAAAGTTTGAAGGTTGTGATAAACACGTGTTAGTTGGCTTACATTTCTCTTAGTGAAAAGAAAAAAGGGGAAAACGATGGAATCGTCTTGCTTTTATTGAATTGAATAAATGACATTTACGTTCTATAGATTAAACGGCTCGCTTGATTTTGCTTGTGAAGTCTTTGGACTTGTCGAATTAGTCTTGGTCACATAATGAATAAATAAGAAAAAAAAACAAATAATACAATACCCAAAGAGAAAACACTGTTTACGATAGCATAACAATGTTGTTTATTTTGTGGGGCATATATAGATATAATCGAATTAGGACCCTAATGAATATTGTATTAGCAAACAAACCTCCTTTCTAAGGAGAGGCCTATGTCCAGCAGTGGACTGTTAAAGGCTGTTGATGATGATGATGATGAAGAAAAAAAAACAAATCTCTTTTAAGAAGAAATCTGAGTGTTTCAAGACAGTAGCAAATTAAAGGTCATAAGCATGTCTGATCCTATTGTCAGATGCTGCAGAAGGTGCCGTTAGCTCCACACGTGTTCGCAAATTCGCGTGTTCAGTGCCACCGTAGAGGATCCGCAGCTTTCCTCCATTAACGGTACAATCACTTTACATGCACTGTGACCATGCAACACTAACAAGGCAAATTAACACGGATTTAACTAACCAAATTAAAAAACAGACATAGGTAGTAAGCGGTTGCTAGTGCCACAAATTTACGATGTCTTGCTATCTATAAACAATAGCAAAGTAGTAGATAGTAATGGCTAGGTAGTACTGTGTTTGTATTTCGACAATGCAGGAGTCTCTAATACCAGCAAAAAATAAGAGGCCTATGTCCAGCAGTGGACAGCTAAAGCTGTTGATGAAGTGAAGTAATTTAGACATTTAATATAATTAATCACATTCCTCAATTACACAAATATGTAGACGTCTTTTAGATAATATATATGTATGAACTCTAATGAATTCATTAATGTTATAATGACTTACAAGAATGAAGTGAGTCACACCTACGGGGAGTTTAAGTGATTAAAGGTAGACTAGAAACTACGGTTACTTAAATGGTAATGTTTCAGAACGTGCTTAGAATATTCAAATTTCGAATAGCCGCTATCACGATTATCTATGACAGTCGATGTTTTTTTTTTAATATTGATCATAGACCTATATATATACGGTTTTTTTAATTATTACGTTATGTTCGTATTATGTGATGCTATGCAGCTCATTCGATTATTATGAAATATAAAACTTTGCCGAGGATACCTAAAGAGGAAACACTGTTTACTATAGCATAACAATGTTGTTTATTTTTTGGGGCATATGTAGATATAATCGAATTAGGACCCTAATGACTATGAATGACGAATGGTATTAGCAAGTATTATAGCTAAGACTTTAGTGTCATTCATTACGCGTCATAAATCGGACAATATATCAGATAGGTTAAAAGATGCGTTTATTTATCATAAATTTAAGCCTATTATTGTTTAATTAATCAATTCTTACATCTCGAAACGTGTAGGGACGTATAAAATAGCCGCGCGCCTCTGGTAGCTTAAAATACCCAAACTCAAATACAAACTTCGGCGGTCTTTTTTATAATTAATACATTATGACGTTTTCACAAAAAATGCCAGATATACTGACTATTAATATAACTTAAAACTTATTCTTCGAAGTAATATAAAGGATTTAGATTTCAATTCTTTATGTTAACAGACTACAAGGCCTGGAAGATACATATATGGATCTACCTTTCGTTTAGTTTTCTTTACGTTTCAAGAAAACCTTTCACTCATAAACATGGAAATTTAAGGAAATCACAATTAAACACGACATAGGTGTATTGAAGACGGTGCTGTTAAGTTAATTGTTGAAACTCAAATGTACTGCTCGGTTGCGATAACGCATTTCAATTACCTGCCAAAACAATGGACATACATGAAAGCTGCAGCACTTTCTTCAAGAAGCACGTTAAAATACGGCACACAAACATACGCGTGCGCTGCTTTCGTTCGAGAGCGCCGTCCGCGCCCAAACTGCAGTTTCTCTTTGACACCACTCATATTACTCACCAAAACTTGTTAACAAGAATCACATTACTCACCAAACACATATACTTACTTACATATTATATTAAGATACGCTAAAGAGACCATCATCATCATTTCTCTGCCCTCTTCCCAAATTTATTTGGGGTCGGTGCAAAGAATTGTCTTCTTCCATTCTTCTCTATTACTCGTCAGTTCATTATTTATTCCGTTCTTGCCCTAGAGGATATGCCTCTTTCACGCAGTCTATCCACATTTTCTTTGGTCGCCCTCTGCCCTTATATCCGTCAACTTTCATACTTAAAACTTTCTTCACTACATTTTGCTGTTCTCTACGCATTACATGTCCGTACCATGTCACGCTAAAGAGACCAATCTTTACCAATATTTATATATATAGAAATAGATTGGTCTCTTTAAGTTTAAGTTTTTAATATGTAGATATATATAAGTATATACGACACTTTACATAAAAAAAGTATTTTTCAGAATTTTTGGCTGTCAATCAGTCCAGCAACAAACAGTTGTGGCTGATTTTGACGGAACTTTCACTGGTACATAGCTGGTGACTATCTGTTTGCTATAAAACCCAGATAGTCTAGTGCCTACGAAAGGGCATAGACTAGTAGAGCGTAGCCGTGGGCGAAAGCTAGTGGCATATGCCTATAGGAGTATCGGTAGGCAGTAGTAAGATATTCTTTGAAACTTCATGTAGATAAATGATTGCCTAGAAGCCCGATGTTGATGTAAGGGAAAGACAGTACGTCAGGACGCTTTTAATTTAATTGTAGGTTTAACTATACTAATAAATAAAATTGGAGTGTCTGATGTAATTAAATGAACAGTTAATATACGGTACTAACATCAAAAAAGCAACTTTTAAATATTTTGTCAAACTGTCTGTTCCGGCTTATCTCAGGAACCGCTGGATCCATTTTAACGGAACTTTCTCTGGCACAAAACTGATGACCTGAGGTGTAACATAGGCAATTTGTTATAGACTAGCTTCGTTCCGCGGTGTTACTCGCGATGAACAACGACACGTAACACCAAAGCGCGAAATTACAGTATGGCCTCCATAAGCGCCACTTACGAAAGTTATGCTTTAAATTATGTATACAATGTATGTACCTAATATATAAAATTCTCGTGTCACAGTTTTCGTTGCCATACTCCTCCGAAACGGCTTGACCGATCTTTATGAAACTTTATATGCATATTCAGTAGGTCTGAGAATCGGCCAACATCTATTTTTGATACCTCTAAAACGCGAGCGGAGCCGCGGGCATCAGCTAGTATTAAATTATTTTTTGTACTTAATGCATATGAAAGTATATAAGGTCCTTACATAAAAAAAGCAATTCCTAAAATTGTTGTCTGTGTGTTTGTTTCAGCTAATCTCTGGAACGGCTCGGCCGATTGTGATTGTACTTTCACTTGCATATTGCTGATGACATGACTACGGTAGCTTCGATACGCGACATTGCCCGCGATTTACAAAAATAACCGCGGGACTCAGCTAATTCGAAATAAATATGTGACGATAATCCAAACAAAAAGTAATTAGTTTGTGTTAAAATTTCTGAAACATTGACTATGCCTATTGTGTCTATAAGTTTTGGAGAAGTGTTCTTGATTATTTGTCATTTTTCATCAGTTTTCATCAGACAAACCATAACTAATGTTGAAGAATGCATTTTTAGACTTCTCTTGTGACTTGCACATTCCAAATACAACTATTTATTACTTATTATAGCACTGCAAACCTATATCTCTAAAATTGACTAGAAAATATCTCATTTGTATGTAAATATGCAACTATTTCATTTTACAGTCAAGGCTGTTTGGTTTTTATTTAATTGTCTATGATAACTCAAGGCCATAGACTATTTGATAGCATTCTTTTCATGGACAAAAGTAGCACTTTTTTTTTTCTCTTTCCTATACTACTGAAGGTGTCATGCTTAACCTCATTGTTTTTAACTTTCAGTACATTCAATCTTTTTAATATTTTGATTCAGTATTCTAATTTTGAAAAATTCATGTAATATAGTTTTTTTATTTGGAAATAGTACAAAGCCAGAGTATTGTCTATGAATAGTTAAGAAAATGTTTGGAGATACAAATTATAGTTGTATGTATCATGTATCAGCAGTTTTATGAATAACAACTAAAGAACCTTTATTATTAATTTATCAAGTAGCTCCTTCAGAGGCATTAGACACAATATTTGTTGTTTGAAGGTTGAATGAGTTTCTCTGTACTTGAAAATTACTTACTTTTTTTATCTAATTAATTTTTTATAAGGCTTTGTAAACTAAAGATATAAGTAGAGTACATATTTATAATCACATTTTCTTTAAGAGACATAACATAATATAAGTAATAAAATTTTAAACATTTTATATTTTCTATTTTATTATTTATTTAAGTAATCATTACTAATATGTATTAGATAAATTTAGAAGAAATCAAAATACCATTTCATTAACAAAACAATAATTTTAACAATAGTTATCTGTGCATAATGGGTCCTGTAAACAAATCATTTTTTTTTTACTTTCATAATAATTCAGCAACAATGATAAAGACATGTGCAAAGAGACAAGTTTACTATTTACATATAGTTAGTATATTTTAATTACATAAATATTTTTTGATAAATATAAAATTTCAAGTCAAATAACACCTGAATAATTTCACTACATTACGATTAGAACAAGGTTGCTATCATTTTCATAAATATTTTTATTTAACGAAAATAAATTATTATAAAAAATGTATCAAAAAGAAGTCCACACCTTCCCTGCCCCCACCAAACACTAACAAAATTCTGTTCGCGTGACGAACGCTATGACGTTACCTGCAAAGCCTTTCACAGTAACAGTGGAAGATTTAGCACAACATTTTAAGAGATCACGCACTTTTGAACAAAATAATCATGTTAATTCTCCCCTAACAATCGTTACCTAAACAAAATTGATGAGCAAAAGAATTTACACAAACCTGCTTGTTCCACAGCGCCGTGTCGCTGTCGCCTCCAAACAACGTCTACCTTCATTATGTTGAAATAACAACACACAAAATAAACTATTCACCTACACTACGTTATAGGAATAATTAATTCATAATTCACTTGTTATTATTAACTAAACTTTACGTAAATTAAACAAACCTCACAGGAAAACATAAAGCTTATAATGTCACGAAAATAAAAATAACGAAAAGTAACATCACCCCCGAGTATCACCCATTGACTGACTGACTGACTGACAGTTTTCTGATTTCTGAACATTGTGGTACGTTTTAGTTACAATGGTAGCTTTATAGGTACCCGCCATCAAATGTGGAATTAAAATATTCTGAAAATACTTCTTAATAATTGTGGAAAATAATTGTCTCCTTATTTTTTATTTGCGAAAACACAAAGTTTTGTGTTTAGAACTCACAACAAAGTTAAATGACCATGTTAAAAGTTAAATGTAGTAGAAGTATCAGTAAAGTTAGCCACACTCACTTTTATATTTAGGGCTGCCAAGAAATAAATTGAAAACTGTCGAAGTTAAAACTGAT
This sequence comes from Phragmatobia fuliginosa, assembly GCA_932526445.1. Classification (NCBI taxonomy): domain Eukaryota; kingdom Metazoa; phylum Arthropoda; class Insecta; order Lepidoptera; family Erebidae; genus Phragmatobia; species Phragmatobia fuliginosa. Next base: position 26,073,260 of record OW052058.1, read on the forward strand.
GGAGATCTTTTTAAAAGATATTTTAGAATGCCTATGTGTAAAAGTTTTCCAATTATATCAATCTTCTACAAAAAATATTTTCAAAATAGTATATGTGATGAAAATACGTGAAACAATTTGACAGCAATTGAAAATAAATTCAACATATTACTTTTTGCTTTCTGAATTTTTCTATTATACAAAAATTTCGAATTGAAATATTAAAATCATATAGGGTTTTTATATTTCTTTAATTTATGTCACAAATATTAATATTATTCATAATATGAACATTATTCATAAATAAATATCTTTCAAAATAAAAATAAAATGACATTACGTAGATAATGTTGCTATTTTTTCATAAAAAATGGCAGCCTTTATGTCGTAAGCTTTTCTTTTCTTTTCTACAAATGAAAAGTTTATATCATCAATTTACCGAAGACTTATAATGCTATTTAAAGTGATCCAGATGGTTATTCAATTTTCTGAAACTGTTATATAGCTATTAATTGTCGTGAGTCATGTACTTCATATTGGCTGTGAGTACTACTACGTGGTTAAATATCTTTTCGCAGTTGCAGATTTGTACATTTAATTTACTTTTATTAAAATGTACAGTCCTTAATGTCTACAACGTATCTGCCTCCTTTCTAAACAACTTTTTTATTTTAGGTGGAGTAAACATCGGGCTACATATGCAAATGTTTAGTGGATTGAATGCTAATAAGAAAAGTATTTCATTAAGAAAAGTGAATAAAGATAACATGAGTGCTGGCAGTGTGACGTTAGACCAGGAGCTGGCTAGTACGCGACGCCTACTGTGGGGCGATCAAGTAAAGGAAGATGTTTTCCGCCGATGGGCCCAAGGCTTCCAATTCAGTCCAGACGAGCCCAGTGCCCTCATTCAACTAGAGGGGGGCCCTTGTGCAGCTATTGCGCCCGTACAGGGCTTTCTACTCAAAATACTGTTATCTGAGACACCAGGTCACAGTTTTCATGACTTAACGTCAGAGAAGTGCAATTCTCTACTGGTTAGGGCTGTGTGTTCAATATTAAGTCAGTGTCTAGCTCCTAAGTACAATGTTGCCGTGTACAGGAAGAACGAACCTGATGCAGAAACTAGCAGTGGCAATAGTGTGGAGGGACAATCCAACACAGTGTGTGATACCATAGAACAATTCCATCGACGGATAGAAGTTCATCCATTTCAGACTTTATCAGAAGTGGAATCATTCTACACAAGGAATATTAGAATACTGAAGGACAAATATGGTGTTCTACTTCTGTTGTATAGTGTTATTCTCAGCAAGGGGATCTCTGTAGTGGAGGCAGAACTTTCTGAACTGTCAGATCCTTTAATTCATTCAACATATGGCTATGGTTCACAAGGACTCATTAATTTAATGCTCACCGGACGAGCAGTGGCACATGTTTGGGATCACGATCAAGTTGTGGGTGGACTCAGGCTGCGTGGGATTGAACGACAAAATGATATTGGATTCCTTACAATTATGGAACACATGCAATATTGTACCGTTGGTTCATTTTATAAAAATCCCAAGCACCCTGTTTGGGTCTTAGCTTCAGACACACATCTCACAGTATTGTTCTCTCTTGAGCGACGATTAGCTGCGCCTGAAACTGTTGGGGAATCAGCAGAGCGAATATTTCGCTCGTTTGATCCTGAGGGTAATAATTTTATTCCTTCGGCTGCACTTCAAGATGTACTATGTGCTGCTGACCTTGTTAGTGAACCAGAATATGTGGAATTGATGAGAAGGAAATTAGATTCTGAAAATTTAGGCATAATTCTGCTTAGTGCATTCATGGATGAATTCTTCCCGGGATGTGAACGTGGGGCACCTGATACTTTCACAATTCACCATTACAATGGTCTAATTCGGAGCAACCCTGGTACGCGGGTGATGTATCGGACTGGACGTGCGGCACTACTTGAGTGTCCAATGCGCGCCGCCAGTACTGACGCTATGCTGACGTGTCTGCAGACAAAGTGGCCTAGCATTGATGTAGTATGGGATGATGGACAGTCTCCGTCTCTTAACTAGCAGGAGGCAGCACTTGACGACCCTTGCTCGGAACTTATATTGTGACTCAGTGAAGAATGCGTCAAAAGTACCTTTAGATATGTTAAAATATGTCGCTGATAAATTCCATTACTTTATTGTATTAACTTATACCTATAAATAAAATTATATTGGATGGATTGAATTGAGGCTCCACATGGAAGTGTCTCGCACTGATATAGACAGCTATTTTGCATTAATTTGTCATTCTCGAGATGGCAGTGTATGAGGAGCGAGTGTGACACGAGCATCTTATGTGGTGCACTCACCTTCTGTGAGAGCTGACACTCAATAATAATACCAGGACTATTTTGTTGTGAGAATAGCTCCAAGCTACTTGTGTAATGACTGATCTGATCAATTAAGCAATAAGCTTTAGAGACGTTATAAAGGATAGTGTAAAATATAATTTTACAAGGCTCTACTCTTTGTCAAATGAATAATTGTTTTATAAATTTAGACCGTTATTGACAAACCGCTTTGTGCCACAATGAATAATGATGAAAGTTGTTTTAGGACATGTTTATTTACCTACATTTATATGATATTATGTTCTAGGTTACATTTGCAGTGAACTGTTTTATTGCTTACTAGTATACAGTCAACACACACATACACCACGACCCACACCCTTGCACATGTGCACATGTCTGTCAAACATTATTATTCTTCACATCGTTTTTCATGTGGTTAGAAATGGTTTCACTTTCGCACATATCCCTGACACATGAGAGCAAAACCATATATTGTTTGTACCATAACTACCACACATGGATATTATTACTCAAAAATATACAGTTTCATTATATTACTAATAAATATTTAATGTACTTGGAACTATTAGACTTAATTGTAACAAGGACATCCCATGTTTTTAATGTTTTGGTGGAGAGCTCAATATTTATGTATCTCGACAATACTGTATTATATTGTATGCTATCTTATTTATAAAAAGTATGTTTCAATGATTCTGAAATGTTTTTCGGTATTTTTATGTTTTTAGCGACATCAAAATGCTGTCAGACCTGAATCTGTAACCTGAAGCTTCTGCTGTTGGGTTGTTTGTCCAAATTTACCAAAATCAAGTCAGCTTTCTAAATGTTTGTATGTAATAAAAGTATTTTTTTTATTTAGGAGACTGATGTTGTTTTGGTATCCCTCTGGGTAGGATTCTTTTGTTGACCTCTGTTGACTAGTTTTTGACTTGGTTCATACATTTTGTATATATTTTTTATAATTTACATTTTATCTGAAATTTAAAATATATTTGATCAAAGACAATGCTAGCTATTAATTAGCATACTGCCGCATACGCCATGTTGCATGCGTAATATCGAGTCTGTCAGTGTGTGGTGAACTGCCTGTGTCTCAACATGTAAATTTATCTTTGTTTATAATTTAATATGTATTGATTTGCAATGCCGTCAGATTCATGTAAAATAGCTGTACACATTAGTGTCGCAATATAAAGAGTATAATATTGAAAGATATTTTCAGTTAGTCATAAATAGTGTAACATGCTTTTTTAATTACAATATGTGGGTTTTATTTTGTTTGTCACTTTCTAGACCTTTCTGTGGTTGCTAATTGAATCACATTGATCAACTTTTTTATGATACATTATTCTAAAGCCATGAAAAAGAATTCGGGTTTATACACCATAAAAGTTTTTTAAAGAAATCTGTACATATAAAAAACACTGTAAAATGTCTGTACATATAGTTTTCTATAATGCATTGTGGTAAACTTAACATCTCGACTGCACAGTTGGCGTAGTTGTTAAAGTTGTTGCCAGCCACTTTCTATCGGCAAGTGTTGTGGGTTCAAATCCCACATAGGACAACACTGTGATTCACAAATTGTTGTTCTGAGTCCAGGTGTTGTTTATTGTTTATGTCCGTTTCATGTATGTTTGTAAAGCCCCCTGCGACACAGGATGTATATTCCTAATACGGAAAAGACTTTAAAAAATTGTGTTTTTGTTTAATCAGTTAACAAATGAAAAAAGTTGATATTCGTCATATGATTAAATGCGGTCGGAATAACGGGCAACCGTTAGTGGTAATTATAATACGTTAGTCAAATAAAATATATTCTGATCTACGATTCTTCCAATGTTAATAGCTCACCTGACTTAGTAATTATTCCAAACTACCCGACTCTGGTAACTTCGTCAACATCTCTTTTCAATCATTACTTATTGGTCCCAGTGTGATGTTATCTAATTATATTTTAGGCACGTTAGCGACGTAATATTTAAAAAAATATGAAAATCTATAGTTTCGAAGTTCATCGTAAGCAACAACGTGAAAGATCTAAGAGAACAGCGGAATGCCTCTTGCAAATAGACTACACTTTGTGTGATAGGGATTCTTAAAATGTATTTTTATCAGAAAATAAAACAATTACAATTGCAAAACATTTTTAGAAATATTATCGGTTTTTTATTTGATCATCGATTATGTTAGTCATTTGAGTTTGATGTAACTGTGCAACACTAGTTTGTATACAAACATTTTACTTGTCAAAAATGTCAAATTGAAGTCATTTAGTTTATTTATTTTCGTTTTCGTTTGCACAACGGCAAAAGTAAACATGTAAAGAATTGAAAGTTATATACTGTGAGAACTATATACTGAAATAACAAAATTAAAAATAGTAATGCCTAAAGAAGATACAGATTTTAAGAAATATGCCACAGAATATGATCCAATTAAAATTGGTTCCATTGATGGTAAGTAAGTAGATACGTAACTCTAAAGTGCAGTCTGCTACAAACCTATAAATAAATAAACACGTGCGACAATTCATATTTGAACGTGTTATTCATATTTAGGAACGGACTCTGAACCCCACGATCGTGCAATACTCCGAGCGTTACACTCCGAGTACAATCCCAGCAAATTAGCGAAGGGAAACGCTAACCATACTCTTTTCGTGGGAAGACTCAATCCTAGAACTACAGAAGTAAGTAGCTAAGTTTTATCGTAGGTATTCAACTTTACTTCCATGTCCCATGTCCATTGCCAGCTTTAGACATGGTAATATTTATAACTTGGTGGATCGACAACAGGATTGTATCAGTAAACTCATTACACACACTGCTCCGGTCTCCTTTCAGGAGAGGGTTAAGGCCATATGTACCCATTCTGGCAGAGTGCGGGCTGGGGACTGGCAAGACAACATTGTGGCCTCAAAGAGCTTTATATCTGTTATCTTAAGATAATAACCAGGACTAACGTGACCTCTGAATCACGGAAACACTCGTATCATGCCATAAACGGTCACCCTTCTAGGATCGACCGCGTCGTCACTGCTTACCCTCGGTTATTGTTTCCAATCACCTGAGGCCTCTCGGCTGTGAGCGCTTAGCGCTGAGCTACTTAAGCACACTAATTAATTTACAAAATATATGTTAAATTTTCAAAATAGGTAATCAATGTTTTTGCATGAAAGAGCAACAAACAAACATACATATATACATACTCACAAACTATTGTGTTTATAATATTAGTAAGGATGATAAAATAAATCTCAGAAAAGAGATCATTGGGAGAATAAGAAAATATATGACCGTAACACATCTCCTAAATTTTTGCCTTAAAACAATGGATCATATCAGAAAATCAAAACAAAAACAACAGTTTTTCAGTAATTAAAATTTTCATCTTAATACCATAAAATGATGTAATGGATGCCACTAAAATTGACAGATCATTATATTTTTGTTCACACTGTTTAGGGCTTTCAGAAATTCTGCTGAAGTATCTGCCTTGTTGATCTAGTGGTTAGCGTATATGGCTTCTTGGGTTCGATTCCCGGGTCGGGCCAAATATTTGTGTGATTTACAAATGTTTGTTTCGGAGTGTGGGTCTTTTCTATGTATAATATGTATGTATGTACAAAAAGAGTATGTTTATGTATTTATATCAGTTGATTAATAATACAAGCTCTGCTTAGTTTGGGACTAGATCTTGTGTGTAAGATGTCCGAATTATTTATTTATTTAATTGTTTTGTTGTACCTTAACTTACTTACGTAAACCATCTTACTAAAATCAATTTATTTTCTTCTTCAATCCTAAAACAAAATGATTACATTCTTGGAATGAAAACCCTGAATAGCCAAGAGAAAATTTAGTGGGTAATAGAATAGAACCGAGCTGATTTCAGCACAAATGAGCTGGCTCCAATAGGATGTGACTGCCCTCTCACAGAAGACCAACCTAAAATATCAGCATTCACCCTGTCTCTTAATTTGTTGGTGAGTGTGTGACGAATGCCCATATGATGCAGAAACACATCGATAGGCTACCACAGTGTGATTCTCCATACCATAAGTATTGTTAAGCATGCTTTCTATCAGTAGTCGCTTTGTAGGCTCGTAATATCATTCATTATATTATACGTTTAGGTAGGTATATTTAATCCAATACTGTATGCGCGCGAGTTCATGTTCATCGGGGCCAGAGTAATACCACCTCGCCGCATTTCTCTGACGTCGAGTGTTGTCCTTGGTGGTTGTGAAGCGCGCTTATGGATACCGAAAATTTACGCTGACGCTCTTGTGTTATTTCAATGAGAATAAACCATGACTACTCCGCTTACCGTTGCACGTCTTCGCAAGAAGTGCAGCGGTAAGCGGCCGCAACCTAGAAATTGAGCGGCGACGATGAGTCGCAACACTGCTTATCAATTGTCACGATACTCTGTCAAGAGTGTTGGACTAAGAAGAGGACTCCGCTTTGAAGTAATTGAAGTCAGCGACGGTGAAGATATTGATTCCGACTCTGATCTGTCGGTTGTCTTTTCATCTGATAGTGATTAAATTGGAAATTAAAAAAATATTTTTCTCTATTAGAAATAAATAAGTAATTACTTATCAAATATATTTTATTTCATAATTTGCAAAATTACCAAATTAGCTACACTTGACTAAATCGGTATCGAAATTTCCATAATTAATTAGGTCACAGCACTACCGCATTCCTCAGGATGGACATGAACTCGGGCGCCTGCAGTAGTTATTATTTCCAATTTTTAAACCTACCATTAACTTACTTAAGGAGCCCAGAAATACTTGCTGACCCTTCATAGAAGTCAAAACATTGAATATTTAACTTATATACAATATTTATTCCACAGGACACAATAAAATCGGAATTCACGAAATTTGGAAGAATAGTCAACTGTCGGCTTGTCAGAGACATCGTCACAGGGAGATCTAAACAATATGCATTTGTAGAGTACGAGAACAGCGGAAGTTTGGAGAGAGCTTTGAGAGAGATGCAGAAAGAGTACATCGATGGATCGGAAATAATAGTAGAGCGTGAGGCAGGAAGGAGAATGATTGGCTGGCGGCCACGACGTCTCGGCGGCGGCTTCGGCGGCAGGAAAGAGTCCGGTCAACTGCGGTTTGGATGCCAGGACAGACCTTTTAGGAAACCGTTAATTATAGCAGCCAAGAAAGAACGTGATATTAAAAGATAATAAATTTTGTTATGTTTAGTTATATGCTGTTTTTTTTGTTAAATAATTATTTGAATTTGCTTCAGAATCAGTCCAGTCGTTTCTGAGATTAGCCGAAACAAACATAGAGTGAAAATTAAAAATAATATATTAGGAAGTACCGTATATACTTCAATAAGTTGAACATAACATAGAGTCATGCTAGTCACGTTATTTCCCAGAGTGGTAGGCGAGACAAATAAAACCCGAACAGGTGGTATTCGTTTTTTTGTTAATTGAAGTCAACATTAACGTAAGTTGTAACCTGTAACCGTTATACAAAAGTCAAACATAATGTATGTTGATCTCATTGGCCGTGTTCGATAGACATTGATCAAGATCAAAAATGACAGATGATGTGAAATAATGTGTGATGCGTACTGCAAGGAAGTGAAGGGTTGGTGTAAGTCGTTTACGCGGACAGAGTCGATCCTCACGGCCCTAGAGGCTCTGCTAATACTTGTGCTTATAGGATTAGTGGCATTCGTGACACTTCACCTGATAGTTTGTTCGAGTGAACTGGATAACATCAAACCAGAAACAGTTGAGACCGGGACACTCGCGACTGTTACATTGTCGACTCACGACACAATTGAGCCGAATTATCTACATAGTAACGTCCCTGCAAATGTCAGTACAGCCACATTGTCCCCTGATATCGAATGTACCTGGACACCCTCTGTAAAAACCGAGCCACCTGCACGCTATTATTGGGCCCCGGAACATCCTACTGTTCAGAATGTTACGATTGAATTTCCACAATCCTTTAAATTGAATAAAAATGACGGTAACAAGAACGGAAATCATGCCTCGCAGACATATATGAATTACGTCGCTGCTCTGATTAAGTTAACGCCTCCAGAGGATGTGACGTTCGGCTGCATCCTCACTAAAGTAACTCAATACTGGACGCTCACAGCGGCAAGTTGTATTGAATCAGTTGAGGAGGTGGATTCGCTGGACTCATTCTTTATAACTGATTCGTATGGAATGATGAAGGAAGGAAGCAACCACGCAGTGGTGGAGGTGCGGATACACCCGTTGTACCAAGGTGTCAATCGCACCTATGATCTTGCTGCACTGCGTAGCGAAACTGTTTTGATTCCCAACAAACAGCACCTCGTGCGAGTGCCTACCTTGCTGGAGTACTTTGTAGTGGCCGTTGGGGAAAGTTTCACTATACTTGGTTACGGAGGATATAGGTAAAAGTTCTTCATAGTTAGAATAGTTTTGAAATACAAAATAATTTACCTACTGATACAAAATAATTTTATATGCCTCGGATATATAGCATTTTATTCGATAATTTCGATAAATGAGTATGATTTTTTAAGATACGAGTTTGTTAGCATTGGATAGAATAAAGTTTATATAACTCTTGCACATGGCATGCCTTTCAGATCTATAGACAGAAGCTCAATTGGTCGCCGGTTACGTGAAGTTTCAACGTATACAGTGTCGCTGAAGCAGTGCGCGGATGAAGGTAAAGACGTGTGGGCACTACGCCATCTTTTACGAGGCGGTGAAGTGTTGACCGGCTCGTGTGGGGCCAACGGTGAGGGCGCGTGCGGGGCGTTCTCCCTGTGCGCGGGCTCGCTGTACTCTCGCGCTGCACCCTGCTCCTACTGCGGTGGCACACCGCTGCTACGCGACGGGAAACTATTCGGTATTATGGCAAAAAATCGACATTGTGGGGTGGCGTGTGAGCCAACACTCTACGTCAACGTGGCTGCACTGAATGATTGGGTGGAGTCGATCATATCGACATAACTATTCACGATACGATACATTACCTATAACCCAACAGGTTTTTTCACAACCACAGATGAGTAAATAAAAACAAAATACAGAAGTGACAACAGATGTCAAAGAGAAATCGTGACACCACCATACATACGTATATACAAGTTATTATCTTTTATATAAATAATTGAACTTATAGTTGGTTAAAGGCAATTATATATTTTGTCCTATATAATTTAGGTTAGCAACGAAAACTTTGTCAAGTAAATTGTCAGCCATATGAGATTTAGACAAAGGACGCATTGAGCTCGTCACCGTGTGTGGGAACAAAGCCTTGATTGTGATCTCGGTGGTGATGGCGGCCTTCATAGTCTGCACCATCGGCGCGGCTATCATACAAATAATAGCAGTCATAGAAGAAAGTAACAAAAAAAATAACACCATACCTTTAGATGACTTCTCCTAGTTGTATGAAATGTTTTTTTGTAATACTATACAAATAAATAAAATTATAGTGTCAGTTTTTTTTTATTTCAAGTAAACAGAGTTTGTTTGGTGTTTTCTCTGGAATGGCTCGACCGATTTAAAGGGACTCACCCAAAATCTGCAACTAGGATGCGGCCGGGCATAAACACTACATTTGGGTCCTTTGCGGCCTATAATTTTCAACGAGTATATCCCGGCGTACCTTGCATTAGGATTCTGTTCTATCAACACACCGTTTATTCTGCATATCATTATTATCTGTCTTTTGCAACGTATTGCTATGTAGATGATAGATCTAGGTATGATCATCATCAGCCTACTACCAGTCAGTCCCCTACTTGACATAGGCCTCTCCAATTGAACGCCACTTACCAACAACCTTGGGCAAGTCACCATTCCACCTGGCGCGTGATCGTCCTATACTACGTTTGCCGAAATGCGGTATCCATTCCAGAGCTCTTCTACCTGAACGATTGTGAGTTTTGAAGCTAATATAGCAAGCGCACTGCCACTTCAGCTTGCTAATCCGATGGGCTATATCGAATATAAGCTTTCGTCTGTGGGCCATCTGAATTCCGGTAGTATATGTTCATTGAACATGACCTTGTTTTTGTCCATTTTCATTAGTAAAGTTCGTCCGTACAGAAGAGTCAAGTAGATCATTCAAGATCTACCTATTGTAGTTACTTGCTATAGTGTCAAGCGGCGAGAAGAAAACACTGGTTCGTTCTAGTTCGTTCGTTCTACGTTTTAGTAGACTAAAACGTCTTCTTTTCTTCTCCTCATCAGTTTTTAAAATACTCAATTGCCACTTGATAATGAACTCGGTATCCCAAGTGAAGTTATTTAACGGGTTCTCGATCCGAGTACATTGAAAGCGTCATTATGGTGGTCGAAAAACAAAGTGAGACGGTTCTGGTCATGGCCAGACATTTTCTACCCAAATAACCAGGCGGTTACCGCAAAACGTGGCCGTACCAGTGCAGTTGACTCTCCTGCATTTTGTCTGCGATGTCACGGACATGAAAACTGCCGCGAAAGCGGGAGTTTCTCTCACGGTCCTTTCGTGTGACTCCACACATCCACCGCAGCGTAGATCTTGCTTGTGTCTCCGTGACCCGCAGGTCTTGCTTGTGTCACTCCAACACCGGCTACGCTTTACAACCATGTAAAAGGAAAGGCCTAATGATAGTTTTATAGTCCTGTCCCTTAAGCCTAATCGGCATTTTGGCGTCACAAATGACACTCGCTCGATTTAGGTTTCCGTTTGAGAGTTATTCAACTTTAAAGCGCATTTTTTTGCATAAACTGGTCTTCCTCGCGCCTCTAAAACCCAAAGGGCTCGCTCGAAAATCAGAAAAAAATCATGATAGTAGTCTATTATATCTATTATATTATAACTATTATATATATATATATTATATCTATTATATAAACTAGCGGCTTTGATAACTTTTTAGGGTTCCGTAGCCAAATGGCAAAAAACGGAACCCTTATAGATTCGTCAAGTCTGTCTGTCTGTCTATCCGTCCGTATGTCACAGCCAATTATTTCCGAAACTATAAGAGCTATACTGTTGAAATTTGGTCAGTCGATGTATTCTGTGAACCGCATTAAGATTTTTACATAAAAATATCAAAAAAACAATACATATTGGGGGTCCCCATACTTGGAACTGAAACTCAAAAATTTTTTTTTCATCAAACCTATACGTGTGGGGTGGGGTATCTATGGATAGGTATTCAAAAATGATGTTGAGGTTTCTAATATAATTTTTTTCTAAACTGAATAGTTTGCGCGAGAGACACTTCCAAAGTGGAAAAATGTGAGTCCCCCCCCCTCTAACTTCTAAAATGAGAGAGTGATAAAACTAAAAAAAAATATATGTTATACATTACCATGCAAACTATCAACGAAAATTGGTTTGAACAAGATCTAGTGAGTAGTTTTTTTTTAATACGTCAAAAATCGTAACACGCAATTTACCTTTCATCCAGTCAATACACTAGTATAAAATCATCGATGAAAGTTACAACGAAGTACAAGAACTTTTATAGCATGTTGCTTGCTGATACGGAACCCTTCATGGGCGAGTCCGACTCGCACTTGGCCGCTTTTTTATTTCAGGAGTTATACCGTTATAGGAGTTCCTAACTTGTAAAATGCACTCGAAACACTTCGTATAAAAATAAAGAAATAATAATTAAACATAACAATTATCTCTTAGACATAATTTTAAATCTATCTACCATTACGGGTGACTACCGGAACCCTATTCTATGCGTGGCCTGACACGCACTTGGCCAATTCTTTCCTTAATCTGGTTGATCTAGCTATTCCTCGGTCTTCGTCCTCTCTATTTTTACCTCTATGATGTTACTTTTAAAGTTATCGTGGCTTATAAAGTGGCCTACCATCTTGCCCGTTCTAATTTCTATAGTAGATATCAGCAATATTTTCTCTTTCTAGAATGTCTTTATTGCTATTTTTTCTCGAGAACAATCTAGGGTTTTAAAATCCGGTAAAAGTTCCGGTCACTCATTCTCTTAATAAATATTTTTTACAAATCACCAGTTTTCTCACCACATCGGTCTCACTGTCGAAGCGTAGCTCTCATACGGTTTTCTAATAAAGGTCCCATAAAAAATATATAAAATAAAACACATAATAAGCATAACATAAACATTTATTTAAATATTTTCAATAGTTTTCGAATCATCATATAATACATTGCAAACTTGCCACGTCGCCGTCGCACCTCCCCCAATATACATATATAATGTCACTACTTTGCTTTATACAAACACGTCTCACTAGCGCTACGAGTAACTAAGCCATTTAACATTTTATACAACCTGTCGATTAACTATACACGACGCTTATATTACACACACACGTGTGGAAATAACGAAACGTGGCGAGACTCGTTGACTACCCGCATAGTCGTCGCGAACATTTAACTAAACGTATCTAAACGCATCCGATTTTGAATCGAAATCTAAGCCCCAATATAAACATCTAACGACCGCATACATTAATTATATTTAACAAAAAAAGTAATTAGTAACATAATTGATAAATATAGCATAGAAATTATAGATTTAAATAATACATTATTTTAAATTTTCACAATTGATTCAATACCATAAGTTTTATAATTTAACAAATCCTTCATTTTCATTGACGATGGTTGCACTGATGTATTTCGTGTCAGTGAACCGCCCGACACCGAAGTGCCAGGTCGCATAACACCTTGACTAAGGGCCCTGGTGGCGCTGCAACTAATCGAACATTTCAGAAATACACACGCTATGCAACCATCTTCGATAAACATGAGTACCACTCTTAGATTTAATTTCATCCTAAAATGTTACAATTTATTATAGATGAGTATAAAGAATGAGAAAGTAAGAGATGGAGACGAGCGCACGAGTCACTTTACGAATAGAGAATACAGCACTAACTATAGGATTTATTTTTAACAAAACGTGTTAGTTAAGTGTTGCCAATTGTCGAGTCCTATCTTTCACACGTATTTTTTGCAATTGGAAATGTAAACTGACATTGTGTTAGGTCGGTAAGTCCCGGGCGGGCGGGTCCGGGTGTCGTCACTGTACACAACTAAATCCTTAGTTGGCAAGTAGCTCGTCTGTCAAGTTACAATTATGTATTTCGTTGTTATCACATAATTTACTTATTATTACTTAACATGAATTTGAATTATAGTAATTACTTCATACTTTATAAAGATCACTCGTTTCAATAAAAAATATATTAACGGGCCTGAGTCAGATTGCACATAATTATTTGGAACTATAGTTACATATAGTTGTATTGAATACATTGAAATAAAAAGAAAAAAATAGAAATTATATAAAACATAACAAAATATTTAATATAATACACATGGACGATAATATTTTATTTTATTGAAAGGAAAAAACTAGAACACGTACACAACAGGACAGTTTAAAGTAATTAATTACATTCAAATCGTACGTAAACATTATCAAATGGTCACAGCTGAGTCTCTTGCAGACTAAAGTTCACAAAATTAAAGTTCATAAAACTTGTGACAAATTTTAATACGTCCTATTTAAATGACATACATAAATGATCCTTGTTCGTGAAGTTTGTTAGACAGTGGAGGCTCACGTCTAATGCTGTTCGATATCTCATTTATGTTATGATCAAGTCTTCACAGTGTTACACTTTGTGGAATAATATCTAGTATGAAAAATAAAAAATATATATAAGAAAACATGTCTTTTATCATCGTTAGCTCGGAAACTATTCAGACCTTCCACGTAGTAATCACACATATTCCTTTCATTTCCTTTTATATCAATACACTCCTAATTTTTCCATCTAAATATCTAGGTTCCCGGTGGATAACAATAGGCTTGCATCCTGTTACGTAAGTGAGGCTTAAATTATACATGGAAAAATATGAGTGTGTTTAATAACTGTCTGCTTTTCCTTTCAGGGGCCTAGTGTGAGTTTATTTTTAATCCACTAGTTCTTGAACTCTGAACTGAACCAATTGCGACGCTGAACGTGGTTACTGTCAAGATCGATTTCATGTGAAATAAGCTCACACCAGGTCCCCCAAAGCCAGGAACGCGAGTGTGGATGTTATAGTAGGACACTGTTAAGATTTAATTGTTACATGTAGCACATTATTGGTATACAATATTTGAATACGCCTCGAGTCAGTGTGTGGGTGTCAGTGAGTGGTGTGTGTGCCTCTGGCCGCTCTATATTCCGCTGCGGTACGTCTCCTCGCCGTTGTCAAGTTGGGATGGGTCGTACATGCTATTCTGGAATATAAAATTAAATATTTTAGGTAAATAATTACTAATTTTAGATATAATATTACTAGATACTAACTACGTCACTACCTGTCAATGTCCGTTAAGTAGGTTCCCTTCCTGGCGGCGTGATGGAAACAAACATATATTGTTATTTTTAATAAATTATACTCTAAATAATTGGAATAAAACTACAATTTATGACTGTAATATTCCTTTTCTTCATATTCTTCAGGTTCTTTCACCTGCTCGGTGTCGTGGGTATGGACAAAGAATAGTGAGCTAATCCTGTAGTGGCATATCCATGTTTTTGCCAAGGTCTCAACCTACGGGAGTACATTCAGAGCGTCACAAAGGCGGCTTCGGAATACCATATAACGAGTATCTGTGTCTTCTCTATAAGACCCAGGTTCGCTCCTGCGTTGAGTACTGTTCTCATCTTTGCGATGGATCAGCGCAGTATTTGCTTCACGCTCTCGATCGGTTTCAGAGGCGAGCAGTCCGCATTATCGATAGTCCCAAAGCCACCGAGTTCCTCGAGTTGCAGTTGGGAAGAGATGTCGCCTCCATGGCAGTCCACTATCGCCTCTACCATGGGGAGTGTTCTGAAGAACTCTTCCAACTGATACCATACCTTTCTCTACAGAATAACACATGCTGACTTTGGAAGTCACCGCTTTAGAGTAGAAGAATACGCAACAGAACTAAGCGGTTCTGATTTTCTTTTTTGTGACGAGCAGTTCAAAACTGGAACTCACTCATGGGTTTCCTTCCTACTATGATCCCGGGTCCTTTAAAAATGGCATGAAAAACATTTCCTGGCCACCACTCTTGGATTCTACTCATGCTTTCCATCAGGCATAGTAACGTCATCATGGCAGGCGTTAAATTAAAAGAAAGTAAAGAACCTGTCTTCGCATATGGTGGATGTTATATTTGAAATACCTTATCATATGAATGTGGTATTATTACCTTCTCTCCGTTTATATTTGGGCTAAGGGTTTTTCCAGGGAGATAAGGAGGCATGGATACTTCTATCGCTTCCGGGAGGTCATGTGGCAGATCCTGTTCGGTTGGTAAATTGAATATGTAGGATTATTAGGAAGGGAGGGTAGTTTATGAGCTTAAGGAGCTAATCGATTTATAGTTAACAAGTTATATTGGGATAAATAATGTATATTTCCAAGCAAGACGACAGAGCAGTCGGTAGGGGTAGGGGACTGGGTGTTAGGTCTCTCCAACACAAAGAGAAGATCCTCCGGTTGATGTTAGGAAGTAGTAGTGTTACCTGCGGCAGGGGCTGCGGCACGAAGTAGTTGGTGGGGATGGGGGCGGGGGGCACGGGGCCCAGCACCTCCGCGGCGGGGGGCAGGGGGCGGGTGGCCACGCCCTGAGGGTTGAATACGTCCACGTACGACTTCTTTATATCTGTAAACAATACCACACGCTTGTCCACTACACTTAAATTTATTTTATAGATTGAAATTAGAGTTAAAATGTATATATTTCAGAATAGGTTGGTCTAAAATAATTGGTTGTCTGTAAAATCTGTTTACGGACGATAAGTTTACGTGACAGCGTCATAAGAAAACATTAACTTTTTATATCACTTTACAGCTCCCAAACAATTCACGTGTAGGTTGTACCCTACTGCTGTCTCTCTTCTACTGGGACGCACCGGCCGATGGAGTGGAAGACAGATACATGTGTCACAAGCCGAACACTAAGGTCGATCTTGCCTCTCTATTTTTGTTGTTGCTTGTTCCGCGCTCTCAATTTTATTCATATATATACATGTGTAAAAAACTTACGTCGTCCTTTCTGCATCTTGAATATATTAGAGATAGGTGCTTGTGTGGCTAGGGGCGGAGCTCCCGCCGGAGGGACGGCCGCTTGCAGCGGGGGCGAAGCACTCCTGAAACGACATTTCACTATTCAACCACTATTACGGTCGGGTTGGTTACTTTTACGGGAAATATTTATTTTCCGGCTAACTATATATAGACGTACACTAATATTTGAAAACCACTCCTTGTCTCACCCATTACCCACTGAGGTATGAGCCGGATCGAACAGATGGGTATAACGGCCTCAACCGTCAGCTCCTTTGCCCTCGTATACCATAAAAAATACTGAACCGGATTGGATAAAGAGTATAAAATAGTAGTTCACAAAGATTAGTAGTGTATACTGACTTCATGACGTGCGGCAGGTCGGCGGTCCTGGGCGGAGGGGGGGGCGGCTGGTCGGGCTCGTCGCCGTCGCCGTCCACGTTGCGCCACCGCTTGGTGTCCGGGTCCCACACGATCTGTACCAACACATACATTTACACGCGCCCAACAGACTAACACTATTTAACACTTTTTGTACTTGACGCACGTTGTTCTTTTATGTCCACATTATTAGAGATACATGTTATATTTGTACTATAGTCTATTCGCGTTAAGAAAATAGTGAGACAAAGAGCCGGCTCTGCCCTCTGGTGGATTGGTCGGAGGTCGACAACCTGATTGGTCCGAGGGCGGGGCTTGATCGATACGTTACTCAAAAAATAATAGCTATTGAACTAAATCACATAAATTTAACTTTACAATATAATAATTCACTTCAATGTGTCTAAATCAAGGATATTGTAATTACGTTTATTCTTCATCTGAGCTGCTTTTATTTAAATATAAACGTAATCAACCTTGAATTTGACAACCATTTTATTGTAAAAAAAATATACTTGAATTGTTGAAATAAGGCAAAATTATCGCAAACATTTTCATAATATTTTAAGAATGTTAGTTATAATAAAATTTGTTAGTAAAAATAAAAGACAGATAGAAACATACATATTTATTAAATAGATAAATATATACATATAATATATTAGTTAAGTTAAAATATATATTTGTAAAAATCAAGAATAGGCATAAATATTAAAATCAAATATTCTATTAGACAATATTCGTTTGTTGTAATGTGAACATACATACACATTCATTAATCCTCATTATAATCATGTTAAATTAAAATGATTTATTCAATTTTATATAAGCAATTACAACACGAAAGACAATAGTTTATATCAGCCCCCCTAGCATAGTTGTAACGTTTATCGTTTTTTATTCCATATCCCATTCAATTTTCCTATTCTCGTTGTTCCATTGGCTAATGTCACTCAGTCACGTGATCGAAATAAAATATTAGCCAATCAAACACGAGAATGGAGAAATAGAATGGAATATAGAATAGGAAACGATAAACGTGTTGCAAATTGTTTAGGGGGTGGTATCCTCTGTATCCTAAATCTCAAGTTAGACTGTTTCTTTGACATTTCAAATTTGAAATTAGATCAACTTTTTACATTCAAAAATGAAGTCGGATTTTTTTGAGATTCCTAAGTTAGTTATTCCAAATTTACGTGTCAAACTACTGCGTCTATATTTTTTTGGCATTCTAAACAACATATATCTTTCCTAGATTTAAAAGACTGAAGTTTAAAATAATTGTCTGTGTACCCTCTATATTTACATAAGAGTAGGTACATTATAGTGTGTGGGTGTATGTTGACTCACAGAGGGGTTCTTGTCGTCGGGCAGGATCATCTGGTTGGGCGCGCGCAGGGACAGCTTGTTGAGGATGCCGCCGAGCCAGCCGCCGCCCTTGCTGTTCTTGCCTTCACTCTTGGCGCCGTCTTCTTTTGATTTGGACTCCTGTTTCTTCGCCGCTGTCTTCGGAGTGTCCGTGTCACGGTCGTTCTGTTAAACGCAAAGTAATATACGGTCACTTTCATTATGAGAAATTAGTGGTGTATATAGGAACGGTTACGGTGGCGCAGTGGGAGCGTTTGGGACCGCTGTGCTTCAGGCCTCGGGTTCGATTCTCGGGTCGGCACAAATGTTTGTGTGATCCGCAAATATTTGTTTGGGAGTTTGGATGTTTTCTGTGTATAATATGTATGTATTTACAAAAAATAAAGAAATGTGCTAATGCCAGTTTCAAATATATAGTGGTTATGTTACTTTTGTTTAAATCTCAAATTTGATAGAGGTTGGCCAGTTTAGATTATTTAGACAATCGTATACTGGACATAAATTACTTGACCCTCTCCGAGATGCTCGACTAAAACTTATCTTTATATATATAATTCTTGTATGAGTGTGTATGTCACTGAACTTCTCTCAAACGACTGGACCGATTTTGATGAAATTTTTTGTGTGTGTTCAAGGGGATCTGGGAATGGTTTAGATTCGCAATTGGACCCGGTAGGTGGCGCTGCGATCAAGTTCTGGAATTTTAAATTTGGGCGGTACGAAGTTCGCTGGGTCAACTAGTATATTTATATTTTCTTACAAATGGGAAATGTAAATTGTTTATTCGCTGAAGTTGTTTAAAAATTTTAAATGACTATCTAATCTACAAGGTAGTAGAGCCTTGCCTTGTACTACCCTCGCACAGAAGAGCAACTTCCAATGACATGATGTTTAGTTATGGAGAGTAAGACCGGAGGCCTGAATCACCATGCTGCATTATCTGGATTCACGTTGAGGACGGTGACCACTACTCACATTTTCCACCAGGTAAGTAAAGTAGCCCCTTTGGTAGATTTAAATCAAAACCTTGTCAGAACATAAAAATGGTCAGTATTGTGAACAGTGTGAACTTACATCGGCGCTGGGCGGTCTGTCATCGTCGTAGTCATAGATGGGTGCGCGCGGCTTGTTGGTGCCCGGCATGGTGATGCTGGGCCGGGCCTCCTCCCCACCCACCCCCACCCCACCCTGCACGCACACACACACACAATGTACGCACGCATGACACTGCGCACACACTCGAACGACCCACACTGTATTTGCCGTATCGTTCGTCTCACCGGTTCAGACATATGTATACACTTTCTCATGTTTTTTACTATATACGAGACTTATTTCTACCCGTGACCACGTCGGAAAGTAGAACCTTTTTAATTTTATAGCGAATAAGTCCCGTATACAATAAAAAACATGAGTATGTGTAAAAATGGAGAAAGTCCAAAAACAGTTACATGTATACACTATCATCTAGTTGCACTTCTCCAGACCCCACAGGATAATATCAATCATCTGTCGTTCTTTGTTATCGAGATATATGTACACAGCAATTGGATAATTGAAACATTGCTCAAAACTACGCGTTACAAATTGTTATGATCGCCCTTTGCTCTGACCACGGAAATTCTAATTCTCATTTCGTATCTATTCTAAAAAAAGACATTATCTACGCGTCGTAAATTTTATCCAAATCCGTCCAATTTTACATGTGGTATACTGGTAAACAAACTAACAAAACTGTTCTGGTTTTAATATACGTTTACTTCAGTTAAATATATATTCAGTTTGAAAAATATATAGATAATATTTTGAGAACTGCTGAACAAAATAGAATTCATTGTAATGATTTATTTAGAGTATTAAGTTTCAAAAATAAGAACAGCCTGTAGTGGTGCTAAGAGAAGTGCATATAGAGTAAATAGAAATAAGACAATAGACATTGTATTAATATTTCAGGAAAGTTAACATTATTACAGCGAGGACATTCGAGTGCAATCAAAATAGCAAGTGCAAATATACACAATGACCAATAAGATATCTCGAAACACAAATGTTTGTGTGAGTCACAAACATTTGTGTTTTACAACTGCTTAAATAAGAACACATACATTTACTGGGCGAACTTGCGTCGATTCCTCTTATTTTACAAGACATACCAAGGTTATTCTTGCCTAGTACTAAAACCGAATTCCCTTCAAAAATATTATTGTAAGAACTTATTAAATAAAATTATAATCAAAAATACTTGATGTCCATATTAAATGGCGTGTTATATTTAAAAAAAAAACTGATATTTGGGGTTGATATGGTTCCTGAACAAACTATTTTTAGAACCCCCTAGCCAAGTTGGCATTCTACAAACGTTGTCAACGTTAAAAAACTGTAGAATGGGAATGACGTAATTGTCAAAATACACTATATTTAGGTGAATAATAACTAAGATTGTAGATTCAATTCGAACAAGGATAGGTTTTGTTATAATTTAGAATAAGAATAACCTTGTTTATATTTTATTTTGAGTTGGATTTGAGGAGTTGTATATAAGCGGAGTAACGAAAGTTAGAACCCCTTTTAATGCAATTAAAAACCAATTTTGTACATGATTTAAGTTAAAAATTTTTGGTAATAATTCTACTGTTCATTGAACGAGCTATTTACGTGGGTAAACACGCTTATTTATAGTTTGCTTATCTCACAGTAAAGTTGTGTTCAACGAACCGTAAAGTTATAAATAGTTTTCCAATTACTAAAACCCGGTCGGTGCCATTAAAGAGCGGTCAGCTCCGTTAATTGAATAATATACCTCGGGAGCGGTCGGGCGAGAGCGGGGGACGAGCGGGCGGGACGGGAGGATGTCAGTGAAACCACTCTTTATTTAACTGAACGTTTAATCGCAATAACAATTTCTAAAGTTAGTGAACTGTGAGAGGCCGCTACGCACACGTGAACTAACTAAACGCGGTCAACGAAGGTCGATCACGACACATATTAATTTAAACGGACAAAATTAATATAATGCATATCGCCACTATAAATAAAATAAACATCAGATCGATAAATATCACAGCGTCGTTTTGGGATCGGAAAATAAATACATCAGCGAAAGCTTCGAATCGAACGCGAAACGGGAAGGGGCATCCCCGACGCGACAAGAACGGAGCGATACTTATATGAAGGACACGGGCTCGTCGATGTCGAAGGTCTTGGGGCCCGCCACGTAGTACTTGGCGTCCCGCTCGGGGGCCAGGAGCGGCGGGGCCCCCCGCGCCACCGGCTCGTCCACCGCGAACGTGGCCACGAGCCGCGCCCGGCGCCGCGCCAGCATAGCCTCGAACTCGTCCAGGCTCTGCTCGACGGTCCGCCGGAGCCGGCGCCGCTGCTCCTCGCGGTCCGGCGGGCGCTCCTCGGGCGAGGCCGGCTCGTCGATGGGGTAGGTCCCGCCGAACACGAGCGGCTTGTACGCGCCCTCCCGCACCACCCCCCGGCGCGCCCACGAGTCCACCGTGCTGCAGATGAGGCGGGGGGCGGGGCGCGCGCGGCCGTAGGGCGGGGGCGGCGAGGGCCCCGGGCTGTGCGCGATCTGCACGTCGAGGTCGGACAGCGGTGCGGGGCGCGGGGCGGGCGCACGGGGCGTGGCGGGCTCTGCCCGGCGCGAGGGGCGCAGGCGGCGACGCAGGCCCGACGCGGGCGGGCCCCGCTCGAGCTCCAGCGCGGCGGCGCGCTGCACACGCGCGCACACACACACGTTAATAGGTGCGAGTGCCGACGCCGGCGGGCCGCCCGAGCGCTAGCTGCCTACTGACCCTCTCCTCGACGGAGCGTCTAGTCCTAAACGGCCGAAAGATAAGTGGCCGCGGCGGCCGCCCTATTGACGATCGTTAACGGCCCGACCGGTTTCGGTGTCGATTTAAAACGTTCGACGTGGAACGCGTTCGCCGAGCGAGGGCGACCTCGCGCGCTAATGTTAATTAAAGACCGCTTTCTTCTGCGGTACGTACCTCTCCGTATCCTCCGTAGGGGGTTTCGCCTTGCCAGTAGGGGTCGGCGTACTGCCGGTGCTGCTCCTCAGGCCGCGGCCACTCCTCGTACTGCCCGTACTGGTGCTGCTCGTCGGGCGGCGCCTGTTGGTGCTGGTGCTGCGGCGAGTGTTGGGGCTGATGCGAGTAGTACTGGGCGGGGTAGTCAGTCTTGTCCTCGACGGGGGGCTGGGTGTACGTCGGCACCGGTTCTTGAACTTGTTGGTACTCAGGCGCCTGTGTACAAACACATCTTACAACGAGAATTCTATAAAAATAATTTGAGGAAATTATATCTAAATAACATTAAACAGTGCTATATTTTTATGTATTTAATCTGCCGAATGATGAGATCGATTTATCCTTTCTAGAATATAAGATGGAATATTAGACATGAATAAAAGCTTATAGTCACATAAAGGCTCCGCTCGGGTCCTAGGGGTTTGAAAAATAGATGCTGGCCGATTCTCAGACCTACCCGATGTACACACAAAAGTTCACACAAATCGGTCCAGCCGTTTTGGAGGAGTATGGGAACAAACATTGTGACACGAGAATTTTATAAAATAGGTCTTTACCTATGAAATTGCCGTTTTGTATGCAATAAGTGAAAGTACTTATTGATGTGAAACATCTATAGCCGCACGTAAAACAGATTTCTGGCCTGGCGACGCGTGCGGCCTGGCGACGCGTCGCCACGGCACGCTATACGATGGTATATATATACAGTCTATATGCAGTAGTGTGTACCGTACCGTACTATTTTAATAATTAGTAATATTTTATTTTATCATTATGACATATTTAGTTCCTATTACAATATGTTCTTTTCTGCATATTACTTTTACAAAATAATGGCGATGTTTCACATCTGCCAGGCGTCCCGTGACGGCTCACATTTTTTTTTTTCAAACTTTCTTATTTCTGTTATTCGAAGTAATCACCCATGCAATCGACGCATCTTTGCCAACGCGTGTGCAGTTTATTGATGCTCTTCTTGTAAAAATCAGCTGGACGGGAGGCAACAAACTCAAGGTTTAGTGACTATGGCGGATGAGGGAGAGCTTCCAACCCCAGCTCTTGCAGCTTGGAGACTGTCTGTTGCGCAGTATGGGGTCGCGCGTTGTCGTGAAGGAGCAGTGGAGACGACCGATTGATCAAAGCTGGTTGCAGATGTGCAAGCTTCTCCATCATTCTCTCCAGTTTTTCACAGTACACATCTGCATTAATGCTCATGCCGCTTTGTAAAAAGCTGTGGTGAATCACACCCGCACTAGACCACCAAACAGTGACCATCACCTTTTTAGGGGTCATTTTTGGTTTAGGACATTGCTTTGGTGCTGAACCAGGGTCTAACCAACTTGCTGAGCGCTTTCGATTGTCGTCCGTTTCATTGTCATTCTGTATTAACGTCAGAATTTAGACTCAATTCTAACTGACTGTAAATATTAATACAGTTATTTTTGAACTCGCCGTAAACATTTCTTGTTTATGATTTTCACTCTCGGGCACATTAAAGTCACATAGATACGTACATAGATAAGTACTTAAAAACCTCGTAAATAACTACTCTTTTATTCAACCTAAAAGTGGATTTAATGATATGCTCATAAAGCAACCGTTTCGTACGCAAGTAAGGTCCCCATAAACTTTAGCGTCACTATTTTCTTATTGCGAATGGGTTTAGAGTACTGTAGCGACAATGTGTCCTACATAATTACACGTAGTTAGATAAGCCACATATTCTAAGATAAAGACAAAGATTAAATAAAGTAATTATAAGCACGCACCATTTTAGTATATAAGCTCTATTGAGAACTAAATTAAACAGACTATCACACCACCTTGAGTCTCATTATACTCCTTGCCAAAACAATGGCAAAAGTACCTACAAATAAATTCCTTGGCAATCTGTTACAATACAGTTTTGATTTTGTAATCAGTATAATCTAAACCAATAAAGTGTATAGTTAAGCGACTGACCTGGTTCTGGTCCCCCCAGGCGTACTGCTGCGGGGGTTGCGGGGGCTGCGGGGCGTGTTGGGGCGGCGCGAAGTACTCGTGGTGGGAGGGCGAGGGCTGCGCAGACGCCTGCGCCTGCATCGTGCACACACACACAACGAGCGTTAAACACACTCACACGATACCGTATTTATAGCTACTATAATATCATCAATGAAGTTTTTGTGATTTTGTTACTGTTTTTGCCATGGTTCCCACGTGTGACATACACGCGGCAATTGCGATAAAACCTCGTCTCTGTTACTCGCTGTAATGTAGTATTAATGAAATTTAAAAATCGGATTAGTAGTTATGGCGGCAAGCGTAGTTAAAAAAAAAAAACAAAAACACGCACACATTTATAATATTAGAATTTCGATAAAACGTATGGGCTTGCATAAATTAGCTGTATTAAAATGAAAAAGTCATGCATTTGACGGCCTATACAAAACAGCATACAAAATAATTAAAAGAAATAGATAACATTTAGATAGAGTCAATGAATGGATACATACGGTAAGCATATGCGCCACGTTCTTGACGTCATCGAGCCACTGCTGGTGGTGCCTGGGGGAGGGCTCCTCGCTGTCGGGCTCCTCCAGCAGGGGCGGGTCCTCCTGGAGGGCGGGGTCGTGGTACTTCAGCCTGAGAGAATAACACGATGTTATTGTATACAAGTATTAGAGTGGTTTTCATATAAAGTAGAAACTGTAAAAATTACATAATAAATTCAAACAATGGCTTGGTTGGCTTTTTAATAATTTTTGTTTCTTATATATCACTTTTTCACTTTAGTCGTGTATCTTTGCAAGTTACATATTTTTTTATGTTGTGAAATTAATTAATTAATTATTTCTCTCAGATTCACTCACAGACTCACACTTGCCTTACATCTGTAAGGCAAGTGTGAGTCTGACTTGCGAAGGAAGGGTATCATTATCTATATACATTTCAAGCGTGTCCCGAAAAACGGTAAAATTCACGCTTGTTTCATGAGTTAGTTTTTATTATTTGTTGTTTGAGCGACAACAGAAATACAACATAATTATGTGATAATTTCAACTGTTTAATTATCACGGCTCATGAGATATTGTTCGGTGACAGATGGCCAATATATTCTTAGTAATAAGGTCCTGTTTTATCCTTTGGGTAGTTTATTTGCCTTTTTTCTTGTGAGGCCTACGTTTTGGATTCCAGTGATTTTAGGTCAGCACGCGCATGTACTGCAATCACTTCATTTCACTAAATATTTGAGGTAACATATTGACTGTTGTGTGGGGGTACCTGTCGGCGAGTTCAGCGAGTCGCAGTACGAGTGCGGGCGAGTAGAGCGCGGGGTTGCGGGTGACAGCTCGCGCGGCCGCCTCGGTGTAGGCCAGCGCGCGCTCGTACAGCCCGCAGTCCACCAGCCGACACGCCACCACCAGCTTGTACGCCTGCACACATAAACACGACACCGCTTGTATATTTAGCCTCCGAGCACTGGTTACTCAAGAGAAATTAAACAACCGTTCGATGCAAGTACAACAAATAAATATATTGGTCATACACTACCGGAGAACCTTAGTACAGCGATTCACCCGGAATGTACAACGCCATCTATCGAGCGTGAACTCAATAAAATACATTTTGTATTTTAATCCACGAATTTTAATCCTTAAAAGAATGTCTATCAATAATATTTATGTAAAACTTTAACATCCTATGTTAGAAATTTGAACAGTACTAGATAAGAAACTAAAGAAATTTGTCATGCTGATTACTCTATTTATTCCTTAGTTAAAACAAAAAAATCTGTGTGAATTTGATAGTGATAAGGTAACCAAGAGTGATTCGATTATAAATGACGTACCTGTAACTCGGTGATGACAAAGTCGTCCTGAGTCAAGGAGAGCGCGTACTCGTAGACCTCAGTGGCGAAGAGCGCGCGGTTTGTGGCGAGCTGGTGCAGCGTGGTGGCTCGCGAGTCGGCCAGCAGCAGCGCCAGGCGGGGCGGCCCCACACTGCCCCCGCCACCCTCAGGGGGACAGGGGGGCAGGGGCGCCATGGGGTGGCGCGAGAACTGCACGCCCGCCGACAGGTAGCAGAACTGCGCCGAGTACAACAGCCCTCGCGAGTTCAGCGAATCACCTACGTTTAAAACAGAATACACCATGTTTTATGCCCTGAAGAATTTCTTAAAAACCGATCCCCTTGGCATCTTTTTTGATTAAACTTCCATTTATATGGTTTATGAACACATTTTTTTAAACAATGAAATGATTCAAATGTAAGAATTTCAAATAAATCTTTAATAAAACATGGAGAAAGACAATGTTTTATATACGTTACCCATTTGCGTGAGAGTTCGTCGATCTTGTTCAGGTTTAGAAGATGGGTTGGACAGGATGATGGCTGCGTGCGGTCGCCAGTCTCCCCACCGGTCGTCCGCTACGCACTGTTAGTAACGGAAATTATATTATTTTATAGTTTTATAATTTGTGACATAGTACGTAAGGTTCGGTACTGTTCGGTGATCGGTACGTAAGGTATAATATTCGATGCAATTGTTGTACATAAGTTGTAGTTTTTGCTGTGGATGTTGTACGTACACTGTAGTGATCGGTACAGTTGTTGTACGTGTGCAACGGGTCGGGACAATAGTGTGTGGTGTGTGTGTATGTGTGGGCGGTGGTGGGGCGGGGTGGGGCGGTACTGACGGTGGCGGCGGGCGGCGTGGCGGTGCCGAGCGCGGCGTAGAGCGTGTGCAGCGGGTCGGTGCGCTGCAGCGCGGCGAGGAAGCGCGCGGTGACGGCGGCGCGAGTGCGTCGGTCGCCGTGCGCGGCCAGCGCCAGTGCATGGCCCCACAGCGAGCTGCTCATCGCGCATTCTACAACCAAAATTACCTCCATCACTCTCCATCTTACCCCTTACTTACGTCCTTTCCCCTTTACGCAAAGCATGGAACGAAACCAATCATAAAGAGTGTCCAGTATCGGTCATAAGGCCATTATCATGTAACGTTGTAAAATTTGGCCGGAGTATAATAGGAGATAAGCGACCTCTATCGGCAGGATCATAGATACAGACGCAGTGCTGATAGCGTACTGATGGTTCTTTGAAGAGCCGATAGATGGCGTTAGGGTTGGCACATAAGAGAAGTTTAAAATGGAGAAATATTAAATAAATGATAAATAGATATAACAAATAAACTTATATGTTGGAATATCAGAGAACCACACGACAAATCAGATACAAAAGTACTCAGAATATACACCGATGGCTCCAAAACCAACTCGGGAACCGGAGCAGGTGTATTCTCAGACGAACTTAACATCAGGGTATCGAAGCAGCTAGGTAGATTCAACACTGTATTCCAAGCGGAATGCGTGGGTATTATCCTGGCGGCCCACGCTATAGAGACAAGGAAAATTACGGACTCACACATCCGTATAGTCTCTGATAGTGTATTGGTACTTAAATCCCTCAATAAAACCCATGTCACTTCGAAACTCATAATGGCAGCTTCGGCCGGAATTCAGTGTCAATACAATGGATAAGAGGACACATGCGGCCGATGAGCTGGCTAGGAGGGGGTCGTGCGCAGCGGTTTTCGGACCCGAACCCGTCGTGCCCGTCCCATTCGGCCAGCTCCGTGGTTGGCTGCAAGAATTTACCCGCACACAAGTACAACTCCACTGGCTATCCGTCCCAGGCTGCAGACAATCAAAGGAAGCCATGCCACTTCCTAATGATAAACTAACCAAACGCTTATTGCGTTTGGACAGGGACAGTCTGCGGCTGGTGGCAGGAACTATCACCGGACACTGCTCACTAAACAAACACTTCCACACCATAGGCATAACTGACAGGCCCCTATGCAGAGCATGCTTAGGGGCAGAGGAAACGGTGTCGCATGTACTCATTGAGTGCACAGGTGTCACCGAAACACGGAAAAATACCCTTGGATCTCCTAAATCTGTTGCAGAATGTCTGAACAGACTCGGAGACCTTACCCGCTTCTGGAGGGAGGTGGGCTGGCTGGAGTGATGGCCGCCCTCACGTACAATTGTCCACTTAAAGGACTAAGTGCGGAAACCGCCCACATAACATAGAGTCATAGAACATGTTGGAATATTAATAAAGTCTAGTGTTTGGAAATAGATTTGAAATTGTTTTCTTTGAGGTGTGCAGGATAAAGTTAGGGATTGTCTATGGCAGTTTGGTTCATTCGAGAAGCTGTCAGATGACAGTTGAGGTAAGGAAGTGGACTTTGAGGTTTTTTATTCCGGCGCGGCGTGGAACCGCGTGGATGGACCTTTTTTTGAAGCAAGGGTTTCGGCGAGCATTGACGCGAGGATGTAGTCCCTTACGCTTAGTGAAGGCCCCCTTGACGCAGGTATATGTCAATTGTCCGCCTGTCGAGATACGAGGCGGAGGCCACGACGTCACACCGTTCAATTAAGGTCTTTTATTTTGTTTGAGGTGTAGATGGAGTTCCTTACTTAGTTGGAGTTACTTAGATGGAGTTACTCCTTAGGCGCGCCAAGTGCCTGGCCCTGTAGGTCCAGCATGGGTTGCCGGCTTCTCCCATGTGAACATAAACTTCTTTTAATCGTGATGGACTGCCATATTTATATCGTAGTAGTGAGCTAGTTTCAAATATAATAAAATTTAAGTATAGGTCCCAGTGGGGTTCGGGACAGACATTACACTTCATTTAGTGGAAGCAAAATGGGCTGTGAACCCGCCCTATTGAGCTAGTTTCTCCGGGTTGTGTTGGAACACTTGAAGGAAGGTGTTGTTAGTGGTATATTGTAATACTACAAAATGTTATCAGTAAGAAATAAATGTACTAAAATGTATTAAGTTCCAGCTTTATATGTTTTCAAGTGATTTAAAGAGATGTCTAGGAAATTTATCTGAGGCTATTGAACTATTTTGTTAAAGTAAAATGTATATTTGTTTAGTTCATAAGACATTGATCTATTAGACAACCTATTATGAACAAACTAGGCAGTGCACCATTCAATGTAATAATACCGCTGAATTAAAGCTATTATTTTTCAACCTTGCAACCCAGATAAGTTAAACTTATAAATATTTTTGTAACAAATAAACGTCTAAATATAGCTGAATGACGTCTAAATATAGCTGAATGTGAAATGTAGTCAGTTTAGTGACAGATACCTATATTTGCTAAAGGTTAATTGAAATGTTTTTGTTTATCCAACATGTTATGTTGATATTATAGGAAGTCTTTGTGAAGCCTGCTATGCCACAAGGTACAGCTTTGTAAGCTTCTTCTTCCTTCTATACCAGTTATACCACATCCCATTTACTTAGGGTCAGCCTTCCTTGTACGCATTTTCCATTTAGCACGGTTTAGTGCAGTGTCTCTAATTAATTGAGATTCTTCCAGGTCTAGCAAGCAAAGTTTTCAACAGCAACCCAAAATCCCTAGAGGAATTAAAGGAAAACAATCGAGAGGAAATGCAAAACATTTTACGAAATACTTGTGAAGCCGTCATGGAAAATTGACGCTCCAGGTTGCAGCAGTGTCGCAATAGTCAAGGATCACATATGGATGATGTAATTTTTTTTAAATAAAATCCCCATTTGTGTACTTTAATAATAAATAAACAGTATTTTTCTCACATAACTAATTTCTTTTAAATCATCATTTGAAATGTAAACGAACATTAGGTCCACCCTGTATATGCACGGAGCTTATACAGGTGGACCAAATGTTCGTTTACACTCTTCTTCTACTTCTACTAACCTTCACCCATCAGTGTTGTTTTAAATCACACAACTGGACCATAGTGCGTTCAATGACTGGTAGTGAACTAACATTTAAACATTTACAATTTTGCAACGAACGGATAACCACTTTGCCAAAATTATCATGAAAATAAAGAAAAATAAAAAGATGAACACTATACTTTGTCCATTCGTTTAATATCTTTTTGACAGGTCACGCCTATAAATTACCGGTATTTTTTTTTCGTAATAATGTACTACAGTAATATCGTACTTTATAGACGGGTAGGGAAGTGGGCAGTGTGCATAACTAAAAACAACATGCAAAACAGTTCTAAAAATACAATAAATCGATTAAACGATTAAAATAACGTATCATTTTATTATAATCAAAATAATTTGACTTCATGTTAGTATTGTTTTTGTAAAATTAATAAAATAAAAAGGTAATTAAAATAGTATGACTTCAAGATTGATCATTTGGTAGGAATTAAGCCGAAATTTTGGAATTTAAGTTCAAACTTAGAATAAAGAACAATAACTCTGTGCATGAATTAATTTATTTTTGGACCACTAACTTAAAATGTAACTATGCACATGTTAGTAAAATTTAATTTTGAAACGAGTGGTTAATAACATTTAAATCCAGAGTTATGAGAAAATACATTTGAAAAATCACATAATACTTACTAAACCGACCTTCAAGTGACTGTGTTAGGAAGTTTTCTTTGTTCTGGGCCAATTATGTATCATTATAGTGCACATTTGATTGATTTACAATACTGACATAAAGAATATTATATCGATTGATCTTGATTTCAAATCGAATCGGTGACGTGTGAGGGCGTCACTAATTTCGAAATTTGTTGAACTGTCAAAAAGATAATAAAGGAATGGACAGAGTATAAGTAATATATACTCTAAGACTGTCCAATATCATCATTTACATTAACCATAACCTGATCAAACATTACATCAAGTTGGATATATACTACATATAATAACGCATCAATCATGCCCCACCCCCGACCAATTAGGTTTGAAAAAAATCATCTCGTACAAAAACTTCTTACTTGATTGATAAGAATGCGTGGCTTGATCGATCCGTCACTACTTTCTTAACATGAATGATTGTAGTACTAGATAAATTAGTCTGTACTAAGGAGTGAACATACCGAGCGCCTCCTGCCTGTTCCCGTAGGTGAGCAGCTCGCGTAGCTTATCCAGTGCAGCATCAGACGACGCGCTTGACGACTCTTGGTCTGACAAACACGAAAACATACATTCAATTTTATTTTTATTACTATTACCATACATGTTTATAAGTTGAATAAAATACTGAACTTAGTCGTGACACTCAGCAAAAATTAACAAATTAATTATAAGTGTTTATAATAACATGTAGAACGTACTTATGTTCTCTGAGACGGAGAGTGAGGGCTGCTCGGGAGAGGAGGAGCGCTCGTCCTCCCTCCCCTCGCCCCTCTCGCACGACTCCGACGAGCCGCGGCGACTCTCTGTCGGACAAAAAATCTAGTTAGAAAAATTTACACCTCACAAAAGTTATTACCATCACTAAACTAAAATTTGTTGTTGGATTATATACTTTAATTTCATTGGTTTACAGTTCATTTTTCAATATCGCAAGCAATATGGAAGACGTGACGTATAAGTTCAGACCCGAATAAAAGTTGACGCACCC
Organism: Phragmatobia fuliginosa; assembly: GCA_932526445.1. Classification (NCBI taxonomy): domain Eukaryota; kingdom Metazoa; phylum Arthropoda; class Insecta; order Lepidoptera; family Erebidae; genus Phragmatobia; species Phragmatobia fuliginosa. The sequence goes on from OW052058.1 coordinate 26,104,912, forward strand.
TTATTTATTAGTTAAAACCCTTAACAAACATCAAAGAGACCTTATAACAAAACAATTGTCGCCATATGAATACTACATGAGACATAATTTACATAATAGTGATTTTGAATAATAAATTCACAAAATATAAAAGAACTTTAAATTTAACAATTTGGTGTAATCGGCATGTAGGTATTTACACGAGTTTTACGTTACACACTACACTCGGCTACACGTTTTAAACGTTCATAACGCGAATAGGTAAGATTTTATAGTGTGGTTCAGTGATCATACCATTATGAGTCCTACTGCCAGCCGGTTTAAATTCATATTCCCGTGTATTCTTCATCAACAACTCTGCTATATCCGATCCGACTACCACCTGAAATCAAACAAGTGTTATGTACTTAAGTAATAACTAAGATACCGGCAATGCGGTAAAACATTCATGTAGTGTTAAGTGACCCGAGCTGAATACTCAGTAGTGAAGTAGTGTGTTGACTGACCCCGTTCTGTCGCAACATGAGCGCGAGCAGATCCCAGACGAGCACGTAGCCCGTGACGTCACGAGCGCCCTCCGTTCGCGCGTTGCGTATGCGCACGCCGCAGTAGTCGATCACACTCTTCTTGTGAGTCACACCTGGGGTAAAAACATAATGCTGAATGAATTTTACTTTACGATTAAACCTAATTTTAGGTCTTTCCAATTTTATTACGGTAAGTGAGAGTAAAAATATTAAGATTATTATGTGTCGTCCTTAACATTACTTTATAGCAACACTTATTATAAAGTATTGTGCTGGTAACACTATTGGAGCCGTACTCTAAGATCTAATCTAAAATATATTTGTTTTAATGGTTGATCACTAGTAGCACCTTTTCAGAGTGGTATAAATACGCTCTCGAACTTTACGTTTCAGCTCTTCCTTCTTGTGCCGAGCAGTTAAAAACTAGAATTCACTATTGGCGCATGTGTTTCCTTTGCGTTTTTGAGGGGCCTTGTATCAAAATTGTTGGGGGCCCCAAATGAAGGATAAAGATTTTCCTTTTTCGCTTTCCAAAACTCTATTGGAATAATCTCTCACTCATTCTTTTCACAAATCATTGTAATTATACTAATGACTAATCAGAAGAATAAGATTGTATTGTGTGACAATGTAATTACGTTGTAATTTATCATTGTACACCGGTTATTTCGGAATTCCCCCGCTTAAGTGAATGAACTAAATCGGAAAACGGGGGGAACCCGCATTAACCGATTTAGGATGTTGCCAACTTTCTGACGGATGCTTTAAATGGGTAAAAAGTTTTTTTTTTTTTTTCACTTTTGTCTTTCCTGTAGTGCAAACTCTATACACACATGTGAAAGTTTTTTTATATGTCGACTGCACGGTTGGCCTAGTGGCTTAAGCGGTCGCCACGCCGCTTCCTACTACGCCAAGTGCCGTGGGTTCAAATCCCACGTAGGATAACACTTTGTGTGATTCACAATTTGTTGTTCTGAGTCAGGGTGTTCTTTGTGTCCGTTTCTTGTATGTTTGTAAAGTCCCCCGCGACACAGGAATTTATATTCCTAATGCGGGAGTTGTCTTTTTTAAAGAAAAAAAAAAAAAAAAAAAAATGTTTATTTCCCGGGACACACAAGATTAAGAGACACTATGTATAACTTTTATTAATTTTTGCTCACACACATTAGGAGCTTCAGTAGCCCGGTGTCCCCGTATCTTTGTTACTGTTGATAGTGGTAGCTATGTTCCTTCCTCCCACTATGATTCCGGGTCTTTTAAGTGGGTCGTGGAAATGTATCTCACTTGTACGCTACCATGAAGGCCACCATGCATAGGTATAGCTGCAGGTGGAGTGGTATACCTTTGACGAGAGGTCCGGGGAAGGCGGCGAGGTCTGCTGCGAGCGGCTGGTGCTGCAGAGCGCTGGCCAGCGATACCACGTGCACGGTGGCGGGCACGCCGTCCACCGGGTAGGACGGACGGACCACCACCACGTCGCGGGAGGATATGCTGCCCTGCAACACAACACACCACATATTTACTCCTCCATGCTATATAAGTAACACCGAAGCTTATTATAGGGATGGCCAGCTAGAGAAAACTATTAAAGTGAAGTATCATGCGTTTGTTGCAAGATTCAGGGCTGCACTGAGCACCGATCACTAATTCATTCGCTCACATGTCGTTATTGAACTAATAACTAACTGCGTATTTAAACTTGAAAAGAAAAGAAAAAATTTTTTTCAAAATGATAATTACATGTAAAATATACACAAATAATAATAACAACTTTAAAATTAAATCAGATGACAGGCCAGTAGAATAATTGGATTTAAGTGGGTACCTTGATATGTGCGGTGGAGTATCTGAAGGGTGTCATCCTCTCCGAGCGCACGGTCGACTCCTCCAGGTGAAGGTTCAGAGACATGTCAGTGGTCAGGTCCCTGCCACCATAACACATGTCAACACATATTTCATACATTGGAATAGGTAACTGCGACTTAGTCCAGAGGTTTTGTGGTCATTCAATAACAAAGGTTACAATAGAAAAAGGTACATTGCGCTTGACTCGTGGGCACTCTCAATTCAAGAGTTACAAATAACTTACTGATATGGCTATGCGCCCTTCTTAAATAATAATTAGTTCTAGTCAGACTAGTTGCCTTTTTGAAATTTTGCCAGTAAGAAAACAATGGCATATCGCTCAAGCCCCGCCCCCTGACCAATCAAGTTCCAAGAAATTATGTTTACGTACGAAATCTTTGTTTCCTGATTGGTTATAGTTCAAGGCTTGATCAATGCGTCACTATTTTCTTAGCGCGAATGGGTGATAATGAATAATTTGTTTGAAGCAAACTCATGCAAAGCGTTTACATAAACCTAATTTGTAACATCAAGTTCAAAGTTAAAAAGAAATAAGTACGCAGAAGCTGTATGTTGTCTAATCATTAAATGAATTATTTCTAAAATAGTGCACTTTATACAATGCGTGCAAAAGTGATTAAAATTATCTTATGGTTCATTATTATTATTTTTTCACATAAACATCTTAGAGCGCTATGTATAACAGCTTACAAATAAAATGTTAAATATTCTTTATAATATTGACTTACTATTTTTTATTAAGAATTAGATTTGATTTTCCAAAAATTTCAACAAACTTTTGTGAATCACACAAGGTCTAGATTTTTTCACCAACTAATAATATCTAAAGCGTAACATTGAAAAATATGTTGAGGTTACTTTATTGATCGAATAAATACATTTTCTATTTGTTTACTGGTTCCTAAGGTAAGGTCCAAATTTGAAATGTATATTATAGTGAGTAATACATAGCGCGGTGAAGTGTCAGGAGGGAAAGAACGGGAGGTGGTGAAGAGGTGTAGGTGTGTAGAGGTGTATGTGTGAGGTACCTGTCGGAGGGGTGAGTGCGGAGCGAGGGCGCGTCGGTGAGCGAGGCGGCGCGGTCGAGCCGGTACGCGCCGTAGTACCTGCCACACACCCACCCACACACTCACGACTACCGAACCTCACAATACAACATCACTCACTACATACTGTCTTCTACTATACCCATCATTTTACTAATTATACCTTCTAATACTAACTTCAAATTCATTGAATTGTGAATATGTATATACACCAATTTAGTTTTAAACTAAATATCTATTTTTAGTTTTAGTTTATTAATAATTCTAATTGTACAGATAACAAAATGTAAGCTTATCTCCCATACAGATTCAATTATTTAAATGTTAATGTACCGCGTGTATTTCATTATATTTAATTATTTAATTACACAGTGTGGTACACTCTAGTATGTTGCTGTGGTACAATTAAAATTTGTACTCTAATACTGTACTAGTAAATTTATTTTAATTTAAAGTATTGTTTAATATTTCACATCTTAATAGAACAGGTGTGAGATGTCACTATCATCAATATTTGATGTATTTATGTGACACTTGTCAGTTACTGATGGATATTTTGTTAGTCAGCAAAACCATGCCATGGAATGTATATGACAATATTAGTGATGTTTGAGGGATGTTATTATGACGGCAGTGATATATTTTTATTGAAAGAAGGATGATAAAAGTATGAGGCTTGCATCATCCTTCCTTCACAAACACTTTTTACACATCAAGTTTTGAAAGCTATATATTATTGTCTTCTTAAATTTGAATAATTAGGCGCATAGAACTTGATGTATAAAATTTAAAAGCATATTCAGCTAAAATATTAAGTGTTTATAAAGCGGTATTGTTCTGCAAAAGAAATCAGTCCAAACCTACAACGCTATTGATCCCCATAAACACTTACATAGTTCAATGGAATAGATAAGTCTAAAGCACTCTATGCCTTTTTATCTACAAATACTCGCTATTTCAAAAGATATCATCCAACTAAGATGTCTAAGAAACACTATTGTGTACCTCGTTGTAGTACAATCAAGAATTGTATATCTTTATGGTACTGTACCAAGTTATTTGATTGTTAAATATTATATTTTCATGCCTTAAAGTAATTTACAATTAAAATATTCTAGATAGTATATTTCTTAAGATATATACTAGTGGCTTATATTACATTTAGAGACAAACTAAAAAGTAGTTTCATACTAATACAAAAAGTTAAGCAAAACTGCATGAATTTTGGAATACGTCGTATTTTTTCTCAAATAAACAACAAAATTTTCTAAATTACTGGTGATTTCAATAAAAAAAAGCATGAAAAAATACAAATATTTGGATCAAATGACTTTAGAAAGTTCAACAAATTGTGCGTCCACTGCTAAGTGTGGCTATATGTTACAGCTTAAGCAAAATTGCGAGTCAATTATATGCACCCTTATGGCGACAGATGTGTATCTTCGCTTTAACTAAAGTGTACAAAATATAAAGGCTGTTTTAAAAAGAAAACTTTTGAATATTAAATAATCTTTCTCAAATTGTATACGTTAGATTTGTACCTTTAGTAGTGCGTTCAACCCGTGTTGTTATTCAAAGTGAAATGAACCTTATTGTTAGTTGGCTTACGTTTCGTTTCCTTTGAGGGGGGTGGTGCTGGAGCGGCCCGAGTGCACGCTGGCGCGCTCCTGGCGCTGCTCGTACCCGAGACTGCTGAACTCTGTGTATTGTTTGAAATGATTTATATTCATATATTAGCTAAATAACTCCTAAGAGAATGTTCAATGAGCAGGTAGCATTCCTTAAGGAGCTTCAAAAGTTCGATTATCTAGTTATGGGTTTGGGACCCTGCATCGTATATTTCATACGTTCTATTCCTTAGAATAGATTATACTTTATTGCACACCAACTACATTGTCGCATTTGAATATTACATGTTGATATGTATGTACAATGGGCGGCCTTATTGCTAAACGCAATCTTTTCCAAGCAACCTTATGATGGACAAATTGACAGGAGATAAGAAATTCCTTTTTCTTTCTTTTATTACACTTCCAATGTTTCTTCAATAGATTCATAATTTTGAAGTATACTGTGACTTTAATACTGACCGACTTCGTAATAGACGTAACGGTAGGTATATAACAAACTCTTGTGTACATGGGAGGTGGTAGCGACACTTACCGTCGCCGTAGAGGGAGGCGGGCTGGAGGGGGTTGCGGTAGTCGTGCGCGTGCTGCGGCGCGTGTCCGGCGAGGAGCTGCTTGCTCTGCATGAAGATCGCCATGTAGGCGGCGGGGTTGGTGAGGCGCAGCTGCTCGTAGTACTGGTACTGCTGCCGCTGCGCCAGGTACGGGTCGGCGTACGCGCCATACTCTGGACACGAACACGATGGACCGCTTTTATTTATAACCATTTACTTGGCCTGTAATCTTAGTCATTCTGCCTGTCGACTGCCTCGGTGGCGCAGTGGCAGCGAATGCGACTGCTGTGTTTGAAGTCTCAGGTTCGATTCCCGGGTCGGACAAATTTTTGTTCCGGAGTTTGGGTGTTTTCTATGTATAATATGTATGTATTTACAAAATAAAAAATATGTTTATGTATTTATATGATTTATTTGATACCCATAATACAAGCTTTGCTTAGTTTGAGACTAGATCGCGTTGTGTAAAATGTACGAAATATTTATTTATTTATTCTGACTGATGACATAGATGCGAATATATATTAAATCTAACAAAAACTCGCTCATCATCAACAACCCATAAAGTCCCAAGGATTTCCTTCCTAGGGACCACCAAACCAAGTGTGGTTTACTACTAATACACGAGATGGCGTGGTTTTCGGTAGGTTCGGTTCAAGTCCGACATAGTCACCAGCGGGTGGTATCTGGGGCATTCCCACACTCATATCACTACTTATTTGTTTTCTAAAGAAAAGGTTACACTCATTTGGAAGGGAAGTCCCGCTGCTAATAGACACTTAATTGGTTTTTAAGATAACTCCCGCATTGTGTTACACTACACAGGATACATTTACTGTGTAGCTGTGGACTTTACACATATACACGAAACTGACACCAAGAACACCCAGACTCGGAACAACAATTTGTATATCACACGAAGTGTTGTTCACTGGTGGAATTTCAACCCACAACACGTGGCGTGGTAGAAAGCGGCTTAGCAATTGCTTAAACTAATAGGCCAACTGTGCAGTCATCTTAAAATTCAGGAGTTAGGTTACCCTTTGTTTTATAAATTAGCTGCAAAAATGACTGTACTCTACTTTTGTTAAAGCTTTGAAGATCATATCAATTAAATTTTAAACACATAAATACATTCCTAAATGCTTGATTACTTTTTTATAATTTAATTGACTACTACAAAGAAAACCATATGAAACTGTAACGAATCAAAGTTATGAAATACTAAAATCAATTTCAACAGTCTGTCTGAGGTCTGTTACGTTAGATTGTTGCCCGTGGTCCACTCACCTGTTCCTCTTTGGTGTACCACGGGAAATTATTTTTGCTCATAGCACACCTGGGTGTACCGCTGGAAATTCATTTTGCTCATGGTACAAGTGGGTGTATTTTTTTCCGTAGGACACCTAGGTGGCAGGTTTCATTGTATGTTGAAGTACAATCAACCTTTCTCTTGCAAAAGCTGGTAAGTAACAAGAGATAAGTGTAGGTAGTTGCTTACCATCGTAGAAGGAGTCCGCAGTACGTCTGGATCGTCGGTCGCGTCGGCGGGACTCCGTGCCGTCGTCGTCGGTCGCAGTCGCCTCGCCCCGGGAGTCGGGACGGGATGGGGACGAGAATTCACCTGTACAACATTATTGTACATGTTAATATCTTGTCAAAACCAAGTTTCGCTTGTTTAAACAATCATAAGCTACAGCTCATGGAGGAATATTTGCATTACAAGTGGTTAAACTTGCACTACTTGTGTTACTGTTTTACGTGAAAATCAATAATCATACGAGACTCTGTTTACTCGACGTTTCAATGGACGCGACGGTAACAGGCGAGCTCAACTCGTTCCCGAGCGCGTTTGGAGTCGCAATTGGTGAAGTTTTCATTGTGCACCAATCGCAAGGCTGAACGTGGTCACTGTGACGATCAAGTTAATGTGATCATAGCAAGCCCTCAGTACACTCGTAACTACGATTATTAACTACCCGTTATGCTAATTTATAACTAATCTTATTGATGTGAAACATCTATAGCCGCACGTAAAACAGATTTCTGGCCTGGCGACGCGTGCGGCCTGGCGACGCGTCGCCACGGCACGCTATACGATGGTATATATAGACTACTATTTTAATAATTAGTAATATTTTATTTTATCATTATGACATATTTAGTTCCTATTACAATATGTTCTTTTCTGCATATTACTTTTACAAAATAATGGCGATGTTTCACATCTGCCAGGCGTCCCGTGACGGCTCACATTTTTTTTAACGATAGTTTGTATTATGTCATTGATTACAATTATAAAGATTGCTTAGTGGTCGTACTTCTGCCGTAAATGAATTGTTTCTTTTTTATTAGTTATGTATTTGCATTTAAATCGAGCTATACTTTTAGTTGTATACCGTAGATTACAACATTTACAACACTGTCATAGTATAGAAATGTTAATCTTGTTGTGATGTGTATTTCAAGTATTTTAATATTTATATTCTGTTTAAACAAGGTAACCTCTGTTACATCATACAAACATAACGCTACAAAAAAATGGTGCCGAAATGTTGGCTAGTATATACATATCTATAGTCGCACGTATGTATGGTCAACAGAAGCATAATATACAAATAATCAATCACATAGATAAGATTAATTACATAAGATAGGAACGTTGATATAGAATCGATTTGTTTTAATTACAATCGATAATATGTACATCTAACCCGGGCTACATCATTAGGAGCTCAAATCGAGTCGCTGATCTTAATAAGTGATATTTTAATGAACTGGGATTATTGAGATGATCACTAATATCGCTATAGTAGTCTCTGTATGTACCTTCCAAAGCGCGTAAACTACTAAATCGGTTTTTCGATTTTCGATCGAATGTATGGATTGGAAGAATACAATAAATTGTGTGAAAAGTTTATACGTAGTCGAGTTTTAGTTGTTTATACTTTGTTATCATAATACCTATTTTCTGTTACCTCATAATTTGATCTCGATATAATCACATTTCGGTCTGTGATCTTTAAAAATTACGGGAATTAACTTTCACAATTATTGCACAAGTTTCATTTCTGGTTACAACTGACATCAGATATTTTTAATCGAAAATTTGTACATATATAGCTACATTTAATTTACAAAACAATTAGTATCTTATCAATAAATTAACATAATGTTTATATATACAATAGTTATAATCAGGTTAATCCCGGTTCTGCATAGTTAAGTATTTTCATTATAGGCTACAATTCTAAAGACAAAATTTACCCAGTTAAAATACTACCAGACTTAAGGTACCTAAGGAAAACACACCATTAAGAACATGTCGCGAGATTGATAAGAAGCAGATAACGAACTTACTCTCTTGTCTATGGTATTGAGATAACTAGAGTGATATTAGATAGTGAGTATTGCACACATATTTCGTCAACACACCATTGCAAAAGCGCCGTCGTTATTATTTTAAAATCATGAACTCACAACTCATTAAATATAATTATGTGTGTATCACGCTTTTGTTAGAAAGGCGAGTATCTAATCAACTAGGGACACGGTCCGTTTTAAAATTCTGGAATTTCCCGTTCTATGTGCATATATTACACACTAGCATTTGCCCGCGGCTCCGCCCACGTGTAGATCCATCATGACGGTAAATAGTAGCCTATGTGTTATTCCGATTTGTAAGCTATATTATTGTGAAGTTTCATCAAAATTCATTCAGAAGTTTTTGCGTGAAAGAGCAACAAACATACATACATACTCACAAACTTTCACGTTTATAACATTAGGATAATGAATAAAGGATATAAACCTTACTCTTGAATCGCTCTATCTATTCTGAAAACTGCTTTGTCATCCTCCTAGCCATTATTCCCAAGTTTATTAGGGGTCGGCTACTAGTTCAACCGGTTTTACCTGAATTTCAGTGTTTCCACGGAGCGACTGGCATCGGACCTCCGCAACCCTAAGGGAGAACTGAAATTCGAAGATTAAACTAGTTGTCAGTATATTTGAGGGCACTGACTTCCCAATAACGATTGCTATAGATGTTCATGACAATCGGGACCGACGGCTTTACGTGCTCTTCGAGGCACGGGCGTGAATCACCCGCCAAACTTCCAAACTCCGGGCTGCTATTAGGAATTTTCTAAGAAAATCCCAAAAACACTTTTTGGCCCGACCCGGGATTTAAACCCGAGACCTCTTGATTAGCAGTCGCATACGCTAACCACTAGTCCAACGAGGCAGTTTCTGAAAACTGCATTGTAATCCGTCAAATAGTTTAAAATATCTCAGCGAAAATATGGCGGAGGAAATTTCATCTTATGCTATGTAAAGTTGCTTATGTGTGTTTATTATTGTTCAATACAGCGGGCAAATGAACAGACAGGTTATCTGATGCAAGCGACAATCACCGCCTATAGAGGTATACAACTCTAAGGGTCACAGCACACCTGATACTTTTAGCATCGGCGATCGGCAACTAGTCGCTTTTTAGAAGCTAAATACGGCGACCGAACGCTCTTCACCGCACACTTAAAAACGCCAAACGTGGAGATTGAGTCGATTTTTAGAAGCGCTAAAAGCTACTCTCCGCACACATTCGGATGTCGGTAGCATCGATTTGGCGTCTGAGCAGTCGCTACAACGCGATTTCCGATACCGCGATCAAACGCAGGAAGTCGCTAAAACGCGATGCAGTATCGATGCAGTCGCCAAATCGCAGATGCTAAAAGTAGCTAGTGTGCTGTGGCCATAAAGGCACAGATACATATGTTACCGACCTTTTAGTGCCTCCTAATTATGGGGGAGGGAACCTCTATATAATAACTTCAGTAATTCGGTAATTAAAAAGTATCTTAACATAATGTTTATGTTATTTAAAGATAAGGTAAAAGAAAAGACAGAAAGTATGTATTCTTGACACCAAACACACGTTGCAATTCGACAGTTGAATAGTTAGTCGGTCAAATAGCAAAAGTAAAAGGAAAAACATTAAACAATCGGCATGCACGCAGATTTAAGTTGGCAAAAATTAGAAAGTGCACTCACTTGAAGATATTAAAGTGAATAATAAACAGAATACAATAGCAGTTTACGTTAAAGTTAAAAAGGCACCACAACCACGAGCGATATTCTAAAGAGAAAGATTCTGAGAGTATCCGTTTTGGACAAGTAGGGTATAGAGGGCTTCACGCAGTTTTGAAAACTTCTGCGATAGACTAAGGATGAGTGAGTTCTATTCTATGTTACATCTGAGCATATTAGACACTATACCTAAAACACTTGAGGAAGAAAGAAGCACCAAAATAAATATTTCGGACATCTTACACACAACGCCATCTAGTCACAAACTAAGCAGAGCTTGTATTGTGGGTACTAGTCAAATGATATACATATTATACATAGAAAACTCCCAAACTCCGAAACAAATATTCCCGGGAATCCCCGAGACCTAAATTTACTAAAACTGTGCTACCGAGGCAGTTTACTTAAATGGTAATTGTCATTCTTATACAAGTATAATTAACACAATACACAAATATAATTATCATATTCCAGTCGTCGAACAATAACCTTTGAACGTAGAATGTACCTCGTGCTATTAGTCCACATACATTTCGCTCTTCAACAACACTTTATAATACCACCAACAGCCTTTGACAGTCCACTGTTGGACATAGACTTCTCCTTAGAAAAGAAGGTTTTATTTATGGTAAAGAATTATTTCAGATCGCACTTGAATATAACATTTAACCATAAGGCCAAAACAACAAGAACAAATGCCTACATAATCATGTTAAGTTTTACATGTGGTGTAGAAAGAGTGTCTCGAGTGATCAAAGTGTGTGTAAAGCAATCAAGTTGTGTTATAAATACACTTTCACTCATATGGCATGCATGCGTGAACACGCGCCCCGGATTATTCGTAAATGGATCGGGCCACCCATATGCAGAACTATTTGCGAAAACAATTTTTATATATTTAATAGGAAATTAATTAAACACTAGCAAAAATGCAACTCTGTTAGTACAACTAGTTTAGTAAGGGACAATTTTTGCATATCATTGTGGTGCATATCATTTTATAATATTTTATAATATTTTCATTTTACAAATTAGAACCTGATACACGTCTGAAATCTAATCAACCGGGAAATAAAAAACCGCCCTCAAAATGCTGACAACTAATTGCAACCTTAAAATTCAGTTCGCCCTGAACGTTGCGGAGGTCCGATGCCAATCGCTCTATCAAATATATGATATTCAAATATAAGCAGTTGAACTAGTAGCAGACAGACGATGATGATGACACGCGGGTATTAGAACATTTCCAATAAGAATCTGATAAGATTTGATAGGCGATACGAGTATATGGACACAATACATGACAACAAGAAGAACAACAATAAAATTAAAACACTTAATTTGCGGCTACCAGTGTTGATGTTCAATAAAAATGTAGAGGAATTATTTAATTTGAAAGAATATACCTGAGTTAACAGAACCAAAGAGAATATTGTCAAAAATATATTGAGCGAGCTAGTTATGTTGAGTCAGACTCTTAATCTGTGTTACCTAAACATTTAAAAATACATAAGCAGTGTCATATTAAGGCTACATGTTAACACTTAACTATCAGGACACGAACCACATTTAAACATAACGTTAGTTGAGAACCAAATATAAGCGACCCTAGTCATATATGTGTATTTTTTTTAAAAAGCATACAACCAAAACAAAAATTCATAAAATACAAATCCAGTGACAGATTCAAGAATCGTTAATACAAGACTCAATACTGATTCAATTAAATGATCCTTTGTCTTTCATCGACATACTTATTAAATAGCTTGTTATATAGATATTGTACAATTTCATATTAGTACTTGTATAATTTCAACTAAACTTTCCATATTGAAAGTAGAGAGCATTACAGCGTGGATCTTTTATATTGTGGATGAGACCTCAAAAGTATGCAACTTGGTTACCACTTTTGCATGTATTAGAGAAAAATGACAGTGTAAAGATGTGGATTTATTCTTGTAATCTGCAAGAAACAAACGAAAAACCGGAGAACTCAAAATGATCTCAAGCATCCACATGTAGACTAAAGTTAGGGCATCAGTACAAAACACAAAAATTTTTATTACTTTAAATTCTGTAATCTGTGTCAATTGAGAATCTATGTAGTCGAACATCATACGAGGATAGAACTGACAATGATATGTCTTAAAATGTTGTATTATTGCATGCATATGCGTCGGCAAACATGGTATCACACAAGAAGTAACAATTTGTACCTTGTTGTACACAACTATCATTAGTTTTTGCTTCGGGGGAGAATGTCACAACTGCAAAATAAATATAAATATATCTGTCAGTCCGTTAGTCATACATATTTACAATACAATAATTGTTATAGATAATAATTTTAACAAAAAGGAACCGACTTCAATGAAAAACTATTCCGAGTACCCAAATCGCGACATTGTGACTATGATATTTGAGGAGTTCCCTCGATTTCCTTGGGATCCCATGATCAGATCCCGATATAGTGACGATGGGACCACCTGCAAGCTACGCCCATTCCAATGCAAAAAGAATTTTTGAAATCGGTTTAGAAACGACGAAATTATCGCTGAACATACATAAAAAAAAAAGAAAAAAAAAAAAAAGATTCCGACGAATTGATAACCTCCTCCTTTTTTTTGAAGTCGGTTAAATAGAGCAATCACAATATAGGTAAGATAATAAGGTCTTGTTTTATGTTTGTAAATTATGAATTCATCAGGATAAAAATAGAATCATTTATTATTACGGTTATATGACAGACTTTAAAGGTCGAATGAAATCTCTTTTGACCCTGCTGCTTGGTGTAGAGATTTATTTTAAAGTCTTACAAACAATGTATTTCCAAGGCAACGTGTAAGAGAAAGAACCCTACAAATTTTTCGCGTATTTTTTTTTTTGTACTTGGTCTGGTAGACCAGATTGATACCATAGCTTCAGCAAAATCAGTGTTAAGAATTTACTTCGTAATTTCGAAGTGGTGACTTTTACTGCTGAAGACAAAGCAGTATGATAAACCACACTACTGCGGCCCTAATGAGACGCTACTGCAATAATGGGCCTTTGGTCTCGCACTCACTAACGAAATACGACATTCAACCTTCTGTGAAAGGGTAGTACCGGACCATTCGTGCTGAAATCAGCGTGGCTCTACTACTTTCACTGATAAATAAGAGATGCGGTTGCTCACCTCTCCTCTCATCCTTCTCCCTCTGCGTCCTCAGGTTGCCGTACTTCCTAGTGGGGTCGATGTCCCGGTAGGCGCGCTCGTACCGCTCCCGCTCGCGGTACCGGTCGCTGCGGCGCCGTGACTCCCGATCGTCGTCGTATCTTCTCTCTCGCTCTATCGTGTTGTATCGCTTACTGCGGTCTCGCTCGTCGTACCTTCGGTCCTTGTCTTCAGGTCGCGGCGGTTTAGACGATGTGTAAGATCCTTCGCGATGGCGCCTAGAACATAACATAAATTTTAATTATGTCTATATTCGCTATAATCATAGAGATAAAATAATAGAATGATAAAATTTGTAATGACTAAAGAGTAGAACCAGTTGAAGAAACTGAAGACCGATGATGGCAGACTCTTATGGTGCGCTTCCATTGGCCCGCGCCGGACGCACCGCACGCAACGGATTTTATTTTGCTTTGTATGATTTCACATAGTGCTGCGTCCACTATCCGCGCCGCCCGCACCGAATGCCGGCATTTCTGAGCAAGGCAAATCCGTTCAATCCATTGCGTGCCGTGCATGCCGTGCGTCCGGCCCGGGCCAATGGACGCGCACCTTTATCGTCGAAAACTGAGCTTTTGAGTGAAATTGAGAAGTTCGACAGACGGTCATACACTTCAATACTGGATCCTATCAGTGACTTGCCTAAAGACCCAAGGGCTAAGAAACCCCGGCATTATATCGAAAATATCTTGGACGTCAGCTTGTACGAGATTAGTATGGCAGTCAAATAGCTCACGAACCACAAGGCGCTAGGTGAAGACGGAATTACAGCTGAGCCTTTGAAGGCAGGTGTAATTCCGGTCTTATAAGTCCTTCAAAGGATATTTAATTCTGTCTTACTCGGTTGAAAACCGACTGGCGCATGGTTTGCAAGTGTTTTACAAGCTGTTCTCGAGAGTCATTACGCCTATGTCCAACAGTGAACGTCTTTCAGCTGAGATGAATATTTATAGTGAGTTTTTTACTTTTTCAAGCCTTATCCACTCGCTTGATCTACTCCATTAAAGAATCTACTTTTACCTAAGGATGAAAAAAAGTTGTGAAGAAAACCTAGTTATTTGAAAAATAAAAAATAAGACTACAAACTAGTTTAACACTTACCTTCGTTCTCTCTCCCTGTCACTGTAGTAATCAATATCCTCGGGCTGGTACGCTCGGTGACTGCGGGTGCTACGGCGCTGGCGCCGTGTATCCGGACTTTCATCACGGTCCCGTCGATCTCGATAGCCTTCCCTATCCCGCTTGTCCTTCTCCGCACGCCTGTCATCCCTCACTGATCTCCTATCAGGGTCATACTTTCTGTCTCCTCTAGAATATCTTCCATCCTTTTCACGATCCCTATCTCTGTCTCGCTCTCGGTCCCTGTCCCGATCACGGTCTCTCGTAGATTTATGCTTGTCTCTATCTCGACGCGGCGATGCTTTGAACGCTCTGTCTCTCTCTGAATCCTCTCCAGATGTATTCACTCTATTCAGAGATTGTCGTCTTGAGCTTGAGACCTGGTGGTCAATAGAATCAGATAAGTCTGTTTTCCTATCATCAGTGTGTGTGACATTAGCAGCGTCGAGAACTGGCTCCGAAAACCGTGAGAATGTCAAGTCTGTAGATGATATGATACTTAAATCTTGTAAATTTTCCCCCTCCATGGTGACTTCCCTCATCTGTTCGGGATGTTCAGCTTGAGCGGTAAAGTCGGGCGATGCATCGGTGCTAGACTCTCTCGCTCCAATAACATTTCTTGGTGGATTTCTCGAACTTTGTTCTGTGTAATCTGAACCGTCTACATTCTGTTCTCTTACGTCTGGAGGACCAGCATCTGTTGGGATCGGAAAATCATGATCTACGCCGGTCACTACTCGATGCTCATTTGCACCTGCGTAAGTAGGACCTTGGTACTGGGAATACTCATCATTGCTTGGTTCTCCTGGTACCATTCTGTCTAGTCCAATAGGCCTTCTTTCATTTACCCTACTGGGATTTGACTGTGTATAATTGTCAGGTGTTTGTTGACCATCAGCTTGTCTATATGGGCGGGAGCTATTGTCAGTTGTTTGTCCATCAATGTGACGATCTAGATAATTGTCACTCGGTTGATTGTAACTGTTATCGACTTCAGTTTGTTGACCAGGCACCATTCTAGCCAAGCCAGGAGGTGGTTCATCACCCGAATTATTTAAGTTCTGACTATATTCAGATTCTTGTTGTCCTACTACCATTCGTCTCAATCCAGGCGGCACACCTCTACTGAAGTCTGTATTTTCGCCGAAGTCACTACTCGACAGATGCGCTGTTTGCAGATACTCATTTCTGTCATTTCTAGGTGCCACTTCCATGTTGTCAGGTAGTTGATGTGTCACAGGAGTCGGCCTGAATGCGGACACTTGAGGCTGATCTGGACGTTCAGAATTATCAGGAGTTGTTTCTAAATTTGCTTCAAATCCTAAAGGAACTCTACTGTGCTGTGAAACTTTACTCACAGCAGCTGGAGAAGCTAAATTTGTATTGCCGATTTGTGTTGGGAATGTTTGTAGAGAGGGAGTACTTGGAGAACCCTTAGGTAGACTCTTATGTGAGAATGGTCCTGCATGCTTGAAAGGATTCGAAGTCGACGATGGAGCGAAATTAGGAGGAGGAATTGCAGAAGACGATGGAGGGGGCATTGTAGAAGACGGTGGAGGAGGCAAAACAGAAGATGAAGGAGGGACCACTCCAGAAGACAAAGATGGTGGCACTGCTACCAATGATGGTGTAGTTGAAGGTGGAGGCGCAGATAAAACTGGGGGTGGAGGTGGCATAGCTGATGTCATTGGGGGTACAGCTGTTGCAGCCAAAGGTGCAGGATAAGTTGCTGGTGATGCAGCAGGTGGTGGTTGAGATACCAATACTGGTTCTTGGATATACCTAGATGCACATTCATGAGGAAGATGTAAGTTGTCTGTTAAAGGTTTCTCATGATTAGCCAAACTCATCTCTTGCATAGAACTTGATAACTCATCATGGCTCTCTCTCCTGCTGCTACTTTGAGTGTTATCAGCTAAAGTATCATCTGAAGGTCTTGACCATTCACTATTTTGTGCAAAACCCTCATCTAAGCCAGGCTGTGAATAATTGAAATTAGAATTGTCTGTATTGGGACCTGGACTGCTCTTACTAGAATTTCTTGATTGATTGTCACTTCTATATGTTCCTTCTGATTGAGTATGCAGACCATCACTAGATTCCTGGGACATTTGTGATTCTATCGACCACTGAGGTGTTAAATTTTCTAAATGAAATCGTTTGCCAAGAGCTAAATTAGGAAGACGTTCCTGAACAGCATCTCTGTCGTTCAAAGTTCTTATGTTATCTGCTGGTTGAGTTGGGACATTGTTTGTACTTGCTGGGGTTAACTCAGTTGAGTCAGACAAAGTGTTATTTGCTTGTATAGGATTTGAAATAGGCAATGTAGCAGAATCATGAGTAGGTTCTTTAATCCCCTTCTTATCATCCATTGCCCAATTCCAGCAATTACCATCTGTTGCAGCAAAACTTTCTTCTATGACATTAGCATTGTTATAAACTGGCTGTTGAGTAGGGGGAGGCTGTTGGGCTATATTCTGAGGTGGTTTCTGAGCTTGCTTTGATGAGTCATCTCCCCACCCCCAGTCCCAATTATCCTCCCAACGGTCCACATTTTGTTTAGGTTGTGAAAATTGTTGTTGTTGTCCTTGACTTTCCTGACCTTGATTTTGGTAATAGTTTTGCTGTGGATATCTTACTTGTGAAGTATTATTGTATCCTTGGTTAGCATAATTCATATTATTGTATGTATTTGGTTGTGAATAAAACTGATTAGCATTGGTTGGATAGTCTTGTTGCTGGTACCCTTGACCATATTGTTGATTGTAAAGTGGTTGCTGCTGAGGTGGCTGTTGTGGTTGCTGCGGTGGCTGTTGTTGCTGCTGCTGTGCAGGCATCTGCCAGAACTGCTGCTGTTGTTGCAAAGTCCCAGGTGCACCACCTTGATAATTTGGGAACATGTTCTCTTGATTTCCAAATGGCTGCAATTACATAAAAATAAAGGTACTAAATAAGTTAGTAACATAATCTATATTTAATAATTTATTACAATGTGACATGTCAGTTTTACTTTGACATATGTTGTAATATTACTTTCATTTATGTAGAAACTGTATGTAATGATCTATTGAGCAATTACTAAACATAATTTCAAAAGAATGTTTCAATAACAATGAAAGAAATATATACAGGTACAGTGAATGGACAAAAGCAAATGTTTATGTGTCAATCATATGATTAGAGGTATGGTTGGTCCACGTCATTGTTTACGTCCTTTCGAAAATAACCTGCGAGGGCTCACCTGTGCCTGGGGCGCGATGTAAGGCTGCCGCTCGGCTCCCGTCGGCGGAGCCGTGCCGCCCTGCGGCCGCTTATTCCACGACATACCTCACGCTACCGCTTACATAACATTCGCCAGGGCTTCGCTCGCATATGCTTCGCTAGTGACCGACAATCCCGTCACTATCATGGACCGGAATGAAACGACACAACCAACACTTTCACTATCTTAGAAGACGTTATCACTGCACTAAACATATGACACTTATGCAGATCTGACTTTAACCGACATTCAGTTGTAGTAACGGAGCAACTGCGTCTATTCCAGATTTTTATTTTATAAATATTTTATAAAGAATTTGTTGACAGCAAACCATCGATCGAAGGTGCCCTGTTGGCAGTGTAGCCATGCTAAAGCATCTAAACTTCCCAACCATGTTTTATGTGATGTCAAGATAAGTAAAAAAATGGTAATTTTCGAAATTAATATCTAATCAGATTCTTTTATAAATTTTTTTACGAAAAAATTAGAGAAAGAAAGTTAAATAATAAGTCAAAATTAGAGAAAGTAAGCTAAGTAACTCCGTAAAACTGTTTACAGCTTGTGTTGTGAGTGTCATGTCCTTAGAATTCTTTTATGGAGCTTATCAGTGAAGTCAAAAAATTGTTTAAAACACATCGAATACTAGTATTTATGCACGTCTTTCTCTAAACCAATCAAACATTTCTAATTACATATATTTTTACAGAATCCATACTAATCTATACAAATAAATAAAATTTAAGTGCATGCTTAGAATAATAACACATAGAAACCTAGTCCGCGCGCCGTTTTGAAGCACTTTAAATGGTGCCATATAGCACCAAACGCCCGCGCCGCAAATGTTTTGTTTCATTGCTCAGTGTTGCCCGAATATAAAAATATTTTCCCATTTTAACTGACTTTATTGCTCCGACTAATTAACTTTAGAACAGTTATACCTATACGGTTTTTAGTGTAGGTGTTTGTATGATTTAGCGATATTATATAATACCTATATAAACGAATTTTATTTTCACACTTGTTAAAATGATAACCGACAGAAGTATTACGTGTTGTTGTTAATAAAGAATAAAGAATATACATAAGTTTTTTTTTCTTGATTGGATTACTTAAGTTACACAGTAAAATAAATAAATAATTGTATACAATGTTAAAAACCAAAAAAATATTTTTTTTCACGTGTTGTTATTTTCCTTTATTCATTATAAAATTAAACATTCTCGCATTATAACAACTAAATTACCAGACCCATACTTTACCACATATAGCTTTTTATGTATTATTGCAAAAACAAACGATCATTTCCTTACTATCGGGAACTGGACCTTCACTGACTACATTACTCAAGTGTATGTGTGCGTGTCGCCGAGCGTAAGCACGTAAACGTCAAGCTGAGTGAATCGGTTCAGTGCTTCACTTTTGACACAGCGTTTGTATGTAGACTATCTTTCTATGTGTAGGGATGCAACATCGTTCATTAAATACATCGATTTCAAAACATCGATGTTTTAAAAAGTGAAACATCGATGTCAAAAATATCGATGTTTATGAACGATATATCGATGTTTTTCCGATGTTTTTTAAAATACTAGCAAGGATTGACAAGTACGGCCTTCAAATATGGAAAAAGAGTTCTCCTTTAAAATTGATTGATATATCTAGATTCGTTTTGGTAAACATGATAATTATTTACTTTAAATAATACGTAATACAGATATAATGTACTGGGATGTGGTAGAACAACAAAGACAAAGTTAATTAAATTTATTGTGAGAGGAATACTTATTGCCAAACAAAACTTATTTCCTATTTGTTTCTCATAATAGAATACTAAAACAATAATTTCGATAATCTACTACCAAGCAATCGGTTTCTTTCTCGAGTAATAACTGCGCCAGCTTCAGAAAATAACCGCTCACTAGGGACTGAAGTTGCTACTATTGGCAAATGTTTCATAGCCAGTTTATATAGATATGGAAAAACCGTTTTCATATCGTCCCAAATTTCTATAGGATCTCCTTTTATTGGGGTAACAGGTGAAGATACAAACATGTGAAATTCCAATTTCGCTTGTCTCGTGTCCGTGGTTTTGATTTGCAATAGAACATCGTTCAAAAAACATCGATCATAATGAACGATGTATCGATGTTTTCTGGTTGTTCAACATCGATGTTAAAACATCGATGTTTATGAACGATACCTCGATGTTTTAAAATATCGATGTATCGTTTGCATCCCTATCTATGTGTTATTATTCTAAGAGTGCATGCTTGTAAAAACAAATGAACAATTTTTTATCAAATGCTTTTGAAAGTATATACGGTACTTACACCAAAAATTAACGTTAAATTTTTTAGCGGTCTGTTTGTTCCGACTAATCTCTGGAAAGACTGGATCGATTTTGACTGGTCTTTCCCTGGAAAGTAGCTGATGACATAAGGAGGAACTAAGGCCAATTTTTTAGACTAGCTTCACAAAGCAGGACTCATCTAGTTACCAAAATACTCATGTTGATCCTGCACATTACTTTATTAAATTTTTAAACGTTCTTAAAAGCTAGAGTGTTTCAGGACTTGACACTTGACAGTGACAGTTGGTTGACATTCGGAAAGCACGAAAACTAGGATACCTTTAACAATTTAATTTCCAAACAATGGCAAAAAGAGCAAACCCTTATATCGAAGACTATATCCCTCAAAGTAAAATACACGTGAGTCTGAAGCAATTCAATAACAATGAAGACCGATTACAGAAAGTTTACGGTAATAGTATAAACATTATGTTCACGTATCTCATTTATATTATTTTTGTTGTACCTGAAATATTAATTTTGTTCAACTTGTTGATAGTGAAGACACTAGACCTTTTGTATAAAGGTGCTAAGAAGTGCCCGGCTCAAGATATTGCTAATACAAAAGATAATGAAACTATAAAAGGTAATGAAACAAAGAATAAAATGAAACAACTTTTTATTGGCCAAAATGGAGCATTGATGCGTTGTGGTACTATGGTAAATACATATTTGTTTTAAATAAAACATACTGTAAAAGATTACATGCAACATCTACAATCTTCACTAACTTTTATGGTATAGGTTTAAGGTATTATTTTATTGCTATTGTTTTAAGTAATTTATAAACTTCATGGTATACTTACTAATTAGAATACTATCCACAAATGGACGTAGTTACACGAAAAGGATCCAAACCACAATACTGTAAAAAATTAATTAAGTGCACCAAACTGATGCTACATATCGATATTATCGGTCAATAAAAAAAAACACGTAAAAACAGCTGTTTTTTATTGATTATTAACATCGGAACCAACCCACATCTATAGGCACATGTATATTTGTTTTCACTTATATTGATCCAACCGTCGTGGTTCTTACCCAGAATTAAAAACTAAATCAGTAAAACGATCACACAATATTCTGTATGATAGTAAATATATAATAAAAATAATAATAATATTCTAAGATAACATCATACTCACAATCTATTTTATAATGAACACCTATGAACAAATATGTTTTAAACTTCAAATGTTAATATCCCGAAAATGACTTTGTGTGGATTGGATCCTTTTCGTGTAACTACATCCAAATATTGTTCAGCCCTAGTCAATGTATTTCTTACTAGCTTATCCTGTCTGCATCTTCTATTGCCATGTTATACAGAAACAAGGTTTTCGAAATTTAAAAAATCATGTAATATTTGTATGAGATAATATTTCTTGTTATAGCAGCAACAGAAATACATAATTGTTGAAAATTTGAACTGTCTAGCTAGCACAGTTTCTAAGTGACAGCCGGTGACAGACTTTTTAACCCTTTGCCAACCCTTAAACAAATACTTTATTGCCTAAAAACCCCACACAAAAGTGCAGTTCTAATAACCAAGGTCTAATAGTTAAAAAACTGATCTGCAACATTCACAAATTCTTACACTTTTATACTTGTAGTTGAATAAATTCACTTATGTTACAGGTGTGCAATATTAATAACTCAGTTGTAAGCCAATGCTCTTGTGGTGACGAGGGTGAAGATAAGTGTGCGTATTGTGAAGTGCCACTGTGTACAAGTTGCCAGCATGTGTGCATGCTCTGTGACCGTTCTCACTGTACAACATGCACTCTAACTAGGTAAGCACAATATTGTTGTAATTGATCAATGCCATTGAGCCATTGCTGCAGATTTTTGAATATTAACAACTGCACTATTACTCTTGTTTATAATTGTAGAGGCACAAATAACTAAGTTGCTCCATAAGATTGACACCTTAAGTGTCTCCGTAATTTGGAGGGTACATTAAGCAGTCAGTCCCAGTTATCATAGGGTGAAAGTCGTGAAGCTTAGAGACCTTTAGACAGCTTAAAATAATCCAAAAGCAAGATTTCGTAGACACAACTTTGTCTTCCCAGTGCCCGACCAGCACTCAGCCAGCGTGTGAACATTTGGCCTTAACCCTCTCCTGATAGGAGACCCCAAGCCA
Source organism: Phragmatobia fuliginosa (assembly GCA_932526445.1). Classification (NCBI taxonomy): domain Eukaryota; kingdom Metazoa; phylum Arthropoda; class Insecta; order Lepidoptera; family Erebidae; genus Phragmatobia; species Phragmatobia fuliginosa. The sequence continues at coordinate 26,127,691 of OW052058.1, forward strand.
GCAGTGGGCTATTATGGGTTGTCAATGATGATAATGGTTGTCGCACTCATACACACCATTATACGCTATTTTATCCATGATTTCTTGATTGTAATGTGTTAAGTGTTTATAAAATTCAAGTGTTATAAATTGTGCAATCAGCAAGATAAATGCTTGGAAATGTAAGGACTTTAATTAATACATAATTACCTGCAACACAGGTATTCTAATACCTATCTCGGGCACCAGTCTCTCACAGATGTAATTGTAATGTATTTTGGATTAAATTGTAATTGTATTCATTTCATCATCATCATCATCATCAACAGCCTTCAACAGTCCACTGCTGGACATAGGCCTCTCCTTAGAAAGGAGGTTTTGGCCTACTATACCACGCTAGCCAGACAGGTTGGTATAGGGTTGGTTTCAAGTTTTCCTTCTCTTTTTATTGATGTTGCTTTGCATAGTTTTTCCCTTAGTCGCCTTTACGACACCCACGGGATGAATAGGGGTGGTGACACTCTGTATTCTTAATCTGTCACCACTTTGTGATGGGAAAATAAATCATTATCATTAAATCACTTTACCACATGGATCTGTTGTCACATAACAACAGTTTCAATTTAAAGAGAAATCGTCCTGTTATTGTAGGGTGCTAGTCTGTTACTGTATATGTTTGTGTTGTTTCAGGTTCGAGGCTTCAGAAGTATGTGTCTCATGCTACAGTTAGCTTTTTAAAATTGATTACTCATCATATAGATAATTAAAACTGTTGTGATCTATTGTACTCTAAAAATTGTTATGAAATGAACTTAATATAAATAGTTTGTAAGTATAAAAAGGCTGGCACTAAAAGATTAATAAATAAAACTCAAAATATGTTATCTTATATATTAATCATATACCAAAACATTTCTATACTTCAACTGAAAACATTTTATGAATTGTTCTGAATAAATGAAAAAGCTTCCGATACCACACCACTATAGATGTCACAAGGATTAATACAAACATTTTACACATTACATTGCTTACAATTGTACACCAACCAGAAATGGACACGCTCAGTAACCTTCTCTCAATCCAGGATGGACCACAGTTTGGAGTATATATTGATTACATTGCGTTATAATGTTTCCGAACAAATACAAATCTAAAAACAATATCAGACTTTCCTCAAACCATCAATTGTACAAGGGTTTAAAAAAACATTAATGTCAACTTATAAGGCATATTTAAAATATACATATTTTGTGCAGAGATCATTATGAAACTACTAGACATAAATGGACTTGGTAATATGTAATATTAACAAACACATCTGGGCGTTTTATAGAAATATCAGCACCTAAATATACCCTCATCCATTCATACTTATCATATTATTATTATTGATTACCTACACCCTTTGAATACCTTAAACATTTTGTAGGGTTTATTCTACTACTAACATTAAAAGCTTAATAGAAGCAGCGGCACGAAACCTTTATTTAAAACTAGCTGACCCCGCGAATTTCGTACCGCCTAACAGTCGATTCAACGTCACTCAATTATTTTGCATTCTCGGAACCCCTCCAATAAAAGTTATCAGATATTTTTTTATATTTTTTTCCTAAGAACCATCCTCGTAAATCAAGCTATATTATAAAAAAAGAATGAGCGAAATCGGTCCAGCCGTTCACGCGTGATGCCGTGACCAAGGAAAACGGGTTTCATTTTTATATATATAGACTAAACTTTACTGAAGTTAATACGGAATCCATAAGATTGGTTTGTAACATAGTTGTTTCATAAAATTTCGTTGATTTATAGATACAATACGTTTGTTGCTTTCATAAACTTTCTTCACTAGTAAATAATAAGGTAAAAAAAAACTTCTCAGCCTATTTATCTCGTAGTCTTAGTTAATAATAGGTACTGTTTACTGGCAATGTAGAGTTATAAGAACTTTATATTACGATGTCAGATATAATACACTTTTTAACTGTCCACTATTGGAAATAGGTTGGACATAGGCCTGACCTTAGCAAGCAGGTTTCATGATGCACTTATCTAAGTCAAATTATATTTTTGGCAACAAAAGTCTCTCACTGTTTTTACATCTTTTATTATAAACAATCTCTTCTTTAGCCTGCACTGTAATTAACTCAGGATTGTATTCGTTCGTAACGGTCTATAATACAGTGTAATCCAGTGTAGAATAGGTTAGTTTCGGAGCTAGATGTCGTCGTCGTCTGCGCTCTGCGTGGTTGCGTTGGCGGTCACTGCGAGAACAGGTACCGGTACAGGATGGTTGCCGCGATGCCCAGCAGCAGCGGTGTCAGCCAGGATCCCCAACTATACAACAAAAACATGCCAAATCATATACGTAACATACTATATTATTACTCGAAAAAAAAAATGCTGTTATATGTGCCACGGAATTCAAAATCCAAAAATTGCAACCTAGCACCTTAACCAATCAAATTCTAAGTTTTTTTACGAAACTATAAATTTCTTGGAACCTGATAGGCCAGGGGGCGGGGCTTACAGATGTAATATTAACAGTTCCCGGACCTCTCCTATTTCAGGCGCAGTGTGGCACACCGTGTTCAGTCGGTCCGATTCCGAACTACCACCCCGCCCAAACCTCGGTGGAGTGATGGTTTGTAGAAGTATCCACACTTTAAAAAAGGGGCGGAGCTTGATATTAGAGTCACTATTTTACTAACGCGAATAGTCTATAGTTGCTGCTGTCTGGTCCACTTATTTGTACATCTTTCATGTTTGTATGTGGCATCACAGCGATAAATTCAACTGCAAAACATTCGAGGGTTCCGGATTCCAATATTCGTTTGTATCCTTGCTTATATTCATCTGGATAACGAACGTGATCGATTATTTCTAAAAATTATTTTTTTCTAATGAGATCTGCAAAGATTGTACAAGAAAGATTATGCTAAAGACAAAAGATTACTCTTAGAGATCTAGGAAAGATAAACTGTTAATTTATCATCAGTTACTGATGGTGACTGTCGACTGTTAATTTCAAAAAGGTAACTTTATTTCATCTTTACGACAAAACTATGGAATTTAATATATAACAAACTATAACAGATACTTTAAATTCAAGTCACTGCTACCAAAGCTCACAATAATACTTCTTACTATATTTTATTTATAAGAGGATTTGATTCAGACTTAGCTGCCTTCATCTACAAGTACCTACAGCCCTGACTTTAGATCTTAGGCCGTGTTCAGACCAAACGTATGGTCAGCCGCCGAATGTGAGCAGGCTCACTGTGAGCCCCAGTGTGAACGTGAAAATAAACGGTATTTTTCGTTCACAGTATGCTTACAATACGCTATAGCTTACAATACGCTAATGGTGTGAACAAAACAGTCGGCTTTGTATACGTTCACACCGTATGCGCATGCTGAGCGGCCGCCTATTTTGACTGAATTGAATAGAGTCCGCCGGCAGAGCTGTATCCGATACGCTAACGTAGCTACGTAGCCAATCAGCGTCCGCGGCGCGTAGTGACACTCTATATTAATCGGTGCCGCCGAATGTCAGCGTCTACGCATAGCATTATAACGTATTGTCGGTTAGATGTGAACGAAAAAGTGAATATGTATGGAAATATAATAAACTGCGTAACGCTCGCTCACATTCGGCGGCTGACTATACGTTTGGTCTGAACACAGCCTTAGTGCTACACTACGTCGACGCTAAAAGTAGCTAGTGTGCTGTGGCCCTTACACCCTTGAATTAAGTCAAAGATCTAAATTGAATCCGAATAAACTAAACGTGGGATACTTATTTAAATGTTTTTATAATAATACTAACATATTCACAATTTAATAACACATTGGCGCTATAAAAGGTAAGTATTTTATTACGGGCAAAAGATACGGTTGTAGAATTTAGCATGATAATTTTGCCCTGCTTAAATAAAATGTTGAATAAAAACTGTTGTTCTGTGTTTTGTGGGTATTGTCAAGAGCCATAATGGAATTAGATGGAAGAAAGCTTAATGAAAGGAATAGGATATCAGGAGCGAAGGAGAACAGGAATCTTGCATGTATTATGGTATGATATTGGAATGCAAGCCTTACTTCGAACGAGTCTCTTTTTGAATTACCATGAAATCGGTGCCCACTAAATGACAAATTAGGCGGCTAACATATGTGCTGTAATCAATTAAATTGAGCCTTATTATAGTTCAATGTAGGTTTACCAATAGACACTTCGTCGGCTATACCAGAGCGGTGACAATCTTATCTAATATGCGTGTACCTACCTTTTTAATTGACTTATATGATAAACATGGCGTCTTGACTCTTGACATTAATAATGCGAGAAAATTACGGTTACATTAGTAAAATCTACATCTATGCTTGCGAAACCGTGGGTAGAATATAATAAAAATAAAAGTAAGTCAGTAACAATAGTAGATTAGTACCCAAGGGCTGTAAGGCATGAATTGCAGCCCGAGATATTTAGGCGCCCGCCTATAGTTCGAGGGTGCAATTGGTGCTTACACCCGAGGTAACTATTCTGCTTTACATCTCGATTGTGAGGTAAGTAGAAAAAAACCGGCATTATAAAAATAAAACATTGTTAATTGCTGCTTCAAGCTTCCATTTTCATTGAATCGGGAGTGCAGCTTAAATCTTCATCACTTGAAGAATTCATGTTTTTTTCCTAATTAGCACGTAATTATAAAAAAATCCCAAAAAAAAAACAATATTTAAATTAAAAGTTTTCTATTCCCGCCTCTTTTCATTAAAAAGAAACAAGTAAAGGACTTTTTAATTGTTTTTTTCAAGAATGAAATTGAGCTTCGCCGTTCGATATTTAAAATTGATGACTAATATACTCACACGAAGACAAGGCTGAATGGCAAAGCGACCTCTTTGGTCATTGGGCTGAATGCATGATGTCTTTGCCAGTATGATGGTTAGATGTACGCGAACTTTTTGTAAGGAAGAAGCGTTTTTTTTTTAATTACTTAGCGCCCTAGGGCTTTTCTAGCTACATTATTACCCTAGAGCGCTAATAAGTCACTTACAAGCCCCATTTGGAGGTAATAAGAACCTACTTACCGAACATGAGAGATGTAAAGTTATTTAAATACACAAATTCTACCGATTGGAATTTACTCGAAAGTTCTGGTGTTTTGACTATTTATAATATTAATTGACCAATACAATAATCATATTGCACTAGCTTTTTTCCCTTCCGCTAATCTTAATATATATAAATCTCGTGTCACAATGTTTGTCCTCAATGGACTTCTAAACCACTTAACCGATTATAATAAAATTCGCACACCATGTGCAGTTCGATCTAACTTGAGAGATAGGATAGTTTAAATCTCAAATTGTAGTCGCAATTTTAATAATCGCGGGTAACACCGCGGGATTCAGCTAGTGTTAATTATATAAAAATAATAATACCTTGGTACTGGAAGGTTAATTGTTGAATTATCTCGATTATAATTATAATCCACCCAGTTACAATATGTTAAGGAACAAACAGATCCAGAAATAACTACTTGTAATACATGCAAATTATACCACTAATGACCAGAGATCGGAATTGGGTGTGTGAAAATACCTAAAGTTTGCAGCGGGACATAATATGGAACTGTTACAACCACTTAAGCTAAACCGGGTTTGAATTTTACCGGTTTAGTTTTTTTTTTTTTACATGTTCCTTACCTTTGAAACACCGAACTATAAACATTTACAAGCTGCTAATACAGTTCTAAATAAATTTTTGTTTTGTACTTTTCCGGTTAAAATTCGGTCTTTTAGTCCCAATTGTTCTTTGTCGGTCAAACACAGAATTTTATATATCTGCAAAATGCTAATGCTGTTTTAATTTCTTTTTTTGATCTGTATCTTAAGTTAAAAAGTTTTGCTACAGGTTGATGCAAGGAAAACGAACATTTTCGCGTCTTTACATAATTAAAAAAAAAAGCCGACTTCAAAACTATTAAACCTGCACTGCATAAAAAAATAAATTAAAAACATTTATTTCAATTGCAAGAACAGTGGTTGTAACAGCTCCATATTATTATTGCAAACTTACTGCAAACTTTAGGTATTTTCACACACCCAATTCCGATCTCTGCTAATGACCCAAGTGTGCTTTGTATGTTAATCTCTCACAAATCACAAGAACAAAATTATAAAGTTATTAAAGATATATTATTGTTAGAGATCATGTGAATCTACCTAACGCGTCCCTGTAAAATAATCCTAAAAATATTTAATTTAAGCTCATGGATCTGTGTAACTAAAAAGTAAATAAAATAAAAAAAAGGTGTAATAAATAATGAGAGGCCATGAGTTATATTTATGCGTTTATTTGTCATTTTATCACATACATATGATACTTAGTCAGCGTGACTACAATAATAAAATAAAGAGCACCAGTGGCGGGGTCAAGGGCCCCATAAACTTTCAATTCATTAAAATAAAGTAACTTGTGTTACAAGCGATATATTCTACAACTTTCTAATTTACATAACAGATACTGTGCACATATATTTTCAACTATATATAAATAAGCTTTTACAGATCTATATAATCACAATTGTTTGCTTTATAGCTGTTAAGTACTTTGGGTACGCCTATATTCGAGCAGTGAAATAGTTACACAGAGCCATTAGCCGGTACCCGTGTGCGCAAGCAAATATACGAGATCTACAGATGGCCGCATGCCATCAAATGTTGCTAATAGGAATTTTATTGTGTGGACATTGCACTTACATAATGCATACTCGTTAAATCTACAATGGAGCGTATGTCATATTGATATATGGAGGGGTCAAAGTGGGGTCAAGTTACTTTTGATGTTCTTTGTAGCACGATGGAAGCAAACGGATGGTGAATACGGTCGAAATGGTTAGTGTCTAATTAAAAATGTTGTTTCCCATTATTTTCATGCATGTTTTAAACAGTATGTACTTTTTAAATTTTAAACTTATTGTTATATTTATAAATTATTAGAATTTTCATGTCATTAATTAATTTCTAACATAAAATTTTGAGTCGTGCGCGACGCATCGTAGCGAGCGGTTGATTCTATAAAATCTGCGTAATTACGATGTTAACTTTTTTCAAATATACCTTCGATTTTTTTATAGTTAAAAATGAGTGAAAAGTCGGGAGATTTACTTATATCGAGTATTGATAGTGAATGTAATGTGCAGAGTGAGCAACAAGTAAAGGAAATAGTAGAATTTAGTGGTGAAAAAGATAATATGCAGGGTCAAACCTATATAACAAAACAGGTGCCTGAGAAAAGAACGCGACAAGAAAGCGAGGAATGTTTAGATGAGAGTGATGGTGAGTTTATAACAGTGAGAAGAAATTCAAAACGATTACATCGAAGTTTTTCTAATAATGATTCGCGTATGTCTGAGAGCGAGATTTTAGAATCAAGATGTGAAACATTTGATGTTTATATTACATCTAAAGATATGTTACCCAAGCAAATTGGTTTGGCCAAACTTTTAAAAGCCGAAAACATTTCTGGAATATCAAAAGTCAAATATAAAAACCCTTTTAGAGTATGTATACAATTCGAAAATAGGGTAAATGCTGAGAAGTTACTGGCATCTAAGAAAATGAATGACTTGGGTTATAGATGTCACTTTGTTCAGGAAGTGAATTTATCATATGGTGTGGTTAAAAATATAGAATTAGACATTACAGAAGAAGAATTAAACAATATATTTACTTGCGAATGTGACATAGTATCTGTAAAAAGATTAAAACGTTCTACAGTCGAAGGCAAATGGGTAGAAAGCGAAACTGTCCGTATTGGCTTTAAAGGCTCAACATTACCCCCATTTGTTGATGTTTATGGATGCAAAGTTAGGGTTGATCCTTACACATTTCCGGTAACACAATGTTCAAACTGCTGGAAGTATGGGCATTTACAAAGGCAATGCACAATAAAAAAAAATGTATGTCCAAAATGTGGTGCTTTTCACGCTAATTGTGAAACTACAACTTATAAATGTATCAATTGTAAAGGCGGACACATAGCATTGAGCAAAAGATGTCCGATATTTTTAAAAGAAAAGGAGATTCGTCGTATAATGTCATCGGAAAACTGCACCTATAAGATTGCTTTATATAAATATCTGAAAGAGACCAGGTCCGTGGTAAATGCATTACTACATAGAAGTGACCATATTGGAGAGAATGCATCAATTACAAGCGAGCAAGCAAGTGACCGGGAAGATATACATCAATTACCTGAGCCGGTTGAAGAACAAACATCTAAACCCACATTCAGAGATATTTTACTAAAAGATAATGGCAAGTTCAAGAAAAGAACTGAAGAAAGTAAATATAAAACACAGAACAAAAATAAACAACAAAAAAGGAAAGATATCTCGGAAAACTGCATAGATTTTGAAGAACAAATCTTTGAAGAAAATAAAGAACAAACAGAAAAAGAGCAATCTAAATTAGAAGCGAAGAAAAAAAGAAATACCCACACTTCATTCTGGGAAATTCTGAGACAGATAAAAAAAATAGTATTTTCAACTAAGAGTCTAGAAGAGAAAATAGTAGAAGTTACACAATTGATTTTAGAAGAGCTAAAATATTTATTGATTCACAAAGTGTTAAGCGGAGAATGGTTAAAATTATTTTTAAATATCTTTTATGGATAATACAAAACGACAGATACCATTAAACATATTACAATGGAATTCACAAAGCTTAAGACCAAAATTATTGCAGTTTGAATGTCTTTTGAATCGAGAGCAGGTCCATGTAGCAATTATTAGTGAGACTTGGTTGGAATCTGGTTCTCGTACCTGTATAAGTTCCTACAATATGTATAGAAATGATAGGCTCGACTCGTATGGCGGCGTGGCAATTATCTGTCATAAATCACTAAAAACTCAAGTATCATCATTTATGTTACGAAATTCCGGGATTGAGGTGTTACATGTGAAGGTACTCAACTGTTCTTCCTTGGAAAACATTGTAAGTATATACTGCCCCTCTAGTGTTAGGACTACGCAAGCAGATTGGGATTCATTATTTGGTGCATATTCTTCTAAATCATTAATAGCAGGAGATTTTAACGGCCACCATACTAATTGGTCATATAAAAATAATACCAGAGGCATACAACTTATGGACTCATCCTTAGAAAATGCTTTCCTTTCCTTAAATAATGGTAAGCCAACACGAATTAAATTAATTGATGGAGTATTACAGCAATCGTCTCCTGACATAACGTTCGTGTCAACAGATATTGCAGTGGATTGTAAGTGGAGTACTACTAATGAAACCTTAGGTAGTGATCACTTAATAATCAAAATACAAGTGTTAGTGTCTGAACCTAAACTAAATTTTATCAATAAACGTAATTTTAAAAAAGCTTCATGGCCTATGTATAGAAAAATCTTAAGTGAAAATTTTACAGCTTCTGTAATTGATCCCAATAATATCCAAATAAGCTATGATTCTCTAATTAACCAGATTAATTACGCCGCTGATGCAAGTATCCCTTTGATAAAGGTATGTACTGACCCCCAGGCTAAATTTAAACCAAAACCCTACTGGAATGTCGATCTATCTGAATCAATCGCTAGACGAAGATTGGCACTGGCTAAGTTTAGGCGTAACCCAACCCCTAGTAATTTAGATATCTTACAAAATCAAATCACGGAATCAAAACGGTTATTAAGGTCAGCGAAATCACAAAACTGGCGTGACTTTTGCAGTAGTATAAAGGAGTCTACGTCAGTGACAGATATGTGGAGTCGTATGCGTTGGATGAAAGGACATAAAACTAGTAAGGTATTGGTTCCCCAAGAGCAAATCGAGGAATTACTATGTAGCCTCGCACCTGATTTTGTAACACCTCCCATGCCTGAGATTACATCAACTAATACAGTGTTAGAAACTAAATTTACATATCAAGAATTGGAAAAATGTTTGAAAAAAAAAGATACGGCCCCTGGTGACGATCAAATCACGTTTTCGATGATATATAATCTTCCTAGAATAGTCAAACTTTATTTACTTGATATATATAATGTAATTTTACAAACTGGATATATCCCCACCCAATGGCGAGATATAAAAATAGTACCAATTCCTAAACAAAACGCTGAAATACCAGTTAACTTAAGACCTATTTCATTGATTTCTTGCATTTGTAAAATTTTTCATACTTTATTATGTAAAAGACTCGAATGGTTCGTGGAGAAAAACAAAATTATATCAATGAATACTGTAGGGTTTAGACGATCTCAATCCTGTTTGGATAGTTTGACTAGGTTAATCTGTTACGTACAATTGGGTTTCTCTAAAAATATACCAACTTTGGCATGCTTTTTAGACATAGAAAATGCTTATAATAATATTAATATAGACAGTGCGATAAAAATTCTTGATACAATAAATGTCGGGAAAAGAATTTGCCTTTATTTGTGGTATTTTTTAACGGAAAGACATCTTAAAAGTAATGTTAATCTCTGTAAGGACAATCAGTTTATAGTCAGGTGGACCGGTAAAGGCATTGCCCAAGGTGACCCATTATCTCCTTTAATTTTTAATATCATAACTTACGGTCTTTGTCAGAATATATCTAATGTTATAGTATCCCAATACGCCGACGATTTTTTATTGTATACTAGCTGTAACAACCTTAGTGATAGTGTCTCAAACATACAAAATGCACTTGACACATTTTCTATTTTATTAGAGCAGTTGGGCTTATCATTGTCAAGTAATAAATCAAAATTTTGTGTATTTAGTAGAGGGCGGCGAAGGCAATGCATTAATTTAAATATAAACGGATCAATAATTAATTCAGAAGAACATATAAAATATCTGGGACTATGGTTGGATAGAACATTGCGATGGGGAAAACACATTAACGAAATATGGGAAAAAACACAAAGATTTTTGAATTTAATGAAGGTGTTATCAGGGTCAGCTTGGGGTGTACACCCCAAACATCTGCGTACACTATATATATCTTTAATTAGAAGTAGGATCGATTACGGAAGCTTCTTATATGACAATAGCGCGAAATCACATCTAACTAAACTTGATAAGGTACAAAACCAAGCGATGCGGATTATTGGGGGTTTCATTCGTACTACTCCTATTCATGTCATGGAATGCGAGCTATGTATTCCCAATCTAGGTCTAAGAAGGAAATATCTAGCCATCAAGTTTTGCTTGAAAGCTAAATCCATAACTAACAATGTGACAATTGATCTATTAAACACTTTGCACAGTTATACAAACAATAGATATTGGAAAAATAAAAAACTACCACTATTAGCGGCAGTGTATACGGACATCAAAGAGGAAATTGTATCCTCCAGTTATCCATTGGAAATGTTTGGCCTGGATACATGGATATCAAATATAAATTTAGAAAATGTAATAATAGATCAGCTAAGTAGTGTTAATTTACCAAAAAAATCTTATAATAATATTATATTAAAAAACAATATACTGCAGGAACTAGATATTAAATATGATAACTGGTTTAAATTATATACCGATGCATCTAAGAGTGATGATAAAATTGGTGCCGCCTTTTACGAGTCTAGAAATAAAAGTAGTGGTATGTTTGATTTGACTGGTAGTCATATATGCATAATGACAGCGGAACTTGTAGCAATATCGGAAGCCCTTAAATGGTACTGCAAAAACACTAATGGTGAGAAGTGTGTTGTTTTTGTTGATAGTAAGAGTGCTCTCCAGCATATAGCTCGATGCGCCTCTGGATTCAGAGGTGTTTCGATAGCTTATACTATTTTAGAACAGATACGTGCATTTACATCGATTTGTGCCGATAGTTTGGTATTGCAATGGGTTCCGTCACATGTTGGCTTATCAGGGAATGAAGAGGCAGATCGATTGGCAAAGAATGCTATCTCAGATGGTATCAAACTCAATATCACCCCGAGTTATTCTGAGGTCTTACCTAAATTTAAAAAGATCTGCCAGAATAGTTGGAAAGAATATTTTGACGAAAAATCACTTTTAAAAGGAATTTGGTATAGAACTATTCAAAGTGAACCTCCTCACGTTCCCTGGTTTGCCAACAGAATACTCAATAGGAAGTACACTGTAATAGCTCACAGAATACGATCTGGACACGTTCCATTGAACAAGTTTCGACATCTTATGAGATTAAGTAACAGCCCATTTTGTGATGAATGTGGCATTGTTGACGATGTCTATCACTTTTTGATGGAATGTGTCAAAACTAGAGCTGAGAGAGAGACCTTGATAAATAGGCTTAATATTAATGTTAGAGATGTTGGCATGTTCCAAAGCATATTGTCGAAGCCTCTGTCAGAAGAGGCGTTGTTAGTATATAAGCTATATGAACTTTAGTCTATGTTGTTCTAAATATTTTATTTATACTTAATTTTAGAGATAATGTATGGTAAGTTTAGGGTACGATGGGGCTGACATGGTCGTATATGTGACTAAAAGCCCCTAAATAAATAAAGATAATAAAAAAAAAAAAAAAAAAACATAAAATTTTAATTCATAAAAATAATATTTAAAAGCGAAATTTTTAAAGTTATCACCCATAACTGTTAAACACACTATGTGTTTCAATGACATTTGCCTGTGCAACAATATTCTAATTACTAATTATACAATAATTAAGAATGATAAAACATTAGTGGTCTAGATATTATGATCAATATAGTGTATATAATGCATCTAACAATGCATTACACATTATTTTTATGTTATTTCATTAGAAGTTTGTGAATATGTTTAAACTGAAATACGTTATGAAACGAAAATTAAGAAATGGGATAACTATAGAGAATGCATATTGAAGTTAACATAGACAGATCTCTTGGAATAACACAATAACAATTTATACCTCTTATTAAACACAGCCCTTACAATGTGATCTCTTAATGACCCCTTTTTGAGAAACATTGTACCAAAACTACCCTCTAGCATCAGTATTAAGTACATTATTCCCTTTCTACCATAGATGTACTATACTAATAAAACTACAAAACAGCGTGTCAGTGAGATAGTTTTAAGATATTTAAAATGTGTGAAATAGTGACATGTTTTGTCGGTACTAGGCGACTACGCACTTGCCCTGCTCCTGTGGCTGGTCGTTGCTCCATTGGGGCGAGAAGGCGTTCTTGGTCTGGATACGATCAGCCTCCACTAGGTCACCGATCTTATATTTCTTCATAAGGGATCTGGAAACCAGACACATAAGGATATTATAAGAAATCAATGAAATACATGACATAGAACATAAATTTATGGATATCACAAAGTATTGTGTCATGTGGAATTTGAAGTTCGAATCTACAACACTTGGCGCAGTAAAAAGCGGAATGGCGACCGCTTAAACCTAGTAAGTCAAACAATAATATTCAATTCCATCAGTGACCAAACACTCAGTAACAGCTAATTAAGATTACGATGCACCAATTTTGTTTCTGTTGTATGACTCTCACTCTAAAGTAAGATCTACACTATTCTAGCATACACATCAGAAAGTCAACAATAACAATAATAGCGCTCTCAGATTTTCATGCGAAAAGTTTTAACACAAGCTCGCTAGATGGCGCTTTTCAAAAAAGTTAAGTCGCGTTATGGTTTCGTTGCCGAAATTAATACAAAATCCAATGAATGTTAAGAATATATACGTTGCTTTAAAGCCTGTACTTAGTGACCCACTTATGGCCTATGTAACAATTTTTGAAATTCCCGTCATAGAAGATTTTTAATCTATGATGAGGATATTATTATCATATGAATATCTAGCTTATGCTGGCTGTTACTCCGATTGTCTTTTTCAAAAGTTTTTCAAAATACTCTCTTAGTGCTTGCCTACGCTTCTCAAGGAACACACATGACAAATTTTCGTTTCGGCTGTGCGTTGTAGTTCAGTCAGTCAGTAACGGAACAGTTTTATTTTATATATATTGATATAAGTTACCAGCAACCTGAACAAGCCTAGGCATTAGCCTACTTAGGCATTGTATAGGATACCTGGGACGTCCTGGCAATGTTTAAAATATTATAATTATTACTGTTCATGACATACTTCACCTAGGTATTGTCTAAAATATCTTCTGGTTCACCTGCAATGTGTAGAATATTCATTTTTTGGTCTGAATTTTATCTGGGGAGTGAAACTACACAGGTTCAATTTACAAATACGATTAGAGAGATACATTAAACAAACATGTAATGACACATGTAATTTATCTAAGCTTTTATCATTGACATTTATATTATTATAGTAGCAGGTGGCACTAATTATGTACCTGCCGGTAGATAATATTGGATATCAAGAACTTATGTAACGAAGATTGATTTTAATTAAATTAGGTAATATCGAAAGTCTGAGGTAAAAAAAATTGATGCCCTTCGACCGATGAATCGCACAGTTTAACATACTAGTTTTTTTTTATATATAACGTTACAGTTATACAACAACACTATTGATATTTAAATAAGATAATTTTAGTACATAGGTGAATAAATATAGATTTGTTAAAATAACGTATTTTATCTTATATATAAAATTATCGTGTCACAATGTTCGTTCTCCTCCGAAACGGCTTGACCGATTCTTATGAAATTTTTTATGCATATTCAGTAAGTCTGAGAATCGGCTACAACCTATTTTTCATACCCCTAGGACGCGAGCAGAGCCGCGGGCATCAGCTAGTAATAATATAAACTTATTATTAACCCTGATGCTTGTGACAACACAGATACTACAAAGCATTCTGTTTTCTCTGGTATCTTAATTACCTGGCATCAGAACTGTGGCTGACATCCTCGAACGGCTCAGTTGCGTCCTGTCCAGCTTTCTCTAGTAAGACCTCTTCACCACCAGGGTGCTGTGAACATTTTAACTCATAATTAGTTTTACTTTTAATATATTAAATTAAAAAAATAAGGTACAAGGGAACACGATGTCTCTCAAAGTTTTACAACCCAATGACCCCTTTAACAATTGACTAATTAAATGTAATTATTATTTAACTTAAAACTTGGTCTAAATTAAATTAACCTACTTGGCATAATTAGTGCAACAATGACAGACTATCAGATGGAGGTGAAGGTTCACTCACCTCACAATGGAATGAAGAAATCTCGAATACGAGTTATGGAGCTGGTTCGTATATTATGTTTTCATCATTTTATGTATGTACTTTTTATTATGATAATAATTATTAATATGGTATTTAAAGCTATATGCCAAGGCTAACTCAAAGATAAGTATCAAACTTGAAATGGTACAATATTGGCGGGGCGCTACCAGAAATATAATATTATGTAGTATCTAGTGGACTCAAGTCACCTCACTCATTCGTTGTAAAGAAAAAAGTATGGCCCAGTGGCTAAGGAGGTCGCCACGCCGCTGCCTACCTAAAACACATTGCGTCATCACAAATTGTTGTTCTGTGTCTAGGTGTCCATTTCTTGTGTGTTTGTAGTCTTCGCCCTCGTCTAGAGCCCATGGGCGATGTCAGGTTACCCTTTTGCTCCTTTTTCCATAAAAATAAGCAAGTTAATTTGATACCTATTGAATACCTCAACTCAGAACACCATTGCTAACTGGGTATGCTAGTGCCTTCCTATTGGTTGCCAACCCACTCTTGAATTCTAATCATACTTTTCATCAGGCAGATTCACATTATGACTTATGAGGCTCAAAAAAATTTGTCGCTGATAGTATCGCGTCGTGTCGTGTCGCGTTGCGTCCGTCTTGTCGCGTTGCGTCGCGTTGTGTCGCGTCGTGTCGCGTTGCGTCGCGTCGTGTCGCGTTCCGTCGCGTCGATTCGTATTCAACACTCACGTACGACAGATGGCGACAGACAATTTACATTTTAGGCGGGTATAAAGGAATCATTTAAAAATGTACAGTAAATAATAAATATTTCACTGTAGATTTGCAAACGCATCACTTAATTTCCATTTTTTGCGTAAACCTTGGCTCTAATATTGCATCGAAATACAACAAGAATGAGAGTGCATCGCCCTCAGAACAAAATCCTGTTTCATTTATTACTATTTTATTGGTTAACTAGTTTGCTACACGCGTTGCTTTCTACTTGGCGCCATGCCATGTTGCGTTCTACAACTATACTAGGTCCTACAATTACTGAATTTTAGTTTTTTTCGGATTTGAAGTCTAATTAGCCATCAGCCTGGAAACGCCCCCACACATCAACAATATTATGCCTTTATTATTTAAACTTGGCTTGACTTCCAATCGATGTAGGATGAGCTCAAAGCTAAATATGAGTAACGTCTGTAAAATACGAATTTATGAAAACTACCGTCATATCAACTGTATAAATTTCAAACGTTTTTAATATTGTATTCCATGTGACCTTCCTGTGCAACTTAAACAGTCATTATACAATAGAGTTTTGTAACAAGTCGCTTTAAAAATGGGAACCAAAAGGAAAGTCAAAGGTCAGTAAACATATATATGTAGGTACTAGATCATTATGGTATGTATAATGTAGCTATATTTACATAAATTTTAATTCTATAGCAAACACTGTTCAACAATGTTAGCGTCTTGCACTTCCTCATGAGTCATGAATGTTTTTGTGTCATATTTGTTCAAAACTAAGTTTCTTATTAATCTACACAATCTTTAAGCAATTCAGTCTAGCGACTTGTGCAGTTTTAGTATAAAGTTGAGTAGAATGGTCAAAACTGGCAGTCCACAATCTTTATAGTTTAGTTATGACAATACTATATATTATTCTCTATTCAGGTCAGTGTTGGGATTGATTAAGAACACGGAGTGTCACCACCCCTATTCATCACCCATGGGCATCGTAAGAAGCGACTAACAAATTACGCATGACAGTAGCACTGCAAGGAGAAACAAAATATATAATAAATAGTAGGCAGCATAAAATAGTTAAACTAGAGAGGGCTCTGTTGTCTACAATTTAGCTGTGAGTACATTAGTGTCTTTACGATAAACAGAACTGCCATCCATAGACGTATGCAAGTCAAGAGTCAATATGTTCCTGCCCTTCGAAGTGAGAATAACTACCGTCATTTCTTGAAGATTTGATGTTCGTACCGGACAGAAAATAGCACGGGCGCCAATTTCTTTAAGCTTATTACGTATTTAAGGCAGAGAGAACAGCACCAATGCTGGTTTATCAGAAGGACAAATGCCAGATCACAATAAAGATATGAGTTTCGCATACTAATGCATGGACAGATATTATCTGTGTTCGCTTAACGTTTACAGATTGTGTGACGCAAAGACCAAAGTTCATTCTCAAGGTGCAAAATAATTTATATTATTTATGTGTTATGTATGAGCTCTTGGAAGTAATGAGGGCAAAAAATATGATACAATACGAACATGTTAATGGCAAACACGAATAATAGTACCCTGATCGAATTGGTGATGATTTATAAAAAAATGTAAGGTCAGAAATACTCAATACTTTTTGTTATCCAAATGACGACATCACATAGAGCTCGTAAGGTATGTTGGAATCAAATAAAGTCTGATCAAGAAGATTTTTATGTATTTGTTAGTTTTAAAATCGGAAATGAGCCTAATAATTATTTGGCGTGTTTTAATTAGAATAGTCGCCGGCTCAGATGGGTGAATCAAATACGTTTTGAGTTAAGATGTCTCATCGTCATAATAGTAATATGAACCCACAGTTTTCGTGGTCTGCAGTGATATCTAGCTTACTTAGCGGGATAAATTAATTAACAATAACTTACTTAAGTGATTTACAAGGTCGCATCTCAAAAAGAAGGGATACCGTCCAGTAGGCCGTCGGCTAGAGAAGAAATCAAACAAAACCTTTAAGCGGCGGTCCAAATAAAATAAGGAAAAACGTAGGAAATTTATGACATTTATCCGAGTTCTTAAAATCCTTCAAGCTATGGCTTATCTTGGATCTACATATTTATTGATAGTTAAGACTGTCATAAATCGTAGAATAATTTATGATTTATCATTTGCTAGCCAACCTGTAAAGAATATTAATAATAATCCTTACCTACTAACATTATAAATGCGAAAGTAACTGAGTGTCTGTCCGGATTTCACGCCAAAACTACGGAACCGATTTAAATAAAATTTGGTACACAGATAGTTTAGAGTCTGAGAAAGGACATCTTTTATCTTCAATATTCATTTACTTATATCATGTCACCAGTTGATGGCCTTGTCCGATTCGAACCGACTAAAACTGCACGCCGTCTCGGGCACTACAAGCCACTATATACCTCGGGTCATCTACGGCTTGTAAATCCGTACCTCTCTCGCCGTCTTCCGGGCCTGCTTCTGCTAACGTGACAGAAGGCCTCAACTATCACTTGCGCTTAAGGAAGACGGAGATCGTTCAACGATCTCTAACTCGTTCTCGCGCCTGGCGGACCGAGAGAGTTCTCCCGGTCTGGCTCCGCCATCTCCTTCGCAAGCATAACTTGCTCACAGAAAGAGACAGCCGAGTTCCAAGCGCTCTGCTTTCTCGCTCCGTAACATGATTGCTGCCATGATACGGAGCGAGAAAGCAGAGCGCTTGGAACTCAGCTGTCTCTTTCTGTGAGCAAGTTATGCTTGCGAAGGAGAATTCCGAGAGTTCGAAAGGAAAAACATCACGGCCACACAGAAACTAGGAATACAAAATTATTTTTGCGGTGTGGACCGGAAACCACACTTTCCTTAACATTGAGGGAGAACTTAAAGCCCGTCTGCTCGGTTCTCTCGTGTTCCCAAAAGAAATTTTTATCAAAATTCTATTTTTCTACATTTTTTTAGGAAACACGTAAAAACTATACAATATTCATATAAGTTACACCATTCACGATCGTAGAAATAGTAAAATCAATATAACGATGAAACGCACGCATCGGCGCCGTGTTTTACGTTCAGGAGTGATAATGTAGTTAATGATAGCAGCCATTAAATAATTTGCCGCCGCTTCGTATCTCAAAATACCAATAATAGATATCAAGTGCTCGCATCGCTAACAGAACAACATTTTTTATGAATTGATTTAGGGGGTAACAGGTCATTTTGCCTCTCATCAGTCAGTCCTATCTCCGCGTATCCCGGAGGACAGGTCACCTTCACCGCGTTTGGGCTACTGCCGTGGTGATATAAAACGAATTTTGAGGGAATAGGTACTAGTATTAAGTAGGTACTTCCCATTTATATTTGAAGAAAAATACAACATGATGTAACCTCGCGTGAGTCGTTGATACTTTCAAGTTTTTTCGATGACGTTCTATTTATTCAATAAACATTAAACATAAAAAATATGTACTGACAAATATAAACCTTTAAAAAACTTGAAAATAAGGTTTTTTGTTTGTATTAAAATACATTGTCTCAAATAAAAGAAAAAAAACAGAGCTGATTTAATCTTTCCTGGTATATTATTAATTATTATTTATTCAATATATAGACTTCAATTTATAATTGATGCACTTAATTAAACATTTCATGATAAACAAAAAATAAGTTCCGCCGAAGTCTGAAAACGATTAAATTATGCTAAGTATCGTTAGCCAGACAGGCGGCCAGCATGAAAGAATACCATATTTTTGCTATGTTACACATTGCGTCGATTTCAATTATAAATGGAAAGAGCAGAAAGTGACTGAACTGCAAACATGGATATGTATCTATTTACAACATTCTCCTAAAGTCAATATCACAAAGTAGGACACGGTTAGAGATGACGTAATAAGCGAACGGCTCCCACAATATACCGATGGCATCAGACAATAGAAAATTAACCCAAAGAAGGGCGGGCTATGCATTCCTCCAGTGTGGTACGAAATGAGAAATGCCAGAGTGGCACAGATGGGTTTAATAAAATTCCTGGCTGTCGACGGAATATAAATTACCATGGAAATGTACTTTCGGATCACGTCGGGAGGAAAACATGCGGCGTGAAATGCTTAGATAATTATTTCGTATGAAATAATATGTGTGTAATTTAATGTGGCGGTCTGCAGTTGTTAAGTTACATACACATGCAAGAGAGGCTCATCTAATGACCTCAAAAAAAACAAAGTAAAACTGTTATTTAAATCATCCACAATACTATATTATTAAGCACAAGTTTATGAAACATAACAAAACATAAAAAGAAAGAGAAAAAGTGTTAGGATATTGGACATAGACAGGGGAGTGGGAGAATTAGTTCTAGCAGGGACTTAAGGTCTTGTGACTAGAACTTATATTTTATCTTTTTATATGCTTCCCTTCTCTCTCTACCTTTATATAATAAGAGCCTTAGTTACTCCTTATACAATATCAGCCATCTGCTAGTGAAGGTTCCTACAAAACCTACAAAACTTTCAAATTTGTTTTTTTTTTTTGTTGTGATACCGTACGTGCTTTCATTTGCATGAAGTGGAAAGCTGTTACTTTGAAATAACAAACGGATACTTCAATTTTATATATTTGTAAATATTTACAGAAAAAAAAAATTATTCAGCATGGGTTTCATTTCCGTCCATCAATTGAATTTTTCTACAGAAAAACAATGATTACTGATCGTAGCCTTGTCGCCACTAGGCTATTACGACAATCCATTCAATAACCTTCAACTTGATTACCAGCCGAGGCTAAACGTAATCTCCACAAATCGCCGTATTTGATAAGTACAGTATAATATGACTAAATAATCTTGTCTCACGAACCAATAAAACTTTTTTTATGCGGATAGAATTATAAATGTCGCCACTTCGTGATACAAAACAGTCTATCAATTTTTTGCGGGGGAAAAGCTTCACATATGGGCGTTTTTCAAAATTTTGCTCCGTTACGTACAGGATGTCCATTTATTTTCATAGTAAATCACGTCACGTCTGGACGTTACGTATAACGCGGACTTGTCATCACATGTTTCTTTGGTATAAAAAAAGTTGATTATAGTAGTTTACTAGTACACATTCATTATCTACAACATATTTACTTATAATTTAACATGAGTAGTATATAAAATTTGTGGGTCTTACCTTTCAAAATCAATGTTCGTACCGGACAAACAAACAGACCCGTTACGTATGTCACGGACCGCAAGTGTTGACGATTGAATTTCTTCAGTTTTAATTCAAAGGAAAAGAGCGAATGAATGATAAAAACATTGTCAATATGACATTGCTTGAAAATAGAGCCAAAGACAATGTTATTGTTATTCTTTATAAAATCATACCGTTACGTACAGGACTGTCCGCTGTGGCCAGTTTTTTAAATCCGATAATTTCAGTATTTATATTAGAAAAATATACTACAACCTTATTATATTTTATTTAAAAACAAATAAAATGAGTTACATATTTCATTAGAGTAATACTAAAGATATCTAAATATAGCTTATATATTCTCCAAAATACGTAATCAAACTCCAGGATATTATGTAGGACACATAAAAAAGTAGGATAATATTTGGTATTTTATTAAATATTAAAATATGTTTTCCGCTTAAGTCTTATGTTTATCTTTTTTTTACAGTAAGTTAAACATTTTACCCTAACGTAAAATAATTTGATACCCACTTCCTACATTTTTGCCTTTTAATCAATGGTCAAACTCGTAGGACACGGCAAAATAGTCCTGAGCAAAATTTTGAAAAACGCCCATATACACATTGAAGACTCACATTCGAATACAATCGCCTGACACAATACTAACTCACATTTAACAATTATAACAAAATATTTACAATTTAACACACACATACACATTTTGTGTCATACATAACAGTGGGCCCTATATAACTATAAGCCCATTTGGGCTTATATTTCGACAGAGGGGAAGGCCTGTGTATGACTTCTTCCACAGATCATAGAAATAATGATCTGTGACTTCTCCCTACCGAGTTGCTATACGGACAGAATCTATGTACATATTTAAGGATTCCTTCCATAGACAAAACAATTGCTATTTGTTTTCCTGGTTTTCTCTGCTTTATTTGCGTATACAAATTGTATGTGGGTACATTTCCTTGGCGGTTTGACTTTGGCGTTCTTAAAGTTATAGTTATACCGCCAAGGGGTACTCCCTCCCCTCTGTTTTATATTAATTACGTAACAATAAAGGATTATATAAATATACCTTAGACTAGTTATGGTGTTATTTTAAAATAATCAATTTTTAGCAACGTTTACAATCATATTGAATGCGATCATTTTAATAATATTTATATATAGATATAATCATCATCAGCCTATCGCAGTCCACTGCTGGACATAGGCGTCTCTCATTGCACACTCTGGTCGATTTTTGGCTATAGTTTGGCAAAAAAAAATTCTATGGATATAATCACTACTTTTAATCCCGACTCGGCCCGACTCGGGTATCGAACCCGAGGACTAACGCCGTTAGTACACCGACGCATTCGTATAGCGGTAGCGAAATATCTGCGGAACGTTAGTACATAGCAGTTTTTTCGCAAAGAAAAATATTTGATATTCTAACTAAGTTAGGCATACGCCACATTATATTACATATTATAATATATGATAACAGTATATATAAATGTCTACTGCAGTAGTTAAGTTTATTCACTTTCACAGTTATGATAAGAAAGGTGTAAGTTGCGTTTGGTAAATTTATTCAAAAACTTTCCCCATTAAACGGGTTCTATTTTCTTTAAATCTAGTCACTAGTCACTAGACCTTACCAGCTTTTATGGTTCCCAACATCATTGGGGTCGACTACTACTTCAACCGGCTTTATCTGAATATTAGCTTTCCCATGAAGCGACTGGCATCGGACCTCCGCAACCCTAAGAGCGAACTCAATACGAATATTAAACTAGTTTTCATTATCTTTGTGGGCACTGACTTCTCCGTAACGATTGCCATAGATGTTCATGACAACCGGACCTACAGCTTAACGTGCTTTCCGAGACACACCAACTTTCATACTCTGGGCTGCTATTAGGAATTTTTGGTAAGAAAACCCCAAAAACAGTCCCGGGACTCAAACAACTCAAGAACTCTGAATCGGGAGTCGCATTTGTTAACCACTAGACCAAGGAAGCAGTAACCACAAAACAACCAACAGGAAATACGGCATTGGAATCGGACAGGCGAGAAATAGGTGATGAATTTCTGTAGTTTTTGTAAAGGATATTTTGTACTCATAATTTTCATAATCTGCATCACTGCATATTATACAAAATTCCTCATTGTGTCTGTCTATCTGTTCGCAATACATTCAAAGGAACTAGACTGACTTAATTTCAATACGACTTTCCCCCATAAATGGTTAAAATATGACGAGAATTGTTAAAAATGTCGGAAAAGGAATTTTTAATGTAGATGGGACCCACAAGGAAGAGAAACCCAAGTGAGTTGCAAAATAAATAGCACACATCAATATTATAATGATAAAAAAAATGTAAAAATTGTTTGTCAATGTTTATACACCACATTGTGACAATGAACTGCGACCTCATATTATTTTTAATATGCCTTAATATGTAGTATGTTATGTGTAAAGTTCAATAGAAACTTATTATTCATCGTTAATTGTAGTAGGTATCATAAAATTTACCACTTCACTGAGAATTATTTTGATAAGAACAAAGTAAGTTTAAAATTGTTGGCAAAAACCTTGAATTATAGTGTTAACTAAGAAATGGTTTTTATTTTATTATTCAGCTATTAATTAAGTACTTGAAATAGAATATCAGGCTTCAAGCTCGGTTAACTTAATCGGTTTTTTTCGAAGTCATATGTAGACATTCTGCAGGCAGAAATATCCGTATAAATAGAAACTTCTCGAATTATTTCTAGGCTGTGTTTAGATTATTACTCATATATTTAGTGCCTGACTTATTTCCTAAGATTTTAGTCGTGAGGCATATTATAAAAAGGCATTTGCATAATCGCCGTACTTTTAGGTGTCTGTTTTTTTTTATCGTGTATTATTGATGACATACACTCACATTTCAAAATTCATTGTTTTTTGTAAAACTAACCGTTTATTTAGCGCATGTAAGGGAAACTCTCAGATGGAATAATTTTCCCTGTTTCTGCAATATTTTTAGGGTTCCATAGTTCATAACTCGGAACCCTAATTCGATTCGTCATGTCCATCCGTCCGTCTATCATCGTCTTAAAGTCCAAACTGTTAGTGCTAGAAAGATAAAACTTTGTAAGAATATGTGCTTTTATCATGTCGACAAATTGCTAAAATAAAATCACGAAAAATATTTTATTTAGGGATCCTACACCGCAAAGTGGGGATGATTTTTTTTCTCGCATCTACCTCATCGTGTGGGTGTCATTAGAGGTCTTTTAAAAACATTAAGAGGTTGGTAACATGATTTTTTTGATGAAACTAATGGATTAACGAATAACTATGGGATGAGGTAATTTTGTTACTTCAGGAGTTATAGAGGCTTAACTTGTAAAATATTTTTTTTAACATACACATAGTAAAAATCTTGGACAAGATTTAAAAATTTAGCCATTAAGGATGACTAAGGAATACCATTCTATGCATGGCCGGCCACGCATTTGGCCGATTTTTTAATTGATATTAGTCTTCTTTTGGTTGTGATTGTTATTTTTTTTATTGGACAAATTTAAATTGTTCCAATAGGACTGCACCCAATAGCTGGACTTCTTTTTTTATTAAGTTCCACCAGCGTGATTGTCCGTTATCATGGTAAAAAGTAGACTATGTTTTATTGCCCATGGACCGAGTGTAAAATTAAACATTATAATAATTATGTACAATAAAAATATTCTATTTCATTAGAGATTTCAACACTTTTTATTAGTGTTGTACATGTGCTTATCAATATTAAGCAATATGTGAAAATCTAAACAAATGTTGTAAGAAAATAAAAATAATTGTATCTTTCTTGTGTTAATGAATTAATCATATTGAGATGTTAGTGGGTCGATTAGAAATGGGGTGAAGTCATTGTAGTGTAATGTAAGGCACAGTTTAACCATTAGGTACTCTAACTAATTACATGCCAACTTGGCAAATTACAATGACAAATTAAAATATTTTTTTGTAATATTACTTAGCATTATTAGAATTGCTAATTAATTAGTCTGGTGACTAACCTGTGTATTGTCTTATGTGGCAATAGATAGTAAACTGGTGAAGTCAATGAATTGGTGGCACAGGCCAATAATATGACAGAAAGATTTATAATTAAAGAAATCATTAAAAGTCAATTACTATAATAGTTTTGTTCCAATTAAGGAATAGTAAGTAGAATACTGGCCTTTGTTTATGGCAACACTTGTGTTACCCGCATATTTTCAGGATAAAAAGTAGCCTACATATGTGTTAATCCAGAACTCATTTTTAAATTAGCCATTTACAAACTATCATTATGGTTGCTATGCAAGTGTGTTATGCATAGCAACCTGTGAAGTTTTGATAGGAGATAGACAGTGATACATTTTGACACCTACGATTTGTGATTTTTATAATCACCTAGCTTTTGCCCGTGTTTCACAATTAAGCAGTAAAAAGTAGCATGTGTTATTCTGATATATAAGCTATAATATTGTAAAGTTTCATCCGAATCCGTTCAGTAGTTTTTGCGTGAAAGAGCAACAAACATACATACATACAAACTTTCACCTTTATAATATTTATAGGATCATTTTAACTCAAGATGTTCATACTAGATTTAAGGATAAAGATACAAATATTTCTGTTCCTGTATAGCTGACAATGTAAGTATCTTTATATATATAATTCTTCTGTGAGTGTGTATGTCACTGAACTTCTCTCAAACGACTGGACCGATTTTGATGAAATTTTTTGTGTGTGTTCAAGGGGATCTGGGAATGGCTTAGATTCGCAATTGGACCCGGTAGGTGGCGCTGCGATCAAGTTATGGAATTTTAAAGTTGAGCGGTACGAAGTTCGCTGGGTCATCTAGTATAGGTATAAAATGAATAAGCCTTTTTTTATATTGTATTTTCAGTAGAGGAAATGTAAAATGTTCAAATCATGTTTGTATATAAATAAAATTGAAGTGTCCGTTTTGTAATTTAAAATTACCAGCCTTCACAGAATGCTTATGAAAGGTACATATATACCAAAAACGAAATAATTAAAATAATCTCTAGAACGGCAGGACCAGTTCTTGATGGGACTTTTCCTGGTAGGTAGCTATAAATCTAATGCGAAACGGACTACTTTTTCTTGACTAGCATCGCCCAATTGTTATAATATTTCAAATTAATTAAATAGCTTCATTCTCATTTTTAATTCCATTAAATTATGATTATATGAAACTAAGATACTAAATATAAATAATTATTTACATACTACTTAGATATAATTCAATAATGAAGACAATGACTTGTTAAAAAATCTTTAAACCTACTCTGGTTGAGAAATTTTGTTACAAGTCACAAAAATATTTTTCTTGTTTTTACTCGTATTGAATACTATGGAACAGCAATTTATTGGTCTGACATGAAACTAATGAATGGTCCGACAAGGATTTAGATGGCACTGACCTCTGCAAGGAACTTTGTAACATCGTACACTTCGTTGTGAATGATTAGTACGGCGTCATCGCGCTTGCTGCGGGCCTTTAGTTCCTCGCGTGTAAATAATTTTGGCTGCTGTTGCTGTTCTGCCATTCTCCCTTTATAATATCTTTTTTGAGATTAAGAAATTGACCGATTGTCCGTGCCGTCGAACACGATACACTACTTAAACACTAAAAGCACAATGTTAAGTGTTAAGTCAATAACTACGTGTTAAGTTTTTAACACACACGCCGGCTAACTTGTAAGATCACCGACCGAATGAATTATTTACGAACGTAGACGTGTGACAAAGCCCTCCTCTGCTTTTATTCGCCTGACAGACAGCAAGCGAAATATGACAGGTCACCTTTAGATTCTGACAGCTGACTCTGTGTAGTCAGTGTTGCCAGTGAAAGAAATGCAAATAATTAATCAGATCCCGACGCAAAGAGTATGTAACGGAACTCTTATTCATTCTTCTCTTTGTCTCTTCAAGGCATGACTGTCTAAAATTATTTAAAAGAGATTCGTAAACGGTTGATGTATGAAACAATTGTTCTCCTTTAATGTTTCTAAAATAAATCTGCCAGGTCCATGTCAAGCCACGCATAGAATAGGTATCCGTAGTCAATAGAGAAATAGAGAATTATTATGTTTACTTATTTTATTATTTTTGGACGAAGTTTTCCAAGTAAGCGCACTTTACAAGTTATTTTGGACGGACATTCGCATAGACACAAACTTTCACTTCATCGAGACCCTTAAACAGTCTACTACAAGAGTACAAGACAGGTCTCTTCTTAGACAGGAGGATTTCGCCTTATCACCAACCAACCCCTGTAAGTGTTTAGGTAAGCCAAATCCTCTAAAATAAAAAACAAAAAAATCTTAGCAACCAGTTTGACACTCATTCTTTTAAGACTCGAAGTCAAAAATATTCGCTTACCTAAATATTTTTGCAATAGACCGAGATGGCGAGTTAGATAGATTCTATCCGTATGCGAGTGACTCAACCCCTCTCAAAGCTAAACGGCAGTCTCAAAAATTCATCATCATAGTCAATAAATTGATTTTTAACCGACTTCAAAAAAAAGGAGGAGGTTATCAATTCGTCGGAATCTTTTTTTTTTTTTTTTTTTTTTTTTTATGTATGTTCAGCGATAATTTCGTCGTTTATGAACCAATTTCAAAAATTCTTTTTGCATTGGAATGGGCGTAGCTTACAGGTGGTCCCATCGTCACCATATCGGGATCTGATCATGGGATCCCAAGGAAATTGAGGGAACTCCTCAAATATCATAGGTACAATGTCGCGATTTGGGTACTCGGAATAGTTTTTCATTGAAGTCGGTTCCTTTTTGTTAAAATTATTAAAGGAAAACTATAGCGGTCAATATAACAATTTTATTTCAGGAGTTATAGGGGCCTAACTTGTAAAATGTACTCACTTGGAAAACTTCGTACAAAAATAAGGAACTAATAAGTAAACATAAGAATTCATTATCTATTGGACATGATTTTAAATTGACATACCATTATGGGTGACTACGGAACCTTATTCTATGCATGGCCTGACACGCACTTGGCCGATTTTTATTAATAAGAATGAATGTTAAAAGGTTTTTGAAATGACTGATTCAAATAGGTTATTCAGTTTGTGTTTAGGTGTTAATTATAATTGTATAATTTATTTATCTGTAATTATTCAGTAATTTAGTAATCAGATGGCCTTGTTTGTGATTCTAGCTCTGCCTATTGTAAATATTTTTTTAAACATTTAAATGCTTTCTATATGTACATATTGATAAAGTTAATGAGTTAATTTATTTTCTGAGGTCTGCAGTAGCAAGAAACCTAGCTGAGAATAAAGAAACAATTAAAGGAATGTGAGATTTACCACCATAATAATTTAAGTTACAACCTACCTTATGTCCAACATGTTAATTTTGAAGTACTTTTTGTAAATTTGGTGTACAATAAATTCATTTATTATTAAATGGTAAATTTCAATTATCAATTGTATTATGCTACTTACATACCTACACTAATTTTAGTTTGAAATCTAACCAACCAACATTATATTGATACTGTTGGTTGGGTTACTGTTATTATCTGTATACTAAAGATGATCTTTAGTATACAGATAATTCTTTACTCAACAGGCATAAAGGTGCTTGTTCAGGTTAATCAGTTCAGTTTATTTGTATTTTTTTATTACTTTGCTTACCTCTTTTATGATACGGGGCATGATGTTACATTTGTTTTTGTAATGTAAGTAACAAATTATAAGTTTACTTTGTAGTACAGTAGTGTACAGTTTAGTGTTTAAGTGGTCACACGGTCGACACGATAGATTGCGCTGTTAGGGTTGACTGAATCGCGCCAACGTTTGATTACCGGGGTTTTTTGTAAATACCGCAGAGGAATAATAAAATTTATAATGAGCTTTGTGAATCGCAATTTTGAGATAATACATATTTGTTGGTAACGACAATAGTATCAATTTTCGCCTGTGGATCACTGATTTCGTTCAGTGCTTCTCTACAGGTGTTTCAAAAAACAAGTGTTGAAATACAAAAAGGTTAAAGAAAAGAAATTATTTTTATTTATAATCATTTAGCTACATCACCAACTAACACATGATCTGTTTGAACACCACAACTAATCCTAACTGCTTCTAACAATATATCAGCACCTCAATGTTTTTGCTTCACATTCCCAGCGGCATACCTCACAGCCTGACTGAGCCAGCTTCTTGTACTTCCTTCTGCTTGTGGGTGCCGTCGCAGAAAGGTCTATTCTTAGTCTGTTTACAATTGCACAGCCAGTATTCTTTAGATTTTTCTACTGTAAACCTCACAGGTCTGTAATAGCAAAGGAGATAGTTATTTAAAAATTGCAATAAAGTGAAAATATGTGCATTATAAAAATATGCTTGTAATATTTTAACGGTCCTTTGAAGTTTTTTTTTTTAATTTTCCTTTACTTATGACTGTCATGAAAACCAAATAATACAAGTATTCTCTCTCTGTCTTAAAATCCTGGTAAACAGACATCTAACAATTGGCATAAGGGCCTTCCGCAAACCTTTTTATTATAAAAAAACTTTCAAAATGAAAAGAGTAGCTCTACTACTTTGGTCACAAAATTAAAAAGCAATTGAAATAAAATAACTCTCAACCATTTACAAAAGTTTAAAGGTCATCAAGACAATTATACCAATAACCCAAACTAACAACAGTATTATTGGTCTTAACATAACAATGATAAAATGTGTCATGATATGATTAAAACAAATATTTTGTCAGTATCAAGAATAAACAACTCTTAAAACTGACAACTGCTGCTATCTTTTTAATTTTCAGATTAGTTTGAATAGGTTTTTATTTTAAATAGCCTTCAATTACCTTTGAGTGACTTTAAGAAATACATCTTTATGTGTACCGTCACACAGTGGTTGTGATTTAGATCTTCCACAGAGACACCAATGATATGTCTTCCCAGCTTCCAAGTTCAACCTGAACGGTTTCCTGTCATACACTACTCCATTCTCTTCTTGATGTGCTGCCGAATATGTTGTAGACAAGGGATTCTTAGGAATCTCTGGTTTAGAACTTTTTGTTGCATAATTCGCCTGTAAAATTAGGTCAATAGTATTTATTAGATATGTTGTCGAGTTTTTCTTATCATAGTCGACATGTCAAAAATGAGTAAGTATAGATCGAGTGTTAGTTTCATTCTCTATATATATACTATAACTATCTTAACTATATTATTATTGGTATTATTCCTTGGCTTTCACAGTAATAAGATAACAGTTAATGTAAGATAAATTCTTACCGATCTAACTGCATTTTTCGCAATTTTACATAAAGAATTCCTAAAAAACATTATCGATGAACGTTGAACTATCCCAAGTTTATTTAATGTCTTTCGAAATATTTACTTACAATTCAAAAGAAAAGTATTAGCTTTAAGTTTTACGATTCGAATAATCCAATATCCTCCTATCACAGTTCAGAGCATGCTCTTTTGACAACCAAATGACAAATGACACTTGGTTGTCAATGCCAAATTTAAATCGTTCTCGCTCGCTAAATCTCGCGTAACAATTGGTATTCGTTTACGCTAGAATCTATAAAAAGAAAGTATTAAAAACATACAAGCTGTTGATGAAGCAGGATACTTTCGTAATTTCTTATTTTAATATAAATAAGAACACCATGGTGTACTTAAATAATAATTGATAGGTGAGAACACACGGTGCGTTCAATGACTGGTAGGAGTGAACCACGGAACACCGTACCATATACATAGTGTTACATACTCTTTGGGGAACACTAATAACTCACTTATATACGGAAATTAGTAATGATCAATGAATATTGTTGGATTTGCCGACGTGATGTTTAGGTACTTATTAGCAATGTACGCTTGTACCACACAACACGTATACCTATAGATATAGCACATGAAATAAAGTATTGGATTCCTATCAAAATTGAAACATTTAAACAATCTTGGACACGTTATATTATTAGTCATTATCATTGGCGATAACAATAATTGGTATGACCACATTAGATCTGTGCGACTTCCACATACAGCTCAAACACAGAAAATAACTCTACAGCGCCGTATATGAAAGATATATCGAACAACTCAGTAACTATACACATTGAGAAATACTACCAATCCTGCATCGTAATATAGAAGTTCTTTAAGGAAGTCAAGTTGTATAAAGAAGATTAGTATTATACATATGTATACAAAAAAATAATAATAATGTATACAAAAAAATATATCCATATGAATTTAGTATTTGCAATTTATGAAGAATAAAAATGAAGATAAAAATTAACGATACGATATTTTTACCCATCGTAAGATTCATCATAATGTCTTGTTTCTGGGAATCCACTGGGCTGGTTCTACCAACTGCTGCACTGATGTGATGGATCTTCATAACCTTTATTCCCAAGATTATTTAGGGTTGGCTTCTAGTTCAACCGGTTTTACCTGAATATTCACTTTATTGGGAATCTACTATCTAATATGACCACTTAAATTATGGATTTATAATATTTATATGTGGCAAGTAGGAATGCGCGAGATTACTAAAATTACGATATTGACATCGATAGCTAGATATCGATAATTCAATATTTTCGAGTGCAAAATATCGATATTTTATATTAATTACTAAAAATCTACGAATAAATAATAAGTCAGGAAGTCTAACTGTTCTGCGCTCTGAAAATGACCCAACAAAAGTCGTGTCCAAGTAAGCGGGGCTTAAAAGTCGTGTCCACCGCGTCATTAGTCGGATATTGTTCTTGCAAGCGAGCATACGTCCTATTTCAATTTAATAATGTGTTCTCCATAATCATGCCAGTGAAGTGGTGCGGGAGCCATACAAGGCTAAAATATCCAGGGATCACTTTTCACTAGTAAGTAGTAGCATAAATAAAATTATATTTAATGATTTGCAAATATGTTATCAAACCGAGATGGTTAACACTATGCAACATGAAGTCAGTAAATTTTTGATTGTATTTTTTTTTCTTGGAGAATAAAATCATCACTGACTATATCGATGGTGTTGTAGAGGTACCAAGAAAAAAAAATGATAGTAATCTTGTTTCAGACGAAGTCAATACTTTTAAAGAAAGAGGATTATGCGTTACGCCAATAAATATAGGTATAATCATCAGATATAAATTTTTCTTTGAATA
The DNA here is from genome assembly GCA_932526445.1 of Phragmatobia fuliginosa. Lineage (NCBI taxonomy): Eukaryota > Metazoa > Arthropoda > Insecta > Lepidoptera > Erebidae > Phragmatobia > Phragmatobia fuliginosa. Next base: position 26,159,943 of record OW052058.1, read on the forward strand.
CACCTGGAACAAACATGCTAAAACATAAACTAAAAACCCTTGTTCTAAAAACATGAGATTAAACAGTCATGTTCAACCTAATAGCTAAATAAACAGAAAATTGCTGTTTTGTTACTGCCATTCGCATGATGTTAAATCAAGGACTGTGACCCTCATTAAATGTTCTCAATGACAACTGTGCACACATTATTTTGTGTGAATAAATTATTATTATTAAAAAAAAACTATTTTGGTAGTGATACGACTATCACAAATAAGAAATCTAGAACGCAGAAATGAAAGATTAGCTGTGAAGGATATTTCGCTTAAAAATGTTTTATTCTTTCTTTTATTATAAAATAAAACAGTCACCGGACAAATAAATACTCGACTGCCTTGTTCGTCTAGTGGTTAGCGTATGCGGCTGCTGATCAAGAGGTCTCGGGTTCGATTCCCGGGTCAGACCAAATATTTGTGTAATCCACA